>PVIH01000204.1:0-132337 GCA_004025045.1 Sigmodon hispidus
AAAAAAAAAAAAAAAAAAAAAATGCAACAGAACATAAAACAAAAACCAAGAATCAGCCAGGCTTGGTGGCACACATCTATATCACAGCACTCTGGGAGCTGACACTGTAGGAAGGTGAGCTCACAGCCAACACAGGCTACAGAGGAGGACAAGACCAGAGATCGAAAGGGGAAATAATGGCAACATTTCCCATCCCTCACAGCCTAATCCTGAAAAGCACACCTGACCTTTAGTGACCTTAGAGTTCATTTTTCCTTCGCAATAATCCTATCAGTGGGCCAACTATTCCCTTACTGTGCAGATGAGGAAGTGAGGCACAGGGTGGCTGAGTTCACACCAGGTCTTGCCAGGGTACAAGCAAGATGCTTGATGGCTTGCAACCCTGGTGACCAGTGAAGAAGTCATGCAGGACAGACAACGGGAAGCCCACGACCCCACGACTTGTTACAAGAATGTAGGAGTGTCACAGCTGGGCGTGGATAACAAAGGAACTGGTGGAGGTTCATGTCCTTAGGGCCGTGTCCTGGCACGGTGGACCACAGACATACTCAGGTAGCACACATACTCAGGTGATGTGAGGGAAGAACTTAAGGGCTGACCTTCTGGGGATAAAACAAATTAGCTGGGCATGGTGGTACACTTGGGAGGCAGAGGGTGGATCTCTGTGAGCTTGAGGCCAGCCTGGTCTATACGGCCAGCATTACACAGTGAGACTCTGCCTTAAAAAAATGTTTTATATATAAATATATATATATATGAGTGTGTGTATGTATATATGTGTATATGTACACACACATATATAAACATATATGTACATATATATTTGTATATGTATATATAATATAATATAAAACTGGGTGCCTCCATTTTCAGCCTGAGGATGGAGATGAAGTGAGCAGCTCTGATCTTTTGAACCATTTACGAGGCCGGCTTCCAACCACCAGGCTCATTTCTGTGCCTTCTCTGGGCAGTGATGGGGAACACTAAGTCAAGAGCTGGAAACTGTTTCCAAGGGAAGACATAAGATACCTGTGAATGATCCCTGTGGAGACTGCGGTAATGGCAGGATTATACACAGCCTGGGCCAGCCCTGGGCCCACTCACAGATAAGAAGCTCCATGATTTCTCTAAGTATGCTGGGCTCAGGCTACACCAATACCAAAGGGGCCTTGTGAGCAGAGGGCCAAAGCAGGCCATGAGGACAGAGCAACAGGAGAACTGTTTAGCTGTTTAGCGGAGGGAGGCTGGAATGCAGGAAGCTAGCAGAGGGGCTGGAGCAAGCAGAAGTCTTCCTGTATGTGTAGGAGGCCTGTCATACAGGGCCTGTCCTGAAGGCCAACTAGGAATTCCTAACAATGGCTGAAGCATCCTAGGTCAGGCAGGCCGGAACAACTGGCCTCCAAGGCCCTGGAGACTCTGAGAGGGCTCCCTCAGGGCCAAGGCCCAGCATACTTTCTCAACTGCTACCCCAAAGCTGCCTCAGAAACCCTAAAGCCGAAGTCCCACCTCCCAGGAGCCTTAGGAGCTGATGCAGGAAGAGGCCTGGGGGAGGGAAGCAAGCCTTTCTTACCCAGGCCAGTCACCTTCCGAAGGCAGGTGAGAGCTTGTTGTAGCCGGCTACACTCCTCAGCACTGGCCCCCCAGCGTCGCAGCAGCTCCTTCGCCTTGGACTCATCCATGTCCAGCAAGGCATCCAGTGTTAGCTCTTGGGGAATCTCCTGGGGGCACAGAAGGGACAGGAAGGAAGCTCAGGGGTGGGTAGTGAAGGAGTTTCAGCCCTCTCCGCTGGACAGGCCTCCCAGCTGAGTGGCAGGAGCCAGCTGCTGAGCCTCTGACTAGAGAGCCACCATTTGTTAGGGACACAGGCAGAATACTCTCACCCCACCCTCAGGATCTCAGAAACAGCAGCTGAAGTAGAGTGTACCTTTGGGGAGAGAGAGAAAACAGCAGGAAGATCTAAATGGGGACTCGAAGCCTCTCTCTATCTCTTTTAATTCTTTGGGATAGAAAAGTTGGGATACATCGTGACTGACACCTTTGGCAGCCCTTCCCAGTTTGATTGTATCTCAATCGTACAAGAGATCTTTAACAAGGAGGAAACAACACAAGGAACCCTTGCCAGCAACAGCAGAAGTGCCCACTGACTTGTATTTAAGCCAGTCAAAGTAGGTCGGTTAGCCATGGCCCATTAATCCATCTACTTGGGAGGCTGAAGCAGGAGGATCCTAAATTCAAGGCCTGCCTGGGTTAGAAAGCGAATTCAAGGCCAGCTAAGACAATTTAGTGAGACCTGAAGGCTGAGGCTGTCTGTTGTAGCTCAGCTGGCAGAGTGCCTGCCATGGGCAAAGCCCTGGGTTCTAGTCCCAGCACTGCATAAACCAGGCATGGCGGCGCATGCCTATAATTCTAGTTCTTAGGAGGAAGGGGCAGAAGGATCACACATCCGAGGTCATCCTTGCCTATACAGGAAGGCTGAGTCCAGCCAGGGTTACCTAAGACTGTCTAAAAAAGTGTGGGGGTGGTGCTGGGGAAGTGGGGCTGCACGTGTAGCTCAGTGTTGAGTATGTTTGTGCATCAGTGGCTCATATTACATCTGGGGAATGAGCCGCAAAGGGCTACACTGCTGGGAGAAATCCCTTGGGAGGCACCCCAGCCTTGCCTGCAAACTGAATGACACCAAGTTCAATCCCTGGAACCCAGATAAAGTCAGAAGGAGAAATCTGACTCTGCAATGATGTCCTCTGTATATACACACTGAAGCATATTGTACAATACAAACATTAATGCTAAAATACTTATTTGTAAAGCAATTACTGGACCAGCAAGATGGTTCAGCAGGTAGAAGTAACTTGAGGCTAAGCATGACAACTTGAGTTTTATTCTTGTGTGTGTGTGTGTGTGTGTGTGTGTGGTTTTTTGAGGCAGAGTTTCTCTGTGTAGTTCTGACTGCCTTGGAACTCATTGTGTAGACCAGGCTGACCTTGAACTCACAGAGCATCCCTCTGCCTCCGCCTCCTGAGTGTTGGGATTAAAGATTAAACCACACCCAGCTATGTTTCATTCTTGGATCCCATAAGGTTACAGAAGGGTGGTCATTTGATTTTTACACATATGCTATGCTTTACACACACAAACACACACACACACACACACACAATCTCCTCAGGGATAAAGGGAAAAATGGCTATAAGAGATTTTTGTGCTGTTTGGACAGAGACATAAGGTCCCACTACAAAGACCAGGCTGACCTTGAACTCACAAAGATCTAGCTGCCTCAGCCTCAGAGTACTGAGATGAAAGATGAGCCCTAGAAGAGTTTTTTGTTTTTAAATATTAATTTTTATTTTACGTGTATGGATATTCTGCCTGCATGTATGCCTGTGCACCATATGAACAGTGCCCACAGAGGTAAGAAGAAAACATTGGATCCCCTGGAACTAGAGTTACAGACAGTTGTGAGCTGTCGTATGGGTGTTGAGAACTAACCTCTGGAAAAGCAGCCAGTGCTCTTAACCACTGAGCCATCTCTCCAGCCCCCTTAGAAGAGTCTTAAGGTGGTCCTGTAAGCTTTACCTCCTGGGCCATTCTTGACTACATTATGCAGCAGCACTCAAAAGCCCTCCAAGAGCAAAAGGCTTTCTCTGGTTAATTGGAGGAAGTCGATTTGAAAAGATCTCATGTAGACCTTGGAGATGAAGGGTCACAAATTGAGAAGGAATTTGGGAGGCCTCTCCAGTGGCCTATAGGTTGCTGACACCCAGCGAGAAAGCAGAAACTCAGGTCTGAATGACACTCGCCAATGCAATGCTTTGGGTATACAATTTGATGGAATTGGATCAAAAGGCCTCAGACACAGTCTCAGAACCTAGAGCCCGCTCACCTGGTCTTGCTAAGCTGCATTAGCCACAGGTAACACCACTGCCTCCATCCCACCTAAAACCCCACCATTTCATTTCAGAAAAGGTGATCAGAGATGAAAGACACCACTTTCCTCTGCTTTGCAAGATGATGCTGGTCCCTTGAGCTCACTTAAATTCCAAACTCATCATTTACATGCAGCTGTTTTTCTGCCCTAACCATTCATAGCCCTAATCGGATTAGCAAGGACCTCTCAAAATTGCCTCCCTCCCTCCCTCCTCTACAGAAATAGAGGATAGATGTTTTGGTCACTAGGGACAATCTGTGCATGTTCTTGTGGCTTTTCTATCATTTCATCTTTTCCAGTTTATTCCAAAGACCTGTTAAAGGGCAGAGGGGAAATCTCCTTCTGCCCCTAAAGTCACCCAAAGAAACTGGATTCTGCCACCAACCTAAATATGCTTAGAAATGGATTTCCCCTACCACCCCAAAGCTTCCAGAAAAGGCTAACTAGCCTGACTTTTTATTTGGCTTTGTAAGAGCCTATGCAAGGAAGGTTGAACACTGGCCTGGGACTGGGCTCCCATGAACACTGAGTTAGACATGATCTCAAAGATAAGCTTTTCTTCCCACCACAGACTCCACAGACACAAAGAACAATGCACCACATCTCTGGCCTCTAGGAACTTATAGTTTAGGCTCTCTGTCTCTCTCTTGGTGTGTGTGTGTCTGTTGTGGAGATTGAGCAAATAAGTAATGGATGTACACTACAACAGACACATACAGGGAGTCCACAACCAGCTTCATCACTGAACTGGAATCTGCACTCCATCTTCCTCAGCCTCCTTAAGGCTAGTCTTTTACGGCTGTCCACGTTGGCAGTAGCTGGGATGGCTTCACATCCCATATCAAGTATGTCTAAAAAGTGTCAGGTGATTTTCAAGGATTCTGAAGGCATGTTGTCCTAGTTTTTGATTGCTTTCTTGAGATGAGCTTACATTACATCTCAGCTGGGCTGGAGCTCATTCTGGAGCTCAGGCTGGCTTCCCAACTCCAGGTGATTCTCCTGCTTCAGACTCCCAAGTGCTGGACTGTGGGCCTGTACTACCACAGCCAGTTCAAATATTATTTCGAAAGAGTGCTTTCACAGTCAGTCCGCCTACAGTGCTCAAGTGTCAAACTGACTACATTAGCTTGGTCCATGCGACTCTGCCCAGAGCACCTATGGCAGGTACTATGGCTCAGCAGTGGTTACTTACTCTAGGACTCTGCAAGACTCTTGGTACGGTTTACAATTCCCACCACAATGAGAACGGAGCACACAATACCAAGAAAGATCACCATCGCTGGTCAGACAAACCCTTGGCTATCAGAAGTCCTTCCACCCATCACAGGAAAGCCCACAGGAAACCGCTGCTGAGTGCAGTACAGAACGGGAGGCTGATTAAAACCCGGTTCCCACACGGGAGATTTCCCCCTGCCCACCAGCCTAGCCTTCCTTTACTTCCCCAGCAACTGTTCTTCATCATAGTGCAGCTTGGGCAACCATCCCCTTCATTTTACTATGGAAAGAAACCTGGCAATATTGTTGTGACAGGGACAGTGACCTACCTTCACCTCCACACAACCGCACTCAACAGTTGGGTGGGATACAGCACATGCCTATAATCCCTTCTCAGAACTGCATACAAGAGGATCTTAAATTCGAGGCCAGCCAAACCGAAAGACAACTACACAAAGCAGCATTCTATCTTGGACAGGATGTCCTTAGTTGGTTACCCACAGACACCCATGTTTGGGCACACACACACACACACACACACACACACACTCTCTCTCTCTCTCTCTCTCTCTCTCTCTCTCTCTCTCTCTCTCTCTGTCAAGAACGCTGACTCAGCAGCTTCCTGGAAGATGAGAGAGATGGCTGGTAGTAATGACAAAGTCAGGCATGGGAACCCCAACCTCCTCCAACCTAACTATAAAGTGAGTGGGAAGGTTTTTGTTTGTTTGTTTGTTTGTTTCATTTTTATCCCTTTTTCATCAACTACACCCTTTCAATTTCTGAAGCAAATAATTACATTCATTACTACTATCCATTTGCCAGTACAATATGCCCACTGCCTTGTGTATATCATCTCCACTTGAACCGACTCAGGAAATCCTTGCCACTCAAGTCCATAAACTAAAGCTTGAAGATCTCACATGACTTAAATGGCAGCCCGTCAGGTCCCAGAGCTCCTGTCACTGCCCCACACGGCTGGTGGATGGCTAACATGAGACTCAGAAGCTCCCATCTGGGAGAGAGGGCTACATCAAAACTCTACCTACCTTCCAACGGAAGCACTCAGTGACATACATGGAAGATCCTTTGTTCCTTATTGAAGCAAATTAACATTCCTAGAAAGGTAACTAATATTTTCAAATCCCTTTTCTTAATACATAAAAAAATGAAAAAAAGATTAGGAAAAAATGGGATTTTTCTTATAGCTTCAAATTGGCTAGACACGTCTTACTCCTCTGAGGACTGTGGGTCAACCTGCTTCTCCCCAATAAGGCAGAAGTGCGACCTTTCTATCCCTTCCTTGCCCGATACCCTTCACGATCTGATTCAAAACAGTGCTAAACCCAGGCAAGGTCAAAGTGGGACATGAGGGGGGATGCTGAGACACCTCCTTACAACCTCAATATGCTGGAGCTGTTCCCGTCCCTCCAGCATGGGCCCCTCAGTGTTCCCGCCTGGCTTCTGGGGGTGTGAACGTAACACACCTTCACATGGATGCAGTCAGACCGTGTGGCACTCCACTTACACCAGTCTGCTGCCATCCTTCCTGAGTGACACTTCTTTCTATCACTCAAATGTCCCTGGGATGAGGCAGCAGATAGAAAACTTGGGGGAGGCGACACCAGTCCCCATTGTAGCAATGGAGTTATCTCTATACCTATTATAATAAGGTGTTTTCTGCCACAAAGGGCAAGGCTACCCAGAAACGCACCCGCTGCTCTCAGTATTATGGGATGGAAAAAGCCAAAAAGGGTGCCAGAACTCCCCACACTGAAAAAGAACAATGAAGTCAAAACTGAGCTGGGCTTGGTGTCTCATGCCTGCAATCCAAACCCTGGAAGGCCGAGGCAAAGGAGCAGCAGGTCAGGTCACGAGTGGCTACATAATAAGTTTGAGGTTGCCTGGGCTGCATAAGACCCTGGGTTTTTTGTTTGTTTTGTATTTGTTTTTGTTTTTGTTTTTTTTTTTTTTTTTTCAAACAGTAACGATGATCTGGATTATCCTTAAAAGGTTGTTTTTATTTGGTGGCAACTGATCCAGATGTCCTAGGCTCATGGACACAGAGCCAAGGGCCTGAGGTTGAAGGCTGCTAGAAGAATGTGATCCTTCCCAGCAGTGGATCTGACCAGTGACCTCTAATGCCTTCCTTCTGCTGGCATAAGTGGCCTGACATCCAGCAGTGAGCACTCTGAGTGATAAGGCGATCTCAATGAGCCACCCACCCTGCACATAAAAGTGTGGGGTCTTCCGACTCTTATGGTTGATTTGGGACCCAATGTTCAAACAGGAAGAGACGTTTCAGGGGGCAGGTGTGCTCGAATGGGGGAGGGGCATGATGGGGTGGTACACGATGACACATGGATGACACCAAGGGAAGGGAAGTACCTGTGTGCCCAGCCCCCAGAGTAAGATGAGCCCTGAGGAGTGGTCCTGGTGTGCCTCAAGCAAAACGACTCAATGCCCCAAACCTCACACACAGATGTGTCCCAACCACCCACCAAAGCAGGCACAGCCCAGGGGAGTCTGTGTTAGCAAATGAGGTCAAATCGGAGTGGTTCTCATGTGTGCTAGAGAACTGGAAACAGGTTAGCTCTGCCTCTGCTCAAAGGGAACTCACCAGGAGAGCCACTGGGAAACTCTCTCAAGCTTGAGAGGCCCCCTGGCTGCCCACCCACCCGGAGGCCTGTAGAAGCTGATCATCTAACAGCTAAGAACATCTGCCTCCCCCATCACGCCCTGGAGAGCCAGAGAAGGCTGGAGGCTGGGAAACCTCACTGGTTCTAAGTGAACTATGGCTCACTCCAGCTGCTGAGCCAGGATAAAATGTATTCACTAGAAGCCCAGAGAAACCACATGCCCAGCCATGGACCCAATATGCCTTGGGGTTCACACAGAACTGAGAGGGGCATCAGGAACACTGCCTCCTTGGCTCTGCCATCTCCTCTCAAACCATGACTTATGTTTTCCAGTGAGTGACATTAAGTTATCCTTTCCAGTAATAATGAGGAAGCAGGGCCAGTTACAAACTGAGGTCACCCCATCCTGTGACAATTAAGCCATACCACTAAGAGAAGCCTGATAATCTCTGTTCTCTGTAGCCCAAGGCAGGGACGGGTTTGGACAAATATGCCCCCACCCCCAGTCTCCAGCAGCTGGCAATGGCTGGGGTCACAGGTCACACTGAGTATCAGATGGTACCCTGGGACTTACCAGCAGCCACGGGGCAGCCTGGGTCTATACTTAGCAACCGTGCCGGCTGACACGGGGAGCCACCCACACACATGTGGACCAGGGAGAGGACAGCGGCTGAGCTAGGAGCCTTTCTGCCTGGCATGGGTCACATACACAGATGCTCCGGAACTCCAGCCCGAATTGAGGGGACAGTTGGAGTGAGAGTCTGGTTCGAGTGAGCTCTTAGCAGTGGGAATGAAGGTAGCTATAAGGGGCTCGCTCCCTCAAGGCCTCCTTCCCAGCCAACCCTTCAGGCCCATTCCTGCTTCAGGCTCCTCGGCAACACATGCCAGTTTCTTTCCTGGTACTTTCCACTACTGTTCTCTGGCTCTGAATTGCACCAGGTGTCACTGTCAACATCAGTGCCAACTACCCAGGCAGGCCTGTCTCATAGCAGCCACCCAGCCCCAATTCCCCACATGGGCATGGAAAGGCCCCTTCCACTTTGCCATGGCTGAACCCATACATCTCAATGTCAGCATGTAAATGAGAAAGTGTAGCCATGTTCAAATGACTCAGGATGCTCAAGTTTGAATTTTATATCATTTTCATCCGCCACAAGATATTTTGTGTTCCCCCACCAGTTTGGGGAAAAAAGTTCTTTATACAGTGGTGGGCAGATCTGGCCTGTGGGCCACAGCTCTTTGGTTCTAATCAAGGGGTTTATTTAGTCACTCCATAAATACTTGCCAGCTCTGCTGGGCTTCATCTCTCCGAGGCCCTGGGTCTCATTGTTCCTCCTTTGCTGTTTCCCCCGACACTGGTATCCCTGGTCCCTCACCAGCAATCAGCAGAAAGGGGTCAAACACAGGCTGGGCTCATGGGCCTCCATGCCCTCAGCACCAATTTCCAAGAACATCCGGTTTTGCTGCCAATAGCCAATGGCAAACACATGTACCTAAGTTTGGGAGGACTGGTGTTTTCCTTATTTCACACGCTCCCAAAATAAAGAGATGGCTGCGGCTTAGGCTACAGAGGGAGACTCTGTCTCAGTAACTAAACACCATCATCTACAAGAGCCCACAATAAAGCTCAAGACCAAACTGCAATAGTCTGTTCAAGACTCTAGGTTCAATCTCCCCACAAAAACAGAAGACAGCATGACAACGTAACACCACTTGGAAAGCGGAGGTCGGGCTGGAGAATGCTGAGCAGATAAGGGACTGACTGCTCTTGCATTAAACTGGAGTGCAGTTCCAGGTCCTCTGTCTGGAAGCTCCCCACCCCCTCTAACTCCAACTCCAGGGGACTCTGACACCTCTGGCGGCACCTGCATTCGGGTCTCTGTGTGTGCTTGTGTTTGTGTGTGTACATGCACAAGTGTGCATGCACACATACACAGGCTTAACAATAGGGCTGGAGAGATGGCAGTGGCTGCCCTTCCAGAGGTCCTGAATTCCATTCCCAGCACCCACATGGTGACTCACAACTATCCACAATGAGATCTGGGCCTTCTTCTCACCTGCAGGCAGACATGCAGGCAGAATACTGTATATATAATAAATAAATAAATAAAAAACTTAAAATAATAATAATAGAAGTAAATCTTTTTTAAAAAAAATTAAAGACCATTTGAAAGGCAGTCTTGGGGTTTGGGTAAATAGTTGGACTATAGCCAAAGAGCTACAGAAATTTCTGAGTGACACTCTGCCTCTGGGGAGCCAGCAAATGAGAAACGCCCACCCTGTAGCACACAGAGCTATGCAGAGGGCCAGACTGAGTAAGGCAGGGTCAGAGGCCCTTATCTGACCCTGCCCTACACAACTCTCCAGATCTTCAGGCTTCCCTGGCCTCCTTTATTGATGTGTAGGCATGAGGAGGGTGACAAACGGCCATGTGATAGGCCATTCTTGAAGCAAATGGGGAGCTGTGACAACAGGCCTCAGTGGGGGCTGCCCCAGTACTTCAGGGCACCAGAAAGGCCAAGAGCTAGTCGGAAAAATATGGACAACCTAACCCTTGTAAGGACAACTAAGTCCCTGACACTACAGAGACAGGGCCATGCCTCCTGCCATCCTTACTGTTTGCTAGCCCCTGATGCCTTTCCCACCCATGTTCCTCCCACATTTTCTCAGTACCAAGGACTAAACGCAGAGTCTTGCACATGCTAAAGCAAGTGCATTCCCAGCCCCCAATCTCCCCTCCTACCTACATCTGCCTCCTTCTGGTTTGCGGGACAAGAACTCTGAGCCCAGATGGCGAATCCTGCTGCACCAGAGGGTGCTCAGTGTACCAAGCACATCACAGCTGCATGCCTGGCCCCCAGCCTCAGTCCTGCAGGACCAGGAGCCTAATTCCAGACCCCTCCAGCGGAGTGTCACATCAGTGCTCAGCATAGGAGGTTTGTCCTCTGAGTAGTTTGTCTGTCTGTCTCAGCAGGGAAAGAACTAGGTTGTAGGCAGGAGCCCAGAGCTGGAGACCTGAGAAGCAGACTCTGCCTACAACAAGGGATGCATTGTTTCAGAGTTCTCCATGGGAGCTCGAATAGGAGGCACTGGAGATGTCAGGAGACTCTGGGCCAGGCAGCCTTCTCTGTAGTTTTCCAGGGCCACGGGATACTAACAGCCCACAGCAGCATTGGGTCACAGCTCCTGAGAGGATGGCAAGAAACCAAGCTAGGGTGCTATCACCATAGCTACCAGGTTCTGAGGACATGAAAGAAGCCAATGGATACCCAAGAAAAATGAGAAGAAATGCATCACCTGCCAAAGTCAAAGGCAGACTTCAAAGGGACCGTAGAGATAATCTAGCCCAATAGCGAATCTACAGAGGATAAAAAAAAAAGAACACAGGACCCAGGGCAGAGGAAACCTGCTTGTGTCACCCAAACAACAGCTCTGGGACAAGGCCCTGGTCACCTGCACACCACAGGAACCAAAACCAGAATAGGGTGGGCCTTAGGAAGGTCCCCAGCTCCTATGGCACCCGAGCCATGTCTACGCACTAAAGACAGACATGGACGCAGATAGGAAGCTGGGGCTAGGGTGGCCAAGGCTCTTGGATGGACACACTGCAGCACCCCAGACACTCAGTGTGAACAGAGAGGGAAGGGCTATTGCACACTGATAAACAAGGAGGTGGGGCTTATGGTATACAGTTGGATCAAGGAGGCAACAGGTCTAGCTAGTCTTGTTCAGAGTGGCGTCTGTAGGGAGCAATCTTAAGGCAGTAAACACGGGGAAGAGGGTATGGTAGACATTCTCTGCACACGTATAACAGCCACACTTGATTCCTCAAGGAAGGTTTGCCATTTCCCCGTACTTCCTCAGGGGTGCTTGACATGGCTGTACCCACATCAATAGTACACTTCACCCCCTCAGGGCTTTCTCTGCTCCCTGTAAGGCCAAGCCCTCCCTACCCAGGTGTCAAGGCCTCCTTCCTTCCAGATCTTCTGAGTTGGTGCAGGGCAGAAGCTGAGGGGAAGTCCCTGACCCCAGCCCTGATCTAGACTCCAAAGACAACTTCCAATGAGGTGCTAAACCACATGTCACCTATGTAATCCAAAGCAATCAGTCCTGGGATGTCGTTCTAGAACCTGGCATGTTCCTAACACAGATGATGGCATGGACAAATCTTGCCCACCTTATCCACCTCTACTTTGGTATTATAATTCCAGGAAAATGGAATTCTCCAAGTGCCAGCTACATCCCACGCCTGGCTTCTGAGACAAGGCCCAAGATCTACAGGGGCCCATGACCCACGATTCCTAGCTTCTCAACATGCTTCCTCCTTTACAAGCAATCTAACCATAAAAATAACAATTATGGGCACTGCTGCCACTCTGTATGTGGCACAGGCATAAACGCTTGCTAGCTATGGAAACTGAGGCTGAGGATGATTCAGTTAGTTATCCTGGGCCATGGCCCACACCTCTACAGTCAGCACTTATAGACTCTATGTGGCCCAGCTTCCCTGTCCTGACCCCCTAGAAGACTGAGTGGCAGACTCAATCCCTCAAAGCAGGTCAGCCCCCATGGTTAGAGCAGGCTCAAAGCACTCAAGCAGCCAACCCTTCATTATAGAAACTAGCTTCTAAGACTCAGATTGCTCCTTAGCCATTCTCTGTCATAGGAAAGGAGGGGAATAGGGAAAGACAGTTACCTCCCTTAAAGTGTACTCTTCTAACATGTTCCATAGCCACCTGGCAAAGCCAAAGGGACCCGTACTGAAGACCCACGGACAGGCACTCCATTGCCTACCTCACAACGCACATCTTGTGCAGACTGGCTTGGGCCTTGGTCTTCTCTCAGCAAGGTGGATGGTGGGGCTTCTGGGTCCCTTGAACCCTTGGTCATTACCCAGCTCCACAGGCAATGCATGGTGAGGGGGTCTGAGCACGGCAGCCCTGGCCCCCAGCACACTGTCCCGCGGAAGAACAAGGCAGGGAGAGGGGGTTCTGTTTTCATTACTAGCAAACAGTCACTGTAGCCAAAAATAGTTTGTGCCTGGGAGCTGGGGAGTCAGCACATACTTCCCAGAGCAGGTGCTGGGCGTGAGGCACATAGGCTCTCTGCAGCCTCATGGCAGGGGGTGGGGACCCAGTTTTTCCTCCCTCCAAAAGGCAAGAACTGAGTCAGGAGAGAGTACTCTTATCTCTCACCTCCCGTGAGTCATCTGGGGACCTCCCCACCTCCACATGAACTACAGCTACCCTCCAGCCACCACTGCCTCCAACACATCTGGGGCATGCAAGCCGTAAGAGTTACAGCATGCCCTGAGCAGCAGACAAGATAGCAGGAAAGGAGCATGCGCAGCTGTCACACAGCTACAAGTGACCCCGGGACCAGTGACCCTTCCTCTCTCAAAATAAGAAAATAATAAGGAAGTCAAGGTGGACTGCCATTGTCTAGGGGCAATTTCATTTTCTTTTTGGAGTTTTCCTATACTTTTTAGTTTTCTTGCAATGAACACAGTTAGATTTGGTGAATGTTTCTTTAAAGCAATAAATTTTTTTTTTAAATAAATAAAATTAAGGGTACCAAGGAGATGAACTGGCTGGTGAAGTGCTTGCTATACTGGCCCAAGTTCAGGTCCCTAGAACCCAAGTAAAGGAAGCCAGGCAAGTGGTCCATATTTGTGATCTTGGGTTGGGGTGGTGGAGACTGGGAGATCTCCTGGGCTTGGTGGCCAGCCAGTCTAGCTAGTCGGTGAGTTCCAGGCTCAGTGAGAGACCTTCTCTCAAAAAACTAGCAATTGAGAAAGGTATTGATGTTGACTTCTGGCCTCCACATACACATGTGCGCATGTACATACAAACACATGCATACACTATAAACAAAATAAATGGGAAGACCTCAGGCAAGTAGAAAGATACAAGGCCTGTCCGTGAGAACTGAGAGAAAAATAACAAAGAAGAGAAAGAGAATTCTGAGCCCCAGTTTTGCGACTAGACTTCCTGGAGATGCCTGGCTCTGCTTTCCGCCTGTGTGGCCTCATGTAGGGGACATGTCACTAAGTTTTTCTCCCTCTGCTGTACCCTGAGCATCACAGCATGCTCCCAGGTGGCTGGGAGGACCAGATGCAAGGACTCACATTAGTCCCAACAACAATAAAACTCCTCGATACGTAATTACAGCCTACAATCACACATGAACTACGACATTCAAAAAAAGGCATGTAACAAAGAGGTCTGCCCAGAAGGAAACATTTGCAGTGTTTGTTCCGGAAGCATTAAGACCATAAGGTCAACCATTATCACTCCCTAGAGTTTGCACATTTTGAACACGAACATGAATAAGCACTGAATAGCAGGAAAAATTTAATCTGAACACTGTGATGGAAACCTATATTCCCAGTACTTGGGGTGTGGAGGCTTGAAGGTTACAAGGTTAATGCTGGTCTTGGCTACTTAGTAAGTTCAAGGCCAACTGAGATCATGAGATGCTATCACAAAACTGAGAGTTAGGAGGTAGGGTGGGCTAAACCCAAGAACCAATGATCATCTTTGAATATGATTATAGGTCTTCTTTTCTTTGCCTATCTGTATTTTATAAAATAAGCATTTATTACTTTCTTAGAGAAATGTCAATTTAAAAACCACCAACAACAAACTGTCCCACCAATTATATTCTAGAACATGGTCTCAGCAGAGCCATAGGGGAGCCTAGAAGCCCTGCTTAGGGCATCTTAGGGCATCTCTGAGCCAGGGTCCTATGGCTCCTCTGCAAGCACAGGAGTCCTGTGTGCTGATGGTCATGAGGTCTCCAGGTGACCCTCTCCTATGGGAAACAAGGGGCACCGATGCCACGAAAGCTGTAACAGTAACCGCTATCACACAAAGACCTGTACACAGCCTTCGGTCCTGATGCTGGCAGGGCTTTAGGAACCCCCTCTGGAACCCCTGCCACCCTGTAAAGTACTGAAATTACTAGGCAGAGCTCTGCCTTCTGTTTCCTTTGAAAGTTTGAGAAACTCGGGCAAGACTTCAATTTGTTATCCTCCTGCCTCAGCTTCCTGAGTAGCTAATATTGTAGAGTTGCAGCACTACACCCCAGTCAGGAACCTATTTCTGGCCCTTGGTCCTTCAGGCCTCTCCACTGATCCAGCCCTCCTCTTCCTACTCTGTTACCGATTATAGTGTGTGACCATGTGACTCAAAATGATCCAATCGGAGCCCTCCCTGAGGCTTGGCCTATACAGTTGCAAGGAAACTGGTACTTGAAAGGAGGTCAGGCAGGACTGCAGTGGGAAGGAGTGAGGCTGAGCTACTCAAGTCCTGCATGGCTGGTGCCTGCTGCACAGGGATGCTCATCCAGAAGCCACTTCCTAAGAGCATCATTCCCTTACACACATACTCCTCCAGCCTTGGGTCTTACGTCTACTGACAGCAGCATTTACTACAGAAAAGCCCCAACCAGTGGGAGAAGCATCCAATAGGTTTACATGGTAAGTATTTACTATATCCCCCATGTCCTGTCCTTTTTCTAGCTAGCCATCCTTCATTCAACCAATCAACCAAGAGCTGTGTGCGCTGCGGATTTACTGGGGATATTATAGTTAACACAATATAGTCTTTCCTGACAAGAACCAAAATAAAGAACGAATTCAAAATGAACTAAAATGTGTGATTGGAATTTGTAAGCACTAGACAGGAAAAGGTGCTCAATGAGATTGTGGGTATGAGAGGCATCTGATTTAGACAGGACAGCTTCCATAGGGCCTCACAGAGAAAGGGGAGGCACTAGACTGTGGACAAGAACCCAGGCGGGTAGAAGACATGAATATACATGGGCCTGTGGACGCAACAGGAAATAGTTTGCTTTGTTCCAATGCCTGGGCAAAGGGAGAAGAGACAGGAGGTGTAGGAGAAGAGAGACTGTGGTGATGAATTGTTTGTGATTTAAGAAATAAAGATTGCCTGCATATCAGAGGACAGAGCCAGCTAGAGTTAGCCACAGAGGTCAGGCGGTGGTGTCATACACCTTTAATCCCAGCACCTGAGATCCCATGCCTCTGCTCCCAGTACTTGGGAAGCACACACACAGACCTTTAATCCCAACTCCAGGAAGTGATATGGCAGGGCAGAGAAAGGTAGGAGGAGATAAAAGTTCAACTCTCCCCTTTTGTCTGAGGACTAAAGGCACTCAGTCTGAGGACTCGTGGAGACAGGATCTACCACTTTCAGGCTGAGGGGCTGGCTAGGTGAGAAGTGTCTGTGGCCTGTTTCTCTGTCTCCCTGATCTTTCAGCTTTTCCCCAGTATCTGGGTCCGGGTTTTTATTAAAAGACCAATTAGGGTCCATACAATAAGGCACTGACTACTGCAGGGTCTTAAAGGGAATGGTGACAGGGCTGAATTCCTGCTGACTGTGACCAGGTATCGATGAAAGACTGAACTCAGAAAAGCCAGATTTCTCGATGTGCAAAACAAAACCATGCTGGGCTTATAAAAATGAAGTGAAGGGAGGGGAAAAGTTGATCTGGGAGTGACGGAGGTGTACTGCCAATGAAAACAACAGGGACAGATCTGGGACATGCGTGGAAACAGAGCCAGAGGGGGTACAAACTGACTGAGTGTGGGGGCAGAGGAGGCAGACGGTACCAGACATGACTCCATGCTTCTCCAGAGAACAACTAGCAGATGAGAAGACAGACGCAGAGAAGTTAAGAGATTTGTCCAAGAACACGGCTGGCAGATGGCAGCTCAGGCTGCCTCCCCAGGCAGGCCTGGATCATCTATCCAGAGGTCACACGCTTACAATCTCCCTTTCCAAGCCTGCTGCCTGCTCAAAGTAGGCTATGCTTTTGGGAGCAAGGGACCCTAGAGCTTATCTGCTGTTAGTTGTTAAAAAGAAGGGGTGACAGACTAAGGTAGATGGCTCCGTGGTTAAGAGTGTTTGTAGAAAGATCAAAACCTGAGTTCAAATGCCCAGAACCACATAAAAAAACTCAGTGTGGCTGCGTGCACACCAGGAACCCTGGTACTGTGGGGGCAGAGATAGAATAATCCTTGGGGGCTGCAGACTACCAGCCAAGTTCTCAATTCAATGAGAGACCCCGTCTCTAAGGAATAAGGTGGAAGAGTGATTGAGGACAACACCCAACATCCTCCTCTGGCCTTCACACATGTACACACCGGTGTACACACTTAAGCACATTCCACACATCCACAAAAGGTAGCAAGGGAAGAAGTCTGCTTTATGAGAACTGAATCAGGGCAGTGTTGACACAAACATTTCCCTATGCAATCCGGTTCATCGGATCTCTTTCAGAGCAATCCTGTCTTCGTGGTGGCCATCCCAGGGGAGAAGCACATGCACAAGCTAGCAGCGTGGAAGCCAGCAGAGTCCAGCAGGAGAGCTCAGTACACACCACTCTAAAACCATGGGCCATAGGCATATGCTGTTTTTCAAGTCCAGCCTGGAGCCTGCGGACACAATAGCTTAGAAATAGCTGCTATGATGATGATTGGCAAATCCGAGGCCTCCCTAGAGATCGCTGGCATGCCACCTTCACTGGTTCAGATGACAGAGATCCTATGACATCTCAGCCCAAGGAACAGGAAAGTTTTGGGTGATATTTGAACCCAAGCATTCAGAAAACATACCAGTGTGTAGATACTGGGAACAGAGCCATGATTAAGGCAACCAGATCTCTGTCCCCACAATGCATCCAGGCTGGTCACTTTGGACTGCACTCAATAACCTAGAACTCCAAAGAGCTAGAAGTTGGACTGATAGACAAGTTGGATAGACAAACACACTACACAACACAGACTTATAAGGTATACTCTCACCTGCTACTCTCCAGACTGCCGGAGCCCAGTGGCACCCTTGCACTAGAAGCTTAAAAGATACCTTGGTTCCAGGATCAGGAAAAAACAAAAACCGCTCCATCAACTGGAAAGTGTCATATACCTAAAATGATACACAGTGTACAACCATGGCTAAACACAGTCACTGAGAGAGTGAATTAACCAGTAAAAGAGTGACGAATACTCCTCCACTTGGGATCTGTGGACCTCAGTCACTCACTTGGCACCATGGCTATTTGTAACCAGTGTGTTCTCCGGCTATAAGCCCTGCGGGCTCATTATCTTATTCATTAATGAATCCCCGAGATAATTCATTTGGGTACCTAGCAAAGGATAAATGGTGATGACTATGTAATGAATGGACATAAAGAACAGAAAGGAGAAGATAGGGGGAGGGAGAGCAGCAAAGGAGGGGAGAGAAAGGCAGGCAACTCTGTCACCCCACCACAGGCAGGAACGCTGAATGGGGCTATGCTGGGACCAGGGATGGGGTGGAGCCGATGGCTGTGGACCACAACAAGATGAGACTGAATCCCGGCCTTGCCATCAGCGAACACAGTATACAATTCTAACAAGTCATTCAATTTCTCTGAGCTTCAGTTTGCTAAGCCAGAAGATGAGGGCAGAGTCAGGGGAAGACTGCCACCCTAAAAACAAGATGTAAAAAGCATCTGGCAATACACAGATTAATAGTAATGGGTTTAGTTAAGATGCAAAAAAATAGCTAACTAGCAATGAGCCCAAGCCATAAGCAGAACAGTTTGTAATTAATATAAGCCTTTGTGTGATTATTTGGGACAAAGAGGCTACAGGACTGCAGGTCCGGACTTCTGGCCAGACAGGCCTGAAACTTCTGGCTACACCTTTCCCCTTCCCCAGACATAAATATTAAGCAGGACTGTGTGTGTGCATGTATGTGACATGCATGCATGGGTGTGCAGATGTCTCACACACACTCACCCCTACGCAACACTAGCCTGTCGTTTGCATCTTCACTTCCACATGCTAACGTCAGCTCCTCTCTGTCTGGATGACAAACAGAAGCATGCTGGTCCACCTGATCAGGGAGAACACTGGTCCAGTGTATGAAGCTGCTCCCAAGATCCAGCATCCATACTGAGATCCACCACCCAATGCAACAACACAACAATCTCACTGCGTCTGGCACAAGCAACTGGGGTAGACATTTCTGTACAGATCCCTCCTCAAGAAACTGTGGTGGACCTGCTTCCTGACAGGCTCCCAGTTGCTAAAGCCAGGCCTCTCAAGTTGATGGGAAGTGTAAAGAGGCTAGGACAGGGCCGCAGGATCTACACCTCAGGGGTCAATGCCAATGTGCTTTTTTTTTTTTTTTTGGTTTGCTTCTTAAAGAACACTTCTATCTTTGGAGTCCCACACAGTCCCACACAGGCCACACATAGGCACAGCCGCTCCTAGCCAGTGGGAGATCAAGATGGTAGCAGTGTACAGGTGCTCATCCTGGAGAAGACCTTCCAATCTAGAGTTTAGAGGACAGAAGGAAGGGAGAAGAGAACCCTGCCCTTTACCAAAGCCACAGACAGCCTCAGCTCAGAAGTGGCAGCTGTCAGAGCTTCCGCAGGACAGACATATGGGAAGCCCTGTGCTGGACCCCAGGTTCTATGCAGCATCCGCTTCTGCTTGTTAGAACTCATCCCAAACAGCCCTCCCCACTTCCTTTAACAACTTCCAACAGGGAAATTGCTGAAGGGGAAAAAAAATGGCTCCAGGCCAGCAGGCTCTGAAATCATTTCCCCAGTTGCAGCCAGAAACCAAAGCTGTGATATTTTGATTTAACCTGTGGGGCAGAGGTGGCAGGCAGCGGTTAGTGTAGGGGCCAGAGGGAGGGGCCTTGCCTCGGAACTTGTCTCCAGGTCCCTTCCCATCCCTGTACTCCTACTCCGCAGGCCGTGGACCCCTAAGCAGGCTGCTGGTTTCTCCCCTGCTTCTCTCTGGAAAGCTCATGGTGAACTCTGCCTGCCTACCAGTGGGAGCTTTATTTTCCTTAAAACAATTCCAATCTTCAACCTTCCTCCCTCGATATCTTTGGTAATCCCCCTTAAGTCAAACCCACATTCCATGCTCCACACACACAGAGCTCCTCAACGGGCTCAGTTTCCTCACCAGCCTGTCTCCAAAGTATCCAATGAGCATAACTCTGGCTTCTCCAGACACAGGGTCCCAGCAGCTACTGTTCCCTTGTCTGGGTGCTCTTCCTGCCCTAGTTAGGGGCTAAACAATCACTTCCCTGGTGTGATCTTTCCTTGACTATCTAGGATAGTAAATCCGTCTCCTGGCCTCACTCATGCCATGCTGGCTTCCATCACAGCACCCCATGTCAGTGCTTATGTTTTATGTTTTACCCAAGCCTGGAGCTCATGAGTCAGGGAGAGAGTATCAGAGCATCCAAGCCCCTGGCAGAGGCCCTCTTAGGCAGACTCAAGACCTGCACAGTTCAAGTACAGAAACAGCCCAACATCCACTGAATTTAAAACTCACGTTGATATAGAACCAGGCAGAGTTCGGGTTGCCACTGCATCTAGCACATCATTTCCTGGGCTACCACTGGAGGGAGTAGAGCATTCCCACCACTGAGGTCCCATTAGGCAAAGAGTCTGCCCAGGGTCTACACTGGGTATCCACGGTGAGGAGGGATCCAAGATTTCCAGCTAAGGAGAGCCACGCTGAGTTGTGGGGGACTGGGCTCCACTCGAGTGATATGCTGGCTAATTTTATGCCAACTTGACCCAAGCTAGAGTCATCTAAGAGAAGGGAGCCAAAACGGAGAAAATGCCTCCATAAGCCTGGGCTGTCAGCAAGACTGGAGCTTCATTAATGATTGATGTGAGAAGACTGAGTCCATTGTGGTTGGGGTCACCCTTGGGCTGGTGGTCCTGAGTTCTATAAGAAAGCAGGCTGAACACATAACAAAGATTAAGCCAATCAGCCTCTGGACCAGCTCTTCCAGGTGCCTGCCCTGACTGCTTTAGTGATGGACCGATGTGTGGAAGTGTAAGCCATATAAACTTTTTCTTCCCCATGTTGCTTTTAGCCATGGTGTTTTTCATTGCAATAGAAACCCTAGCCAAGACAGGTAAGGACAAATGAAAAGATGTGCAGTCACCTCAGTTTACCAGGAAACTGGAAGATGATTGCTACTCCATAATCATGTTAACTAATAAGTAACTTTTTTTTTTTTTGAGGCTGAGTCTTGCTATGCCACCCAGGTTACCTTCAAATTATGCAGCCCAGGCTAGACTCAAACTCAAGACCTTCCTACCTTCTGTCCCTGAATTCTGGGATTAAGGATATGTGCCACCACAGGAACCAGGCTTGACATCTGTCTTTCTTCACCTCCCAGGAGAAAGTGACCATAAACACTTCCAGTCCTACAGCATAAAGCTGAGGTGATGGTTAGCCAACCCTATGTCAGCGATGTGGTTGGTAAAGGGGGGGCCTGTCTTCATACAGTCCATGTGTATGTGATCCATGCACATGTCTTCCTCAGTCATGAAGCTGTGAAGACTCAAGATCAGCACAACATTTAACAGGTGGGAGGGGTAAATCCTACCACATAAAGTCCCGCCCCCACACACAGAGGCTTCAGGGGCAGCCCTAAGACACATCATCCTGTACTGAGATGCCAAGGCTGGACTTTTCAGCTGCCAGGCATCCTGAATCTGGTATGCAGAGAGATGGAGAGATGCTGACCTCTAACCTCTATCCCCACAGATGCCAGGCACTCTGGGGCCAGGTACATGGCTTCTGTGGGCATAGACTGTCAGCCTCATTAGAATGCAGATGCCACTGTGAACGCCTGTGAAAGCATGTGGTGCTATACAAACACAATCATTCCTAATGACATATTCTTTCCTTCCTCCTTCCCTCCCTCCTTCCTCTTTTCCTTCCAGTACTGAGGATAGATGGAAACCAAGGGCTCGAGTGTGTGTGTGTGTGTGTGTGTGTCTGGGGGAGGTCTTCCTTTGGAACTTCTCCTCAGGATGTCCCTGCTCCTGTGTAGTAGGCCAGTCATCACTTGAGCTTCATCAGCAGGCTGGGAAGTGTTCCTGGTCACTTTCCAGGCAGCAGCACTCTATCACTGAGCTGTATCCCCAGTCTATTGTCAGACATCCTGAAGAATTCTCTCACTATTGTGCTCTAAGGAGGAATGAAGTGGGTTTTCTGGGTTTATACAAAGGCAAGAAGAAGACTAACATCGTGCCGAATTCGTACTGCACGATCCCATTATAACTAACAAAAGGCAGGAAGAGAACAAATGTGAACTGTCAGCTTCACTGACTGCAGCGAGCAGGGAGAGGTCTGGCCAGGGGACCTGCCAGCCGTGAAAAAGGCAGCTATCTCAGAGTTCAGGCAGAGGGAGGCCTCTGCCTGCTCACTTCTTAACAAGCCCTGCCATTGTGTCGTTGTAAAAGCGAAAGGCGCCCATCCGTATCCGTGAGCCTCTATTTGTTCCTGATCACTTCTTGCATGGAATAAGTAAAAACTAAGGAGTGAAAACACACAAGGACAATCCATGAGGTGAACAAGCCTGGCTTGGTTGGGTCTGTGAGGTAAATATGCTTGGGCAGGGGGTAGGGTTGGGATCCCAGCTCTGACCACATGACACATGTTCCACAGGAGCCCAGTGGGAAAGCACTGTGAAATCCTTTCTGAAGGATGATGAGGCTGAAGTTATTCGAGAAGATATACAACTGAGGCGCAGCACAGCCCGTCTGGAGGGTTCAATGGCAGGAGACAACATGGTCCCATATTGCCTCCCCAGAGACCTCACACTACACAATTCTACTGTTCTGGCTTTCCTTTGTTTCTCAAAGAACCTGCCTGAGGGGCTGGAGACTCAGCTTAGTGGTTAAGAGCACTGGCTGCTCTTCCAGAGGACCTGGGTTCAGTTGCCAGTGACCACATGGCAGTTCACAACTGTCTGTAACTCTACTTCCAAAGAATCTGGCAGCCTCACACAGATATACATGCAGGCAAAACACCAATGCACATAAAATAGATCTTAAAAAAAAAAAACCTGCCAGAGGATGGAAGGGCTGAGAAAACTATCTAACCCATTTCTCACATGGGTAAACAGAGGCTCAGAGGGATGAAAGTGACTAGCTCAGGGATACACAGGTGGCAACAGTTGAGGGACCCTCAGGACACACAGCACCTCAGGTTCTGGGTGCTCTCACATCTGCTCATCTGTGGCAACAGCACTGGAGAGTAGCTCCAGCAGCAGTGCCCACGGCCTTCAGAGGGGACATTCAGCCAGGTGGCCACATAATGTGTAATTCCTATCCAGATGCCACGACTTCTTGGCTACTGACCCTGTCCAAAGCGTATGCTCCCATGCCCTGGGGACTGTTTTCTTAGGGAGCTGAGTTCTGCAGTCCATATCCCTCAAAGGAGACTCTCTCCCAGTCAAATGTCAGGGTCAGGTAGAGGGGGTCTCCCTAGAAGAATCTCTATTTCCAGACAGAAACATCCAGCCAGCTTTCTGGAGAGCTCTAGGCCCTCCTTCCCTGTGACAGACTCGGATGCTGAAGTTGCAGCTTTCTCTTGAGGGCATCAGCAGGACCTCTGTTCTCCTCTCCATCAAAGGGAATCAAGTCATCCTGTTGACCCTTTGGGGACTTGTTAGCTTCCTTAACAGTAGGTGGTTAAGGCAGTAGGGCAAGCACGCAAGGAGACAATACTACGTAACCTTCAGTGTCCATGGCCCAGGGGCAATCTGGCACAGTATGCAGCATGCTCCTCCATTAAAGGATGAGGCCTCATCAGGGTGGAGGGCCAGGGAAGGACCAGGATTCCTGGTTTCTGTGATAGAGTCCATGTGCAAGGAGACACATAACTTCTTAGGAACACCCAGAGAACAGACGGAAAAGTGGGGAGACAGAGATGCTAACTATCACCCAACAAGATACTGAGGTAGGAAGACGTGGAAGGCAGCATCTATCCACATGTGCAAATAGACAGGGCACAATCTCTGCTTCTGTGGCTGGCTTCTCAGGTGCAAATGTCTCCAGGTGAGAGGTCACAGGTCCCTGTTCTTCCTCATCCTCATCATCTGTTCTCCAGAGCTCTCCATCCCAAGGGACATCTGGCTCCCATCTTCCACTTGGCCTTGGGGTCCCCGTTGCCTATCAGCTTCTGAATTAGTTAGGGCTTCGGGATTCAACCAGCGCTTGCCTCAGCACCAGCTACAGCTCAGCCTGGCTGGAAGGCCTCGAACCTGGCCGCAATCACACAGCTCTCCAGGGGTCACAGCGGCAGCTGCAGTGACCCTCCACATTACCACCCACTGCCCTGGGCACACTGGGGCCCTCCCAAAGATGGAGACTCCCAAATTTTGGGGGGTTTTGCTGAGAAGCCCTTTGGGGCATAAAACCAGCTGCCAAGTATATTTTCAGAAAATAAAGAAGGTACAAAGACAGACTCTGGAGCACTTTGGACTTGAACCACATATGCATTTGTTCTTGTCACTAACTCTGTGACCATGCCTGGACTGCTGTGTTCTCAGCTGACATAGATCCTGGGGATGGAGGAGATACGGCGAGATTCAGATGGTGGTGGCAGTGTGCGTAGGGGATACAACTTGCTTCTGCATAATCACCAAATCTACGTTCTTAAGTCTATGCCCGAACTGCATGTCCAGCCTCCTTCCTTTAAGACTGATGAGCAGGAAGGCAGGTTAGGAGACAGACAGAGATTGTGGCTCATTATACTCTGAGTATGTGCTATGTGCATCCACGTGTGTGAACAGGGGAGCAACTGTTAACATTCCAGGAGCCTGTTGTACAGAGCGATCTCCCTCAGTCTTATTCCAGCCCACCCTTCTGCCTACAACATGACCACACTGCACACGGGAGTAACTGGGGTCAGTCAAGCAGGGATCCACTTATTCCCCAACCCTATGATAGCACAAGGCACGTTTTATACTGGTGCCATTTTCCATTGGAGAATGTCTCCTGGGGAAAATTACAAAGACTGTCATGTCAGTACTGTTTACTGTCACATCTAATAGCCAATGGCTGGAATTCATCTTTGTCTGATAACTCACCACACCCACTCTGCAAAACAGTAATAAATAAGACACAAAGGTATACAAACATGAGGAAACCACACTGGGTAAGCTGTCAGATGGTGAGGGCAGACCTAAGATTGCTCTAAATGGTCCCAATAGGTGTTGTGCCTAGAAGAGCCAGACAAACAACACACTTACATCCCAATCTGAGCAGCCACACTTGAAAAGGACCACTTCCCCCTCAAAAAAAAATAAAACAAACAAACAAAAGGCCAGCCAAGCAGGAGCAGGGTGATGCCCACCTATAATCCAACATTTGAGAGGCAGAAACAGGAGGACTACCTCACTTCTGAGGCTACCTGTTGGTTTAGGTACAGAGTTCCAGGCCAGTCAGAGCTATATAACAAGACCCTGTCTCAAACTAACCAACCGATCAACCATACTACATGATAGAGGAGATTCATTTAATAATGTTATAAACCCTCATATGTCCAAAACAGACTGTTCCTTCAACATGTGGCAGATAGGAAATGTCACACGCAGGGTGATTTTATACTTTCTTTGGTACCCAGGCTTTCGATTATAGCTCTCATCTCTAAAGGTAAAGGTACAGCTATAGTCCCATGAGACCAGTGACTCCCTGTCTGCCTGGCTAGTACTAACCCCCTAAATATGTTATAAAGATTTTATATTTGGAGAAAAGGATTAAAATCCCAAAGGGTAGTTTTTTGTTTTGTTATGTTTAGGAGTGGCAAGGATATGCATGGCATTCTTCCCTGTTCTTTCCGTTTTCCCCGTGCCTACACAGAATGGATTTAACTTTAGGCACTAGTGAGGGTCAGTCGTACATTTTAGAACAGACGTGGGAGACTGCATGAGACTTGACCTTGAAGCACAACTTCCACGAGGTTGCTTATGGAAGCTCCGTGAGCACTGCTCTGGACTCTGATACAGTCCTCAAGTATGCTGGTCGGTTAAGTGATAAGGTGTGGGTGGGTAGGATGGATGGACGAAAAGATGGGAGAAGAAGAAGAAGAAGAAGGAGGAGGAGGAGGAGGAGGAGGAGGAGGAGGACAGCACAGCCCGATGCTTGTTTCCCAGTCCCCTGGATGCCACTTGCCAGCTGTGTGTCATTGAAAATAAGACAGAAGAGTGGCAAACCTCTCTTTGTAGAACTCTGAGCAGAGTAAGATAACAATATCATTTTCTTTTATTATGTGGATGAGTGTTTTGTTTGCATGTATGTATGTGCACCTCATGAATGCTTGGAGACTGTGGAGGCCAGTAGAGGGCATCTGATCCTCTGGAACTGAGGTTATAGGTGGTTGTGGGCTACTCTGCGGGTCCTGGGTCCTGGTACTGAACCCAGGTCCTCTGCAAGAACAATAAGTGTGCTTAACCTCTGAGCCATCTCTCCAGCTCCAAGGTTACAATGTCAGTGTTAAACATAATGTCTGCTGTAGAGCCAAGGGCCCTAGAAAAAAGGGTCAATGTCATGATGGTCAAATGAATAACCAGTGTTGCCAGACTGTCTCAGTTTATGAGGCAATGGCACCTGGGGCACTTGCTGTAGCCACAGGCACCCTGGGTTCCTACTGGATGCTGCTGTTCCCTACACCCCATACCACCCTCTCTCTCTTCCCAAGGGCAGAGCATACAGCCCCTATCATTTAGCCATGTGACCTCATTCTCGGGTTTAGATGTGGCCCTCGCTTGTCCCCTCTTGCCTGGGGTGGGTCCTACAGCATACCTGCACCACCTCAGGCCTCACGTTGAAGATATACAGCCAGTCACTGAACCGTGGGTAGCTGTTGAGCTCGGCAGTCCTGTCGCTGGGGGTCACGCTCAGCTTACACTGCCTCTGCTTGCAGATGTAGCGCATCAGCTTCGCCTGTGGGAAGTCCAGCAAAGAAAAGGTCACCTTTGTGGGTCGCACAAGCATGTGGCAGCTCTGTGCCCTATGGGAAAGCTCAGGCAGAAGCCAGGGATGTGCTGAGAGCGGGAGACAGTAGGGGGCTGCCCAGCAGGGGGCTGTCATTCATGGTGCAGAAAGGCTGCTACAAATGGGGAGAGGAGTTGGGATGGGCTGGTCTAGCTTCACTGAGGCTGGCCAACTGCACTGCCTTCAAAACCATCTCCTCAACAGTAAAAGTCACAACTATTCAGAACGGCGGCGATTCAGATAGCCTGGGTTGGGGCACACTGTCTGCCCTGACTCTGTGATGCTGGGCAAGCTACTTTCCTTCCCCTCTGAGAAACATACATATGTACACACACACACACACAAACACATACATGCACACATGCACATGTGCGCGTGCACACACGCACACACACAGATAATAATAAGAAATGCTCCCTCGTTGAGTTTAAGAGACAAGCAATCAGCTCATCACTGCAGAGAAAGCACCCAACGAGGTGGCTGTGACTACTGGGTGGGTGCAGTGTTGGTAGCAGCCCTTGACACAGGTTATCAGGGGCATACACCCCAAGACGTTGGCGAATTCCAGACCCAAGGAAAAATGTCCAAAGCTTTCAAAGACTCGAGCAAGATAAGCTTGAACAAGGGTGGACTGACCTAGGTCAAGCACAAAGCTCTGATCAGCACTGAGGAACACAAGGACGGAGGCAAGACACACAAGGCGGGCAGAGCTGGACAAGCAGCAGGCTCCAACAGAGGAGAGCATGCCACCACCAGAGAACTAAGAGAGCAGCTACATGGTTTGGCTAAGCCTGTCGCATTCAGTGCCTATGAGAATGTTTCTAAAGAGTTCATTATCTTGTTAACATACACCCTAAAGACCAATAAATATCAATCAGCCAGATAGCTTAGGGGGTAAAAGCACTTTTGTCACCAAGACTGATAAACTAACTAGCCCAGAGTTTGACCTCTGGATCCTACATCAAGGAGGAAGGGAGCCAACTCATCCTTAGACCTTCATATGTGTACTATGGAGTATGTGCATCCACACATGTGTACAGAGTACACACACACACACATACACACACATGCAAATATGCACACACATACACACATATGCACACACACACACATATGCACACACACATATACACACACACACATACACACACATGCGCAAATATGCACACACACACATATGCACACACACACATAGGCACACATACACACACACACACACACACACACACACACACACACCACACACAGAGAGAATAATTTTTTTTAAGACAGAGAACAACTGAGGGAAATCTCTGACATCAACTCTTACTTCCTCATACACATGCCCACATGAACACATACACAACACATAGACCAAAATTTTTTAAAATATATTTGGCACCACCAATAATCTAAAAAAAGACCCTCTTCTCAGCCCATCCGAGAGTTACTGCTTCTCTCACAAGGCCCAAGATCATGCTAACCAGTGTCAGGAGGGTAAGCCGTAACTGGAATCATTAGTAGTAGGAAAAGAAAATCAAAATAATCCACTCAGGCAAACAGAATGTTTGGTGAAAATGCTAGCATAGGTGAGCCCAGGATATTCTGATGCCCTGTTCTGATGCCCAGGGCAGACAGTATTAATCACACTCTTCTTTGAGCCCGGGATATTCTGATGTCCTGTTCTAATGCCCAGGCAGACAGTATTAATCACACTCTTCTTTGAGCCCGGGATATTCTGATGCCCTGTTCTAATGCCCAGGCAGACAGTACTAATCACACTCTTTGTTGGTTAGCCTCCCAGCTCCCAGGCTATTTGCTATTCTAGCAGGAAACCTGAGATCCTGAGAATATCTTCAAGGCAAAGAGAACAAATGTCACTGTACAGAGGCCACTTTTACTGTGCAGACCTAAGTAGGGACACACTCATCCTTTCCTTAGGCTTGGATCCATTCTTCACAGTATGAACAGAGGCAAACTCCCCATTCCCCATCATTCCCTACCCTCCTGATCCCTCACCCAACAGCTGAACACTTGTCTCCCACATGAACAGGTCCCAGTTCAAATCTGCCACTTACTGGTTGGTAACCTCGAGGAAGTTCATTTCTTTCTCAGAGACTCACTTCACCCCTCTAAACCCCCAAAGAACCAGCTGACACTGAACTAGGACATGGAACCCTGACAAGTCACACATTAGGTCCCTGCTCTACATGAAGGCAGGGCCTGTGTCTCTCACTCATTTCTGTCCCCTCGTGTTGGGTACTGCACCTGGGTGTGATGTGTGTTCACAGATGGCTGAGGATGGAAGGAAACACCAGGACCTCCTTCCCTCCGTCCACAGCAAATGGCTTGCAAATTCCAGCTTCAGAAGGTTTACCAGAAGAAGGCCTACCCACCAGATAGCTGTGCAAACTCAAAACTACCCTTTCCACATTAATGAAATAGGCTAGGCTCCTAGGGGTAACAATAACATCAATAATGACCATCCATCACAATGCAGTGGTTCACAGTGGACCTCTGGGGATGATTTATAACATAGCTGTTTTATACAGGACTTTGGCCATGGCCAGCTAATGCAAGAAAGCACCACCCTGGCCTAGGCCTGTGCCAGCCTGTGGGTCTCCAGTTCTGCTTGTCCGCCCTCCCCAACCCTGTTCAGCCACTCACTCATCCTTATGCCAGTGAATCTCTTGCCAAGAATCCTTGGACCTAGGCTAGGTTTCCACACCCCTTCCTCCAGGAAGTCTCTAGGCTCTTACCCAAATGACTCTTAGCCCTTCCAACTTGTCTGTCTCTCTTCCTTTGGTATGAGTTCTCCAGAGTCAGAGGCCTAGCCTGCATCTCTGATCACGACTAAATACCCAGAAGCCTGGCACACACACTGCTTGTCTTTTTTTTTTTTTTTTTTTTTTTTTTTAGTGATGGCACTCACCTTTAATCCCAGTACTCAGGAGACAGAGTTAGGTACATCCCTGAGTCCAAGGCCAGCCTGGTCTACAAATTGAATTCCAGGACAGCCAGGGCTACACAGAAAAATTCAAATAAACAATAACCAAAATAAATAAATGAATAAATAAAATCTTTTCCTATTGTGGTTTGGGCTTCTGAGCTACATTCACTCCACACTACCACTGAGCTATACTCTAATCTCATATTTTTATACAAGCTATTGGTGATCTGGGCTAAATATCTCAAAGCAGGCCACAGGCAGGACTGTGTAAAACTTGAAGTGACTCCCTCCTCATTACATCCAGATCACAACTCAGACTGCCAGTGAGGCCTACAGCTAGGACCAAGCCCCTGGTGTGCTGTGACTGCAGGTAGCTCTGGGGTCCCGGAGTTGCTGTCCCCTGTGATCTCACTCTATGACAGAGCATGCTCTCCCCTGCCTGTACATTGGAAAGTGGTGACACCTGGCATGTGAGGGTTTCTATCACAGGGAAATGGAGATGCACCCACTTTTTCTGAAAGTCCCAACAATCACGGAAGCACCAAATGGCCACTTTCTGAGACAAACCGCAGCAGGGCCTGCCAGCCCAGCCCAGGGGATATGCTAGGGGACCTCTCAGGCAGTGTCATTTCCTCTTTACCACAAACCCCACAAGATCTAAATTTCCGGAACTGAAAAGCACCTAGGGCCCAGTAAAGGGACTGACAGCGCCAGGAGTTGTTAGGACACTGGACACAGGGGAGGGTCTTGATCTGCCCATCCCAACACTCTAATAGTCATTTGTGTCAAGACTGTGTGCTCCACTGTGCTCTGACACACTTTACAGACTGTAAAAGCACTGACGAGCCCACAGACAAGACAGGAGGTACTGTATACAGCAAGCGCTCACAGAGCAGCCTAGACTAAAAGATCTACTTTTCTGCTGAGTTTTGACAATTAAGAGTGATGATAGAGGGGGCTCAGCGGTTAAGAGCACTGACTGTTCTTCCAGAGGTCCTGAGTTCAAATCTCAGCACCCACATGGCAGCTAACAACTGTCTGTAATTCCAGGATCTGACATCCTTACACAGTTATGCATGCAGGCAAAACACCAATTCACATTTTAAAAAAAACAAAAAACCCACAAGGCAGCTCACAGCTATCTGTAGTTCCAGGCAAACACCAAGGCAAATTAATTTAAAAAACAAATAAAAAAAAAAAAAACATGAAAAAAGAGTGATGACAGAAAAGTCCAAGGGCTCAGCTTCAACCTGGGAAGGAAGGGCAGTGGCAACCAGGGAAGGAGGCTGAGGCCGGTGACCTACAAAAATACTCAGAACCAGCAAGAAAAATGCAAGTCCTACACAGCATTACTGCCAGCTCCTTGAGCCTTTCCTAGAGATCACAGTGACATGAAAAAGGGCTTGCACAGGATGGCTGGTTGAAGGCCAGCCTTTGTCATTGGACTGGCTGGTGTCAGGCAAACATACTGCCCACATACAAGAATGTTCAAGCCTCCTGATTATCTCTAACCCCTGGCCTACCTGGTGAGCTCTCTTGCTCCATCTGAGAGAAGCGCCAGGTCAGGCAGACCTCCCTAGGAAGGTGTGGAAGGGCCTAGGTCACCTCACTTCGGTTTTCTCATCTGTCTGCTGCATTCTCCGTGGATTTCACTGCCAGTTCTTTCTCCAATGCCCAGGACATGTCATGTGTCCAGAAAACAGGACCTTGTGAGCGTCACTTTAGCTCAGCCAGCAAGACCGCCTCAGCGGGAAGAGGCACACAGACCTCTGGTGGATGTCGTCTGAGCCACACCTCATACCTCCAAAAACCACCTCTTTCCAGAGAACTGACTCTGCGAATGACATCACTCCACCCTAGCAGGGCCTACGCTCGTGAGGTCCCTTTTGTAGGAGACTTAGAAACTAGAGATCTGGACTAGGTAAGTGGCCAGATGTCAAGACATTTGCCATCCTGACCCTGACTCAGATGCTGATGATTTTATGGCCCTCCCTGTGGCCCAAGTCTCCATGTCAGGGCAGGGGCATGTGTCTATCTAGCAGATGTGCAATGTTGGGATATACAGGGGCCAAATGGATGCCAGGAGCAGGCTGAGGCAGACATCAGTCTCTCACAGAGGCAGGCTCCCTGGTTTATGAAAATCATAAAATTGTACTGGTACTTAAATATGATCCACCTCCCCATTTGTATAGAACCTAACTCTCTTTCTCCTCCTGGCTTCTTAATGGCAAGTTGAGGAAGTAGGAATTTTTGTAGATACCTGACTGATAAGCATCAAGGAAACATGCAGGTGTCACACAACTTCAGACCTAGCCATATCCTTGTCCTACAAAATGAGCACATGTGACCCAAAACACTACAGACCCTTACACACCTTAGGTTCTATTTATTTTTACTTTATTTTTGAGGCAGGGTCTCACTGTGTAGCCCTGGCTGTCCTGGAACTCACTCTGTAGAGCAGGCTGGCCTCTGTCTCACAGAGATCCTCCTGCCTCTGCCTCCTGAGTGCTGAGACAGTGTTGTGCCAGCACCACCTGGCCTTACTTTTATGTTTGTGTACATGTTTGTATCTGTGTACGTGGATGTGCATGGGGGTTTCTGTGAAGGTCAGGACACAGTGTCAGGTTCCTGAAGCTGGAGTGACAGGTGGCTCTGAACCACCCTACACGGATGGCAGGAACTGAAGCCAGGTCCTCTGCCAGAGCAACAAGCGCTCTTAACCGCTGGACCATCCTTCCAGCCCCGTTGGACCATCCCTCCAGCCCCGTTTACACACTCTGGGTGGGATATTCATTTACTCAGAACAGAGTAGAGAACAATGAAGCTGTGTTGAGATGGGGTGCTTGCTGAGCAGCTGGCCCGGCTCACTGGCTAGCTAAGGGACACCTCCTCACCAACCTTAGTACAATGACAAGCTCATCCTAGTCACTCAACATGTGTTAAACCCACGAGGTATGTAGCTACACTTTATTATTGTACAAATGAAGACACCAAGAACTTCACTGGAATTTTCGAATCACATAGTTAAAGCAATGATCTAGTCTGATGCTTTGCCCCCTGAGTTCCACATAATCTCCCCATATATTGAAGCCTGATACTCCCTTAGCTTGGCTGAGCTGTGCTGAACACTCTACACAGAAATGCATTGGAAAGGACTAAACTCGCTTGTGACCAAATCCAGCAATGCCTATATCAGGCAACAGACCTGTACATAAAAGCTACAGCCTCCACACACCTAAATGGGTCTATTCAGACAAGCAGGCCACTATCTCTGGTCTGATCTCCAATAGCCCTTGAGCTAACCCTGATCCCTGGCTCCAAGTCAGCTCCCAATGTATTTAAAGCTGCCACTCTGCTGCCTGGCACCTGTGGACACGCCCTGCACATGCTGAAGTCCTAGCATGTTCTGCAGCCTGGACAAAGCAGCTGGATGGCCACTTACTTGTCCCAGTATCTACGTAGACTCCACTGGCTTTGGTTAGGTCCCAGCTCACCAGCACCCTGTGCCTTTCCTACACACACACACACACACACACACACACACACGCACGCACGCACGCACGCACGCACGCACGCACGCACGCACGCACGCACGCACGCACGCACGCACGCACGCACGCACACTACTAAGTGGGTGCCCGGAGCAGTCCTTGCTAGAGCTGAACCCATGTCTATATCTCTCCAACCTCTGGAAGTCGCTGAAACCCTCATGGCCACTGCACTCAGAACAGTCTCGATGGTTCCTAAAGCCATCATCCCTCCCTCACTGCCCCTCTGCCCTGTCCTGGGGATGCTTCTTTCCAACTTCCATCTCCTCTCCAAAGCTGGATGCTTCTGGGGACTTCCTGCCAACCCGGCTGGCTAAGCAATTCTAGCCTGGCTGCGTGGCCAACATCTTGCAAAACAGTTTCTGGGAATGCAAGGAGGGCTTTGGGAGCTGCCACACAGCTGCTGGTTTCACCGACCACAGCACTGGGTCCTAGAAGTGGGCCCTTGACTCTCAACTGAACCCTTCAGGGTCTCAGAAGGGCTGACATTAGCAGTATAGGGGCAGAATGAGACAGCATCAGCCAGGAACCAAGGGGTAGGCAGAGGAGAAAACACCAGTGGCCCCACACTGAGCATTTTGCAATAACCTTCCCTGGCTGGCTCCTTGGGGACGCTGCCAGCCCGTACATTTTTGCAGAGACAACCTCCCTGCAAGCCTCCCAACTAGCAATCCTGCCTTGACGTCAAACTCCAAGTTGGGGACCTTCAAACACAAACAAACAAGTCTGCCCCAGACCACAAGTGGAGATGTTCCCAAGGAGGCCAACACTGAGAGTGGCCACAGCTGGGAGCGTGGAGCTGACTGCCCTGTCCTCATCGACCAGGACTGAACTCTGTGACCCGATCCCGAGCTGCAAATGAGGGAGTCTACCCCAGCCGGCTCCCTGGCCTTGTTGGCAGGTGGGTGCCCGCTGAGGTGCAGTGATGGGTGTAAGAGACCCTGCCCCTGAAGAGCTCACAGGCCAGCTAGCTTCTCTGAACATGCGCTGTCCCCAGACAATATCTCAGGGTCTAACCACTCAAAGACCGTGTACTGCAGCCAAGAAGTAGAACAGCTTGGTCAAAAGCATTAGTGGACTTGTTTGCCAGGGCAAGCCAGGCAAAGCTAACAGACAGCCAAGGATCCGCGTTCTCAGTGATACCTGCTGAGGCCATGAGCCTCAACAAGGTTTGTCTGACCTAAAGGCACACAGCATCCACCCAAGCAGCCAAGAGTGAGCCAAACACAATGCCCTTCAGAAAGCAACCTTTGCCTTGAAAAGTCTGTGGGCGATCTGTCTCAAGACTATTTTTCCAAGGTTTGCTTCCTGCCCCAACTCATTACTATGACCCCCAAATCCTATCCTGTGTACACTGAGTGCCAGTGCCCCTGAGGCGCCTGAGAGAAACAGAACTAAATCAGGAGAGAGCAAACATCCACTTTATACTCAAATTCTCCATGTCCTGACTGCCCAGGAGCAAGAAGAAAGTGTGTCTACCCATCATTCAGTCATTCAATAGTCCAACTGCATCCTTCCAGAGTCAATTACGGTATTTGTCATAAGCAGCATGGTTCCCAGGATCCAGATGTGTCTACCGACATGCCTGGCTGGAGAACACAAGAGACAGGCAGAGAGCAGGCATGCAACTCTCTGAACATCCATGACACAGCAGTCTAGGTGGACACAGGTATGACGCCCTCTGAACTGACAGACACAGAGGTCTCTGGCGCTTTGTACTTCTGTTGGGAAACTGAGAGGAAAGACAGCAGGTTAGGTCCTATGCACACATCAAGGCCTTCAAACACCTGTGCTCTGGTTCAAACACCCCCACATCCTCGTCTGAAGTTCATCAGATCACACAGCTAAACAGTTTACTTCTCAATGTCACAATCACAGAGGTTAGTACACAAACCACAGGAGCTCCAAGAGACTGGCCCAACTGTGAGGTGCAGCAGTGTCTGGGACCTTTACAAGGCATCAGAGAGGAGGGCATCCCTAAAACGGTTGAGTGAGTGAATTAGGGGTGTGGCATGCCCTGAGGGAAATGTGGGTAGGGCATGCCAGGTTGGGGTACCCTATGAACAAAGATGAGCATCATAAAAGATTTAAAACTGTGGGATGGGGGATAGCTGGAGACTAGAAAGGACCACAAAGAGAGGACAACACTAGCTCATATAGGTCCTAGAAAGTTCTGGAAACTTCAAGAAGGTCTTGAAAGACCACAGCACTAATATAGCTGTAATCACACAGGCGGGGGAGGGACGCACTAAGAGAAACGTGGTCATATTTGCATTTCTGAATGATCATCATTTTGGAAGCCATGGGAGAACAGATTGAAGTGGGTGTGGAGAAACCGAAGACGGGAAAATCGAAGACACACAGAAGATGAGAACGAACGGTAATTTAGCTAGTGTCGGTGTGGGTGGAATGGAGAAGCAGATCCAGGAGATGTTTCATTGGCATTTTTACTATAAAGATAAGACTTCCTTCTCGCCTGTCCCAGGCATTTCTGGCATACCAGCACTTTGGAATGCAGGAAGCTAAAGCAGAAGCGAGCTAACCACGTGGAGGCCAGATTGCTGTTTGACTTACTGGAGCCCTGGCACTTTGTGTGCGTTGGGGTGGGGTGGGGTGCTGGAGGACCAACCAGGCAGGGTGCAGCCTGAAAATGCAACAGCCCAGGTACCCCCATTTCTGAACATAGCACCTGCCTCCCCTCTCAGGCAGAGGGAATCTGTGCCTGCCAAAAGTAAAAGCTGCTGTTCCCCAGCACTCTGGGAGATGCCAGAGAGAAAACTGGCCAGATGGCACCCACGAGCTGGACCAGGCCTGAGAGGGCCCTCTCCAGTCAGCCTGTCACACCGGTTCTGCCCTCTGCAAAGGGAGAGCATCTTTCCCACCTTAACTGCAAAAGCCACACAGTCCCAAGCCCATGTCCACCTACTACCTGTGCCTTCAACTGGCAGGCTGTCTGACCCTTTACTTCCTGTCTTAAGTGAGGGAAGAGATCTCTGGGCAAACAAAATGTCACTATGAGTCCTGAGCACCTGGTATGCCGTGGACCCCACTCAGTCATTCTTCCTTCTCTGCAGCCTTTGTCATGCGAAAGGCCTGATGGGAACACTAGGTGATGGGAAGTGGGATGGACTTCCAATGGCCAGTGTCCAGGTGCAAGATCTGGCTTACTGATCTGCGGACACACATGGCGGCTCTTTGTGGGCCAAGGCTCTGAGTACAAAAGCAGATGAGAAGCAGCCTGTACCCTGTTTACAATGCACTATGCACCCCAAGGCCCAAGCAGCACCTCTGAGTCTGATCTACAGTGAAACCAAAGTGGATGTCCCCCTTCCAACAGTGATAGCCAACCACTGTGCTGATGGCGTTTATGATCACATCACAACCCTCGTGCTGGGTTACAAAGCTTCACAATGGATGGGGTGCTCACTGAATTTAACCACCATGCCATGTCAGAATTTAGCTCTATCTCCACACCTTCCTGTGGAAGAGAATCACCCTTGCCCCTAAAGAAAGCATGGTTTTAAGCTGAGAGACTAAAACACTGAGTCCCAAGCAGGGTCACTATAAGGAAGGCCAGGGAGAGCCTGATAAAAAAAAAAAAAAAAAAAAACACCACCCCTCTTTCCAGAAGGCAATCTTTGTTGGCCACTCAACTAACTGCAGTCTTTTCACAAGGAAAACCATTAGTACTCTCCTCCTGTGGGACCATTTTATCAGGCAGCTAATAGGAAGGGAAAGGTGATACAAAAAATAAACAGAAGCCCAAGGAAAGGAACTGCAAGGTGAGGTGATGTCAGCTGTGGGAAGGGGAAGACAGCGAGGCCTCCCACTCCAACAAGCAGAAGCCTGAAGGCTGCAGGTCCTTGGTGCAGGTCAGGAGCTCAGCAGCCAAGCATCAGTAAGGCCTCAGAAGGGCTCAGGTAACAATGGAACTACAGACAGAGCTCCAGCTAGTGGTGTCCAGGGAGGGAAAGCCAGGAACCCTTAATGCTGGGAGTCCTGCAGACCAGGACTCACATGACCATTGCTCTTCTATTGACCAGCTGCCTAAGCACACTCAGTTTCCTTATCTACAAAAGGGGAGGGGGGGCAGAAGAAGCCTGCTTAGCATTAGGCAGCCTGATTGCTCATAGTTCAGCCATCTTTATCAAGAAAATTCACAAGGCCTGGGATCTTTGTAGGCAGCTAGAGACTGACTTGATCATTGCCTTGAGATTCTTAAACATTTTCCTGTGGATTCACATGCCAAACCTCGAGCTATCTTTGAGCGTTCCTTGACAGTGGGTAACTGCAGAGGAGGCCTGCCCAGCTGACTCACACTCACCCTGAAAGATGACTTCCCTGGGCCTTTCTCTTCCCAGGAGGTCAAGAACAGTTCACTGGCCAAGCTAGAGTGTGTAAAACAGTCCTGGACAGAGAAGTTCAACAAACCGTGAGAGTTAACCATCCATGGGTTGGTCTAGGGAACAAGCCAAAGTGGCCTTGCTCCAGGGAGGAAGGGGAGCTGTTCTCCAGACTCAGGCTGGGGTGGCAGAGCTGGAAAAGACACACAAGGATGCAGACATGCACCCTCACCTGCAACCCCAGAGGAAGCGCACCTGGACAAAAGGGGTGCATCTGAAAATAAATATGCCATCTGCTTCCCAGGAAACCAGCAGGTTCCAGGTACTCACAAAACTAGATATTCACAATACTGGTTTCCCCTGCCTTCTTTTTTTTTTTTTTTTTTTTTTTTAAAAAAAGATTTATTTATTTATTTATTATGTATACAGTGTACAGAAGAGGGTACCAGATGTCATCATATGGTTGTGAGCCACCATGTAGTTGCTGGGAATTGAACTCAGGCCCTCTGGAAGTGGTCCCAACCTCTGAGCCATCTCTCCAGCCCCTTCCCTGCCTTCTTACAAAGCTGATGCAGACAAGCAGCCGTAAATCATGCAGCTCATGTATGTGGGGGGGGGGGGGGACTGCACGAAGACAGTGTGACTGCCACGGCCACTTCCCTTACCACAAGACAGTTAGGGTTTCTACAGGTAAAACACCATAACCAAAAACAACCTGGGAAGGAAAGGGTTAACTTCTGCTTACACTGCCAGGGAAGGGCCTGTCAGGACAGGAGCTCAGGAAGAGGCTGGAGGCAGGAGCTGATGGAGGGGTGCTGCTTACTGCCCCCCTCCCCCGACTCCACCCCTCCGCCCCCCACACACACCACACCACATCACACCACACCCCTGTGGCTTGCTCAGGCTGCTTTCTTATAGACCAGGACCCATCTCAGACATGGCACCACACACAGTGGGTTGGGCGCTTCCACATCATCAATCAAGAAAAATGCACCATAGGCTCGCCCACAGGCAAGCCTAGCAGAGGCCCTTTCTCAACTGAATGACTCTATAGTTTGTGTCAAACTGACATAAAACTAACCAGTTCAACACTGAATGGCAGAATCTAGGGTAACTGCTGGAGAGCAGGCAAATGCTATGACGACCACTTGTAAATGAGGAGCCAGAGGTCAAGAAGCCAATCCAACAGCCACAGCAAAAACCTTCAACCCATGCCTAACAAATATCCTGCATTGTCCTGCCCATCATTGACCTACTGGGCCACCCAGCTGTAAACCCCTGCCCTGGGCACAGACCCTTTGGGCCACACTCCGCTCACACACTGATACATCACTGACAATGCACAAACCCAGGGAGGCAACCAGCAGCTGCTCTGTTGTGTGAGCAGGGGAGACCAGAACTTTCCAGAAGGCCTGTTTTCTATCTTGCAGAGAATTCAGCTTCAACCTCTTTTGTCAGCACAGTGTCCTCCCCTGGGGGCTTGCAAGCCACAGTCACTCCTTCCCACCTTCCCACCCATGAGTAGAAAGAACCAGATTGAGGACCTCCTGCCCCGTGCCAATTGCAGGAGCTCTCTGTACTCAGCCTTCTGGAGTTAACCTTCTGAGGTACACGCATGCGTGTGCGTGCCCAAACGCACAGTCTTGCATAAGATCCAGTTTCATCCACATACAGACCTCAGGCTAAGCAACCAGCAAGCACCGTGGGCTGTAGCACACTGTGGCCCATTTGGTGAAGAAACACATACCTCAGGTTTCACTCCACCAGACTGGAGTCTAGACTAGCCAGGGCCATTCCCAGGTGACCTAGATTCACACTCTAATGACTATGTCAGCCAGAGAATAGCTCACCTGTATAAAGGGAATGCTGATGGACCACAGAGGTCACTGACCTCCAATCTGTGCAGCTGACCCCAACAAGGAGCAGTCAGTCAGCAGGACCTACTGTCAGGATCGGACCCACCCTAACACTGGGAATCACTTTAACATCCCCAGCTTTTATTACTGGAGGTCAGAAAGCCTGGTTCCACCTGCTGTGTGAGCCAATGGTTAGCGGCTCTGCCAGCTGAGTGTATGTGTTGTGTGGACTTGTGGAGGTCAGAGATCAATGTCAAGTGCCTTTCCCTATTCTTCACCTTCTCTTTTGAGACAGGAATACTCAAAGGACGTAGAATTCACCAACTGGGATAACTCCTACCTCACCTGGGCTTTTTATTATGTGAGTGCTAGGATCTGATTCAGATCCCTATGATTGCACAGCAAGCATTTATTGTACAATTATTTATTTGTAACTGATTGCATAAAAGATTAATATTTATTAAGGGGTTACATAAACACTTATTTATATACATTGAACTTTAAGACAATTTTTGGAGAGTGGAACTATCCTACAGCGAGCAAGGGAGTCAGACCTCTCCCCGAGAAGGCAAGAAGGGAGGTCAGCGTCAACGGGGTCCTCAATGGGGGCTGGTCACGTGCCCAGTCAGGGTCCTGAGACCTCAAAGCAATGTCTCCAGGCCTCTCTCAATAGCCTGAATTCCACTACAAGCACTTATTGATTGAAGCAGCCCCCCAGCCTTGCCAACTAGTTTTGAAGACCGAGTCTCACTATGTAGTCTACGTAGGCTGGTCTCAGACTCAATTCTCCTGCCTCAGCCTTCAAAGTGCCGGGATTGCAGGCATGCATGTGCCACCGTGCCTGGCTTGGCTACTTTTATTTAACACACCAAGATCTGATCTATAAAGTGTCCAAGCGCTAATTCTCTTTGACCAGCTTCACACAGGCATGAAAGTCAAACTCAGAGATGAAGTAACCATCAGAGGAGGTCAAGAACCCAGATGATGTCACTCTGCTGTGCCAGCCAGGCTCCTTAGCTGGACTGCTGGCTGTCAGCTGATGGATGGACTTGGAGTTCTCAGCCTGCTCTGAACTGCTCCTCAGGGAGGTGGGGCTGAAGTCAAGCCTAAGGCAGCTTCCATCTCAGCAGCCCCAGGGAGTGTCCCCTCAGAAAATTCATCCACAAGACACAGGGGACAGATTTCCCCTAACGCAGAGGAGGCTGGGACCAGGCAGTAAATACAGCCAGAGAGTGTATAACCAGTACTACTAGATCCCTCCAAAGGCTGAGCTTCCTTGGCCTGCGAGGCTGCACCCTTCAGCCTGTGTGGGAAGCAGGGTTGGGGCTCTGACCCTCCAGGGCATGAGGCTCTACTCATATCTGACCTCCTATAGACTCAAGCACTGGTGTTTTCTTCCTGAAAACAGAAGTCATTTCTCAATCTGTTGCTACACAAGATACTAGGAAGCCAGAAGCAAGAGGTGCATGGGGTACAGGTATGTAAGAGCAGAGAGGCAACTGTGGTTGGTCGGTTGCCAGTGGCTCAGCTGGGCTGTTAACAAGGGAACTGGCCGGAGGACCCAGCCTGGGAGCCATGTGAAGAAAGCGACTATAAAACCGCTTAGTCAACTATAAGAAAGCCACTGAACAAGTTTCAACACACAGTTCCGTGTGTAGTTTTACTAGGTGACAAAGGCAGAAAGAGACTCCAGTGTGACAGGTTAGTAAAACCATGTTTGAGCAGGGAGGTGGGTCTGGCTAGAAAACGCATGCACTGGTGGTATACAGCTGAAATCCCGGCACCCAGGAGGCCAGGGCAGGAGGATCAGAAGTTCAAGGCCAACCTGAGCTACATGAGACCCTGTCTCACATTAAAGAAAATGGAACTTGAACGATGGCCCAGAGATTAAGAACTGGCTGTTCTTCTAGAGCACTTGGGCTTTATTCCTAGCTTCCACAGGGCAGTTCCCAATCATCTGCAACTCTGGTTCCCCGAGCTCAGAGCCTTTTCCTGGCCTCCATGGGCACCAGGTATATACAAGGTGCCATTGATGCATGATGGCAAAGTACCCATACACATAAAATAAAATGATAATTTTAAAACTTAAAAGAAAGTAAGGGAGGGAAAGAGGGAGAGAACAGGGAGCCAAGTGGTGGTAAGGAGCAGGCTCTTGCTCTTTCCCTCGGCCCTCAGATGTTCTGAACACTGTGGTCACACAGGCTGATTTTGCAAGGCTGTTATTGGTAATGATACGTGTCAAACTGTCAACCAGGTACTGACTGTTTTACAGCAGGGCAGGGCGGGTGGCGGGCTGCCTGTGTCCTGTTTGTTGGGGAGGCACGCCAGGCCTTCCCACTGAGGCTAGCTCTGGCGTTCACTGTGCCAGGCCTAGTGGATACCAGAAAAATAAGTAAGTCCACTCCACAACTTAAAGACCTTGACTCCAGCTCAGGTCAAAGGTATTGACTTGAATGAGAAAGGGTGTCTGACAGAGATCTACAAACACTGCTATGGGGAAAATTGAAGTCGAATGTTAAAACATACGCTTGCGGGCGGGAAGGATGGTCCACTGGGTCAGAATGCCTCACAAGCCTGAGGACCCAAGCTGATCCCAGCACTCCTGAAAAATCCGAAAACTCCACCCTAAGAGAGTGAACGGCCTGTTGCTGGGAGTGCCAGCTGCCTTCCTAGCTCCAGATTCAGTGAGATCCTGCCTCAAGGGAGCTGGTGTGCGCGTGTGTGCACGCACGCACGCACGCACGCACGCCTGCCTTTTGACCAAAGTTCACAGAAAAAGAAGGATTTGCCCTGGATTCTGGAAAGCCAGAAAACATCCAAGAGGAGTTATTTCAAAGGGAAGTGATGGGCGGGACTAGAAGTTCCGGTCTGAAACCCCAGCTATTTAGGGGGACAGGGAGATTGAGACTTCAGGGACAGCTTAGGCAATTTAGGAACCAACAACTTAAATGTTTAAAAAAGCTGGGGCTTGGAGCTCAGTGAGAGAGCTTGCCTCTGTGTTCGATCCCCATCATCACAAAGAAAGTTACAGAGTGAGGGACCAGACTGTTTCCCTCATGATAAGCAAATAGAAAACATCTGCAGAGGCTTTAGACAACACTGGCAGCGTGATTTCTGACAGTCCCCAAGCATGGGAAAGTTGTGACAGGCCACTGAGCTCTGACACAGGCCCCTGGAAGGCAGATGGAGAGCACCAGAGGAACCTCCAAACCCCAAATGGAACCTCCAAACCCCAAATCCACTTCTAGGAATTTCTCTTAAGGAAATGAGCCTGCTTACACAGAGATTCACAGAAGTGCAACTGGGAAGAGCCAGCCACAGAAAGCAGGCAGCTGTGGTCTACTCTGTGACAGAGACCTGTGAGGCCCCTGACAAAAGTCCTGTCGGAAAGAACTAGAGACAGAGACTGTATCCATGGACACCAAGCCAAAAAGGCTGAATTCACAGGATAATCCTTGGCCATCTTTGCATTTAGCCCTTCCACTGTCATTTTCCTTTTCTTTAACATTGAGGCCAACTTATGTTTTAAAACAAACATATCAAACCATAAACACTGGAAATAGAGAGGACGTGCACGTTGCCCAGGCTAGCTTTACTAGCATGCTGGGATGACAACCCTGTGTCATCAGACCCAGCTGGAAATGGGGGAGATCTTATTTGATGTTTTTACTTCTTGGCATTTTTTCCAAAGAATAGTGTGTTTTTTCTTGAAAACGTAAAAGCCTATAATAATAATAATAATAATAATAATTGTTAAAAGGGGCACAGGTATATGCCAGGTACATTCCATGGAAGCTAGGAGACAGCTTTGTGGGATGGGTTCTCTTCTTCCATCTTTACATAGGTTCTAAGGACCAAACTCTGGGGCCAGGCTTGCATGGCTAGTGTGTTTGCCTGCTGAGCCACCTCAACAGTCCTGTGAGCAAGGCTTATAATCATGAAGCAATGTCACTCACTGAGAAAGTAAGAACATCCAATGGAGTTTCAAATGGGAGGAGAGTGGACATCCTGAGTCTGCAAATGCTTGTGGCCAGAGTCAAGAACGCTGTGTCTGCTGGAGAAAGAGCTAACTTTAGTCAGCTCTTGGCTAGAGTCCTGCCCTCTCTTTATAGAAATCCCTGAGCAGTCACCTCCTCCCAAGACATGTTAGATTATGCAGAGCCCACTAACTCTCTAAAAAGTTAATCCAATCAGAACTGTTTCTGCTAATCAATGAACCCAGATCTAACCTGGATACACCCACAGGTAGCAGGACACTCATTGAAATAATACTCCGCTGAGCTGATAAGAGCATCCTCAGGAAGCAGTGGTGCTTGGGGAGGATGCTGCACTCTGTACCCTAGTCCCAGAAATGTGGAGCTATGAAACACACTGATCTGAAAATCCAGAACTAGGAACTTTTCTTTCTAATGAGGATGGTGACAAGCAGGAGAAAGCACTGGTCACAGCCTGCTACATTAGCATGGCTTTCAACATTTCTGATACCCAGGATGTGTGCCCCACAGAGGACTGCTCAGAGGGTGATGGTGCTGCTTGGTGCAAAACCTGCTGGCCTGCATTTAATGTCTGGATCCCACAGTAGAAGAAGAGAAGAAAATCCTGAAAGTTGTTCTTTGGCCACACATGCATGGTGTGTGCATACACACACACACACACACACACACACACACACACACACCCCACCATCCTCACCATCATCATCCTCACCTCCATCACTTCAAGTCAAGCGAAGCTCTGAAGCAGCCTTGTATGAGTCAGTGACCAGCCTTTCAGCCATGGTGGGAAAATGCTCTAGAGCTCACACCTCCCAGGCCAGGGGCTTGTTAATTTTGCACCATTTCCAACAGAAATGTGCTTGCAAAATGAATCCCACCCTTCTCTGCCTTGTAAGACAGTTTACTGAGTATCATTTGACCTTCTTGAGTCTACCCAGCTTCCCAAGCTGCCCTTCAAACAATCTCAACCCCAGCCCATGAGCTTCCTGCCTAAGTAAACTGGCTTCTGGACAGAACTGAGTCCAGGCTTGCCCATTTGTCACTTAGTAGTTCCAATCTAATCCTTTGCTCTGCCCAGTGCACATGTGATAGACAGAGCTCTCACTAGTTCAAGGCCCTCTGAAGGCCACAGGCCTGACCTCTGCACCCTATCACCTCTCATGTCACCTCCTTTCTTCCGAAAGGGCTGCGAGCAGATGTCTGCTGTCCATCAGCCACACGGCTTGCGCTAGTCCATTTTCTTTGCTGCAACAAATGAAGTGAATCAGTCTGAATGGACTGAGGACCCATCTGGGTCACAGGTACAGAGGTTTCTGGCTGTGAACATCATGATAGGTGGAGAGGAGGGCTGGGTTAGAGACAGCTTCCACCCACACACACCTCCTGGCTCCCACAACCCCCAATACCAACATCGAATATGAATGGTCGGTGGTCAATTCAGCGCTGAGGTCAGGGGCCTCAGGACCCTGTCATATCCCAAGCCTGTCAGCCGGATGGCCAAGTCTCTGACACAGGCCTGGGCAGCATTTCAGCCTGAAGCCAAAGAGCTGCTACCCTCCCACCTCCCCATCCCCCTTCTTCTCCCCTAGGGCCCACAGCCCTGGATCTGGTCTCCTGCTCTGCCCAGCCTCCGGGCACAGAACCCATCTCAACTGCTACTTTTTAGTCAGCTTCCTGGGGCTACAGTATAGGCCCCTCACCCTGAACACAAGCAGTCCCAGGATCTGGCTTTTCTTCCTCCAGCCTCCTCATCACCATCTCCAAACATACACCTCCTAAAACAGAAACTCTGGGGCCCAGTGTCCAGTTCAACAGGTCTGAACCCAACCCATTCACTCCACGTTCCACAATGTGAGTGTCAGAGACCCAGTCTATTTTTCTTTTCTTTCTTTTCTGTTTTGTTTTTCAAACAGGGTTTCCCTATGCAGCCCTGGCTGTCCTGAAACTCACTTTGTAGACCAGGCTGACCTCGAATTCACAGAGATCAGCCTGCCTGTGCCTCTTAAGTGCTAGGATTAAAGGTGTGCACCCACTGCCTGGCCCTTCTTTCTAACAGAATGATAATGTGTGGTTCCCCTCTTTCCTCCCTCCCTCACGTCCTGATGTACCTGTGTGACCTTAACAACTAGCCAATGGCATTCTCACATGGTGACCAGGAAGGAGGATTTCAAGCTCTTTTCCAGCCTTTCATCATCTACTGCTGGAGAGCTGATGTGATGGCTGGTGCTCTGGCTACCATCTTGGAACATACAGACAAGAGATGTCAAAGAAGTCAACTGGAAAGAAAGAATCTGGCTTCTTGGTGACCACAACCTTGGCCATCCAGCCTCTAATTTTCTCTCATGTGTGAGAAAGATAAACTTGTTTGAAATGCTGTCACTTAAATATCATTTTTATTCACATTCCATCCAAATGGGTCCTTAGTTGGCCAGTAACACCTATGTTTACTTTCTGGAACCCCTTAGCTGTTTATGTACTAATTTCCTCATTAGTTATAGGCAATTTCTGGAAAGGAGCATGACCTTCATTTTTAAGTATTTCAAACAAAACAAGCAGTGTATCCTTCTCGTCCAGGTTTTTTTATTTATTTAATTCACAGGGCAGGGGCACTGCTCACTGCCACAGCTCTCATGTGGGGTGAGCGGACAACATTCAGGAGTTAGTTTTGCCCTTCTACGATGTGAGCTCTGAGGATCTAACTCCAGCCCCGGTCTTCCCAGCAGGCCACCTCAAAGGCCTTTCACCGTGTTTGTTACACTGGTTTTGCTGCTGGCTGTACCCGTTTGCTTTACCTGACAGGAATATCATTACCACATGCCTTCGAGAACTTGACTTCCTACCGATCTTTTCCTTAAGCACGGTCAGGCTGACTCATGAAGGCAGGGCCACTGAAGGGTGCTGTGCACCATGTGTGAGCATGCCACAGTATACTGATAACACCTTCCTACCCACAGGCACCGGCTGCTCCCAGCTTCCCCTCACCACAGAAAATGCCACAGTGCATGTACCCACCTGTCTCACTCCTGCATCTCATGCCAGCCTGTACGGACACCTGAAGTGAGCTTTCTGGTGGTGAGAGGCTTATACCTTAGCTTCATCCTGTTCCACTTAGCCCAGCCATACAGCCATGCCTGGAGAGACAGGGGACTTCCCAGGACCAAGATGCCCTTAGCTCTGCACCACCAGCCATAGTCACATGATGTGTGGCAGGCTTTTACAATTCTCTTCTTATGATCTAAACTAGTCATAGCAGAAATATAAATACAGAAGACCCCCTGCCTGAGCTCTTATCCTCAAAGTGGCTGTTGGGGTCACAACAGCACGGACCCCAGAGACAGTGCACATGCCAGTGCACATACAGCATCTCCCTGAAACACACACACACACACACACACACACACACACACAAACACACACACACAAAGCTTTCTTCCCCTGCCAGCACCATCTGTGGAAGAGACCAGTCCCCTGCACAGCCCACCTCTCAAATCGGTTAATCTTAAACCACTGACCAACACAAAGCGCTTTCAAAGTACCCACCCCTACCCTCCCACAGAGCCCTTCCCCAGAGCACACAGGCTGCAGGACAGAAACAGCTCAGCCTCTCTCAGAAGCTGTCTCCTGATAAAGGAAAGTCCCAAAGAGGAGGAAAGGGGCCAATTTGTTTATTTCCAAAGGCAGCCACATTCCAGCTGCAACATGTATACTGGCTGGCTGGGGCTCCCTGCAAAAGCCAGCTGGGAGGCCAGAGCCTCCAAATGGGTTATTTTGGGGGAAGCAAGTGTTCTCAGGATCACGTTCATGGTACCAAACTAGTCCTGTGTCTCAACTCTGGCTAGCTGTGCGCTCTCCATCAGAATGTGTTTCAGATGCAAATGAGGCTCTCTGTGCCTGTCTCACCCAGGGCTCAGATGAGAGACGGGTGCAAACACAAGTCAAAGCCACAGCCAGCAGGCACCCTTTCCGGCCATATTCCTGGATGCCTGCTCAGTTCAGCCTGGAGCTTGTGTGCAACACCACCACGAAGCCGTTCTCTGTAGCAAAATAATAAACACTCCAAAGCCACAGAGAAGGTGGGAGAATGAACCAGACATATTCAAATCCCAGAAACCCACCTCAAATCTCAGTTCCTCTCAGGTGGGAGGCGGCAGAGGTTGAGAATTCAGAGTTATCCTGGGTAACAATGAGAGACCCTATCTCAAAATAAAAAGAGGAGAAAGGCCTGGGATGCAGCTCAGTTGCACAGCATTTGCCCAAGGTGTGTGACCTACTGGGTTCCATCCCAGTGATACAGGAGAAGGAAACAGAACCATCATCTGAAACAGCAATCCAGGGTGGCGGCCATCAGGGCTTTAGAAATCCTGCTTCACAGACCAATTCAGAACCTGCCCCAGGAAGATGTTCAGGGGCCATCCTGGCAGCCTGTCCCCTCTTCCCAGACAGACTGGGCACTACCCTCCCCAAAGCTCACCTGGATTCTCCTGCTGTGAGCCAGCGGGGTGCACCCTTCTGTGGGTAGTGCTTGCTGGCTCCTTCTGCCCATTAAGAGGGTGGTGAGCATGAGGTGTGGTCAGCACCCTCCAATGTCAGATAGAACTCTCTCAGGGAAAGAAGGCACGGGAGCTGCAGCTCCCAGGGCCTGGAAACTGGAGTGGCCTAGGCCCTGCTTGGAGGGAGCCAAGAGGAGGGGAGAGTCGAGATGTTTTTTGGATAACTGGACAGAAATACAAAGCTGCATTGTAATGTTCCCTGGGCAGGGAAAGGCAGCAGGGGCAAAGGGGCTTTGGGGCCTGTGGCTGTATTAGTGGCTCATTCATTTATCCAGTCAACAAAAGGCAGTACAGGCAAGGCTGGGAGAGTCCTGAACCTTTTCAAAATAGTAGCTCATGTCAGGCCCGGCCACACACCTGTCATCTCAGCATCTGGGAGGCTAGGCAGAGAGATTGTAAGTTCCAGGCCAGCCTGGGCTTCACAGTGAGATCCTGTCTCCAAAGAAAGACAAAGGAGAAGGAGATGGTAAAGAACAGAAGTCAGAGTTTTCCCAAGTTCATGCCCAGGGAGGGGAAAGAGAGCATCCCCTCTGGAGGGTGTGAGCCATCTACAGGGGCTGTCCCCGGCTGGGGTCTGCTATCAGTCCTGTGACTGGCCTTGGAGCCAGGAACCACAATCCTGTAGAGTTCCTTGTATTCCTTGCCGACAGACATCCCAGATGGACTTGCTGACTTACACCCCTTTATGGAGTGACTGACAGGAGGGTCATGAAACCCTCACCTAAATATGCAGCCACCTCCTTCTGCTACTCGGCCCTAACTACACGTAGCCTGGGGAGGGGCTAGAATATATAGACCAGGGAAGACTGAGGTGTGTGGGGCTACAGGGAAGCCCTCGTCGCTGCTGGGTAAAGACTTAGCAGGTGCTGCCTGTCGAGGGAGGTGCGCCCACACCCCTGTAAGTCACCTTTCTCTTACAGTCTGTAAGGAAGTCTAATAACCTCACTGGTCCCCAGAGTGAACTCTATCTAATGAGATGGTTCTTTAGTTTGTCACTGAGACCATGGGAGAATGGTTGTTTACGTTTCCCCCCTGCAAAGGAATCACGGCCACAGAACACAAGAGGACCACTCGAGTCTAGGAATGCATCCAGGGTATGACCTCAACTCCTTACTGTAATTGTCAGGAGGAAGGGGCATTTCCTCACAGCCATCTAGAGACGCAGCAAAGAGCTCGCTCAGTTCAGACAGCCATGTGGGCTGCGTGTGTGGAAGACCTCCAAGTTGTCCTGTGGGGAAGTGAGGCAGCCAAACACAAGGGCTGGAGGCAACTGTGGCTGCCTGTGTCTCCCCATGCAGAGTACGCCGCTAACAATATCAACATTCCCGTTCCAGACAGGGAAACTGGGGCATGAGCGAATGAATGGAGAGCCTCTACAATTCACAGCTTTCAGGAGTGGGGGCAAGATTCGAACCCTGTGCCAAAATCCACCCTCTTGCTGTTTGACTGTGGATCCTTCGCACAGTTTTTGAGGGGGTAGTGGTGATGCTGGGTTTTATGGTGACTATATTACAGTCATTAGTACTCCTGAGCGTAGATGAGGAACCAGACTAGATATCTTACCCAAAGTCACACAACTACCTTTCCCAACTTTCTCTTTTGAGTTTATCCTGGGTGTGACAGGTCCCTTAATGAAGTGGGACAGGGACACTAAGGAGGAAGTTATTCTGAGTGGAGATGGAAAAAGCAGAAACCAGTCAGCCATGAGAACTGGCTGTCCACATCACGATCAGGGAATGCTGGAAACTTCCCCCCTTCTCAAAGAGCGGGTAGAAGGGTGGGTGAGTGGGGGGGGTTACACACTCTTCCACAGCAGGTCCAAGGAGACTTGAGAAACGAAAAGCCTGACCAAAGGCTGTCACTAACCCAGGGGAGCGTGTCACTCAGCGGGCCAGTCTATTTGGTAACCTGCCCCAACAAAGCCCAGCATTTGAAGGTGAAAAGCACCACAGTGCTCACAGGAAGGTGCACAGAGGCAGCAATGACAGATTAGGGAGCATCACACAGCTGTTGCAAGGTTCAGAAAACATCATCTCAGCCCAGCATGGTGGCACATGCAGGTATCCCTACACTCAGGAAGGACCATGAGTTCCAGGCCAGCCTGGCTACTGCCTCAGGGAGTTAGAGGCGGGGAACACATAATTTTTGATTTGGGCATTTATCTCAGTGGTAAAATACTTGTCCAGCACATGTGAAGCCCCAGGTTCAATCGCCAACATTGCTAAAACTTTATTTCAAAAAAAAAAAAAAAAAATGGAGGAGGCATAATTGTCTGGGATCAAAACAGTAGTACAAACCACACTTCAACAGAGACTCCAGAGATTTACAGCCAGGAAGGGACATGATTTGGGAGTGGGTGGTGGTGGTGGTGTGCCTATCTGCTTTCTTGAACTATTCTAAATTATTTTAAAATACATTTTGGTGATTGCTGACATAACTCACCATTACCGAAGACTTTTGATTCAGTGTGAAACAATGTGTTCCCTTGTTGATGTAACCCAATAAATCAGGCCATCTGCTCACAGCGGGCCTTCCCCGCTCACTCTCCCTACTTCCTTAATTCTGGAGAGACCTGATTTTGCCCAGGTTGACGATGTGTTCGGCCTCCAAAGCCCCATGCAGCCAGTGAAAAGGAAGCTGCTTTTCTCAGAAGGTGAGTAACAGGCAGGTGGAAGCAGCATCACACCTGGAATAGATGTAAAACCTAGAGATAGGCAGGTACTTGGAGAGCATGAGGCCCTCTGTGGAGGATGGTAACATAGGAGACAGAAGAACAGCAGGAAGCCGGGGACCACTGACCTCCCAACTTCCTGTTTCCTAGGAAACCAATTCCTTGCTACTTTCCCCCATGTTACTAGGATCTTTGACAGTTGGGGCAATGGAATTTAACATTTTTATCAAATCCTAATTCCAGGGCAATGAACAAGCCTTGTGATAGCATACTCTGTTCCTGTGAACTTTAGGGTCCTTGGGGTTCCCAATAAGCACAGGCTGCCTAACCCTTATCATAGCACCCTGCTTGGTGTTGGAAGGGGCAATGACCATTCATGGGTATTATGTCTGCTGAGCTGCCTTGTTTGCAACTTGGAATTTTGCTAGCAAACAAAAAGTGCTTTATGACAGAGGACTGAGGGCCACAATGGGATCTTTCTGCTTTGATTATGAAAACACATTAAGAGCTGAGCTGCCCCAAAAGCCGTGGCCAGGAGCCTTGGCCCCTGACCCCATACCCTGGAAGGCCTCCAGAGCCACTCAGAAAGAAACCCTGAGTCGACGGTACTGCAGCAGACCCAAGGCTTAAAGAGCCATACGCTCTGGTCAGTGATGCTGGGATGAACCAGCAGGGCCCTCACTGCCAGAAGACCCTCTTCTCCATCTCTGCCACTCTCACATCTGCTACAAGCCAGCCTCACGCTCCACCTGCTGATGCAGACACAGACAACACACACATCAGTGCTTCAAAGTCCCAGAACATCTGGAAAGCCAGTGTGCCCTCTAAGGAGCTCATAGGAAAGATATGACACCGGGCAGAGATTCCCCCGGGGCCCTGGCAGATCCCTCATTAAAGTGAGCAATCTTTTTAACCTGTGTGTACAAGGCAGATGGAAAAATGGAACAAGTAGTGATCCTGTTGCCAGGGGCCCCTAATAGCATAGGCCACATACATGCACACACACACACACACACACACACACACACACACACACACACACGCACACGCACACGCACATGCACATGCACACATAGATTCACCAGGATATGTCTGATATCACAGTAGCATTCTGGGTAGCATCTTAGAACTAAACTTAGAACTAAATCAGCAGGAAAATGACAGACATCAAGCTGCCCGTGGCTGTGTACATGGCTCAGTGAGTGAGTGAAATGTTTCTCATGCTTGAGGACCTGCGTTCAAGCCCAGCGCCCATGGGAAAACTGGACAAGGCAGCACTGAAAGGGACAAGCGGGTAGTCACTGTGCTCACCGGCCAGCCAGGCTAGCCAACTGGTGAGCTTCTAGTTCAGTACAAGGTGGATATGAAAAGGCAAGACACTCAACACTAAAAATGGGGCAAAAGTTTTAACCTATGCTCATTTGCTGGAATACTACATAGCAACAAAAGTGAACAAACACAGCTACATGCAACAAAACCGCATGAGTTTTATGATGCTGAGCCAGACAGAATCCCACATATCTGTATATTTCCTCTGACAGAAGATATGAGAAATGAGCAAGGGGAATCCCAGCAGCAAGAGGGTATAATTTGGTGGTAAATGAGACTGAAGCAGGGACATGATGACTCTTGAGAGCCAGGCTAATGACACTTGTGACAGCCAGGAAAGGGGTGATGGTCCCAGAGACTTCTGGGCTCTGGCAGGCCTCCAGGATCCACATGCCGTGGCTGTCTCCCAAGCTGTACATTAGTGTTCTGTACACTGGGTCTGTATTCTATTTTAAAATAAGCAGTTACAAAGGAAAATTACATCTGAATACAAGCCCTTTTTGTGAACCCTCAAAATGCCTTGACTGGACCGTAAGCTCCCTGGAGGAACTCTGGGAACCAGACAGCGGCAAGGGAATGGCAGGTCTCTAGCCTTCAGGTTATTTGGATCTAATTAGGGCTCCCTCAGCAGGAACCACAAGATCCTCTGGGAAAGAGACAGATTGAGACACAGATGTATTTCCACACTAGATCAGATAGACACCTAAGAGAAGGCCCTCTCCCCAGTACAATGAAGATGAGCAGGCTTTCAGGATCAGTACAGCAAAGGCTGCACCCAGGCAGCGGCTGGGACCTCAGAAAGAAGACAGGACGAGACCATGCTCTGCCTGCTTCCGTCTCCAGTTCACTTAATGCCACAAGGCCATGTCAACTGTACAGAGCCTCTTCAATGTTTTGCAGTGGTTTCTGCTCTCCTATAAGGCCCACCTACACGGATACATTCTCTCCTGGGAGCAGACTCTGACTGAAGCCTTGGTTTCCTGGGGAAACATCGTCACCCAACACCAAACTGCCCGGGTTCATGGCATCAGGCTAGCAAACCTGGATGTTGGCTGTGACCACAGCTATGGCTTCTGCCAGGGACTGGGAATGTTAGGTGGCCTCTTCCCTGGGATGTTTGGTGGCACCGTCAAGACATCATCAGAACCCCCCTTTCCCAAGCTATGGCTCACCAAGCTGCCTTGAATTCACTGTTGATAGGCCCACAAGCCACAGACTATTCTGGCAGTCTGAAGTCCCCACCCACCTCAGATCCTGCAGCTCTGGGGTTCCAGAAAGCACTGTCACCCTGCTTTTCTCTGCTGTGGGTCCCTAGAGGCCGTGGAAAGCTTTGAGCTCCTGCCCAGCAGTGCTTAAGAACAGTGGTGCCCAGCCGCAGCCTCTACTTCTGGCACAGGGTGGGGGGTAAGCCTCTTCTCCCAGAGGTCCACATGTGCCTTCTCCAGAACCTACAAAACTCCCAGACACAAGGAGGTAAGAGACCCTTCGGGGCTCTGCAGTGTCAGGCTGGGACAGCTGGTCCCTATCTGTGGAACACAGTGAACTGGTGGCAGCCGCTGCCCCACATCCTCTGTACAACACTTCTGCAGGAATGGAGAACACGGAAATCCCTGGCCTCACAACTCTTCCCCATCTTCCTGCCTTGAGCAAGAGCAATCAGAAGAGAAAACTGACAGGAAGAGCTTTTTCTTCTATTTAAGAAAAAATTGCATGTATCTAATTAATATACATGTACAAGTGTGAAGGTCGGAGGGTAATTTGCAGATGTCAGCTGTCTCCTTCTCTCACTGGGTCTCAGGCATTGAACCTGAGTCACCAGGCTTGGCCACAAGCACCTTTGCCCACCGGCCCAAACTGCTTTTCCTTACCACTCTACATGGTTTGTTCAAGAGCCGCCTGCTTACACCTACCTTCGGGGATGCCTTTGCATGACAGAACAAGGGACATGAAAACACTGTCACTCACAAGCTGGGCGTGACCTTGTGGTCTGGACACTGAGATGATGCCTGGAGGAATGAACCATGCCAGCTGCAGAGAGAGGAGTTGGGAGTAGCATCTGCACTTGCAGAGGATGCTGGGTAAGACCCCACACCATCTGATCAAATCACTCGGGAAAAGAAGTTGGAGACTGGACCCCTGCTCTGGACCCACCAAGCACCACTTTCCAACCATTTCAGCAAGCCTATTTTTCAGATAAGGGTACCAAGGCAAGGGAAGTGTTCCTTAAGCTAAAGTCACTTGCTGTTCAGAGGCCTTGAGTCGGTCCTTCTTCCCAGGTCTCTTCCATCTGACAGAGGTGCGGGGAATTAAGTAGACATGCTTTTCCAGGGGCCAAAACTTCTATACATTCCCATGTGATCTGAACAACTTTCCAGGGTATGTCTGAGCCTCGCTAACACCCCCATTTTACAGAGAAGAAAAACTGAGGCTGGGGAGACAAAAGATTTGCCCGGATTATCAGAAATAACCTTGCCAAGAAAATAGTGGTAGCAGATATTCCTGCTCTGCAGGTAAATTAGGGTGATTTTCCCAGACTCCTGGGTTCTACTGTACTCAGAGCCTACAGGAATCAGGATCAGAAGGCACACGGGGGCCTGCCTCTTTCACAGACACCAATGAGGGTGGAGGGTACTTTACACTGGTCCAAGAAACAGGTTTATAACAAAATGTCTGGAGCTGTGGACACTGGCTTTTCCCCACTTATTCTACACAGGACCTGAGGGGACCTCAGGACAGGTGCCCAGCACTCAGCTTCTCTGAGCATTTGCTTCAAATCTGAGTAACACTCCAGTCCTTTCTAAACCACCCTCTCCACCCTAGGAGAATTCCTGTTCCCAGCATTCTACAGACATCACCAGGACAGCTGCCATAGTGGGTCCTGGCTCCTCCCTAACCCAGGTGGCAGGCTAACCCCAACTCTAGTTCACCCTCTGAGGGGCAGGACAATGGACGCCAGCCTACGCTGTCTAGACAGCTCTGCCTCTCAAACGTGTAACAGCAGCTGTGGGGTTTATTCTGTTCCAGTAGCTGGAATAAAAGCTATTATTTATTATGTATTTATTTAGGAGACAACAGCTCATGAAGCCCTAGCTGGCCTTAGACCCCCTTTGTAGATGACAATGACCCTGAACTTCCGATCCTCCTGCCTACATTTGAGTGCAGGGAATTCCAGGTGTGTGCCACCACACCCAGTGTATGTGGTTTGGGGGACTCAGAGCTTCACGAAGGCTGAACATGCACTCTACCAACCGAGCTACAGCCTCACTAATGTTAATGATATACTTTATTTAGCCAAGCATACCCAAAACATCTGTGAAATAAAGTATCTACAACATATTATATACAGTACACAATATACAAAAAGTAGTTCACATGCTTTTGTCACCCTGGTCCCCCAAATCTACCATCTACAGCCCATGCAGCCAGGCCAGCCACACATGTTCATCTGCCCAGCTTCCCACAGCTGATGGCCACCATCCCAGAGAAGGCAGAATGGGTACCTCAGTGAGTGTCTGAGGATCTGTTGGATGGTGCCACTGCTCTCCACTAAATCCTGGGTGCTTGAAGGAAGGAGGCAGACACGGGTGGGGCTCCTCTCTGAATCCCCACAGGGGCAGACTTCTCTGACAGCTAGAGACTGGCAGGAAATACCTGTTTGTCTGGCTGTGAGAAGCCTTTCCCCTCTTGCTTCCTGGACTTGGGCAGGGCTGGGGGGTTTCCATGACATCTGCAGAGCCCAAAGCACTGTCTCTGGGGAGCTGAACCAACACCCAGACCAGAACAAATTGAAGCGTGGGGTTTTCTGGTAGGGTGGGGATGGGAGATGAAGGCTGACCCCCTGGCTGGACAAAACTCTACCAAACAGCTACAGATTGGGGGTAGGGGGAGATCAAGCCTATACAGACAACAAGAATCCTCTCAAAGGAGACTGATTTCACTATTGCAATGTCAGGAGTTAGAACAGTATTATTCATCTCTCCAAACTGATGCTAATTTGTCCAAGACAGCTCGGTTAGCAAGGGGCACAGGTCACGTTGAACAAAGCTCACCATACTCCAGTTCCCAAGCTTATTATATTGGTATCCTGGGGTTTTTGTGGAGAGGGATTTTAACATTAAAAAGTATCTTTTACTCACTCGTCACGACATTCTGTATCTGCCAACACAGCCCATGTCAGGGAGGAAGCATGAATACAAGAACACAGTTTGGTTAGGTGGGGAGTCTTGAGCCAATGACTTCACAGTGCTATACTGATCATGCAGTGTACCCTTTAAAAAGTTCATTTTATGAGTATGAGTGTTTAACTACATGTATATACACATGGCTACATACATGCCTAGTGTCTGTGAAGGCCAGAAGACATCAGATCCTCTGGAACTAGAGTTATAGCTGTGAGTCACAATGTGGTTGCCGGGAATCAGGTCTTCCATAAGAGCAGCAAGTGATTTCTCTCCAGCCTCTACAATGCACCCTTTAAAACATTCTTAAAACAGCATTTATGTATCTATGTATGTATTTATTGCTTGTGGGTTTATCTGTGTGCACTGTGTGCATACTCACATTCCATATAAGTGCGGAGGTCAGAGAGTCAGAGGGCCACCTGTGGGAGATGCTTTCTCCTTCCTCTGTGTGGGACTCTGGTTGTCTGTCAGGCATGGCTGCCAGCACCTCCACCCACTGAACCACCTTGTCAGCCCCTGTGCCTCTTTTTTTAGAGGCTACTAACTTCTGAAAAAGAATACATGTGAAAAGTACCAAGGTGACCAGCTAGGTATGTAACTGTCCTGTTCACCTCCAAGATCGGAAAGCCAGACTTCTCTGGAGCTGGTAGATGTTTCAGGTACAATTAGAAACACATTATTTATGTCAAAGAAGCAGGGGCAGCTATAACCGATGCCAGCCCTTTGGTGACACAGATACCTGGTACCACAAGGGAAAGGCACAGAAAACCGTGAACTGCCACCATGTTTATGTTCAACACTAAATATACTAATGCATTCAGCCAAGACAAACCCTACTGGGACAGGCTATCTCAGACCCACTTCACTGATAAGGCAACTGAGTCACAGAGAGATTAATAACTTGCTCAACATCACACAGTCAGGGAGTGGCAGAGAGGGCTTCAAATTGAGACACCAGGCTCCAAAGCTCCCAGCATTTTCTACTGTGTCTGACCATGACAACAGTCAACAGTAAACCAATGAGTCACCCGCTGAGACAGAAGGCACTGGCCCCTTCCTGGATGAAGAGCCAATTGGACTTGGATGAATGGGGATGGTGCAGGGGATGGGGTTAAGGGGTGGGGAGCAAAGGCAGGTCTGTAGGTTCTGGGTAAAGGCACCAGGCTGGGCAAAGCTGCAACCAGTTCACACTGACCTCCTAGGTAAGAATCACCAAGAACAGAAGAGCAAGTAGGTACTCCTCCCTATCAGCACCCACAAAATCAATGGGTCAGTCTCACTGCACTGTGTTCTTGGCACATCCCTGCACATAGCCAGGAGGTATCCTTGGGAAAGAAAGTGCTATTCCAAGCTGTCCCCAAAAGAGTTCTTTAAGGACCTGAACTGAATGGATACACCACTCTTTCCTTCCAACACATTAGGGGAGCTGTCGCTGACTTTACAGGGCAATGCTCTTACCTCTACTCTGCATGCTGACTTCAGCAGGAGGCAGATAGAGACTGATCTCTGATCATGCCCTTTTTACAGATGGAAACACTGAGGTTCACAGAAGCGTGAATCAGGTTAGCTTTGTCCTGAAGAGCTGAGAACAGTGTTGGCTCAGTCAGTGCCAGGGTAAACCTGCTCCTGGCAATTAGTAGTTATACCTGAACCTCTGTAAAAGATGAGCAGAATGAATAGCCTCAGCACACTGCCTGCACAGCAACACCCCTCCCAAGAGTGCTACTCAGCAATGGGCAAGCTTACTCAGGCCAAGATAGAAGCCAGAGGCCCCTCAAAACCTGAGGATGGTATACCTTGTCTTCAGTGCTCTTTGAGTCGCTGGGGTCTGGGGTGCTTGCTGCAAATCAGAGGAAAGTAAAAGATACCCAGCCCTCTGCTCTTCTTCGTGCTCAGGGCCATCCTATTCAGTGGCCACTCCTCAAACTGGTTCTACATTCCTGCAGCCACACTAGGACCTCTTTTTCCCCAACTACACTCCACCATAGTAACACTCATATTCTACACTCAACAAACATTAGCCGAGAGGCCCTGGGAAGGCAAAGATAAATTTTGCCCTCAAAACATTCATGTGCAGTGATTGATTTAAAGTGACTTTAGGAGGTGTGGCTGGCTGACAGTCGTGCAGGAGGAGACCCGGCACAACTGCTGGATCCCAGGAGAAATGTCACCGATGGCTGAGTAAAGCTAGTCTTCTCCAAAACAACCTGCCAGCAACCCTGAACTTCCCTTGGGGACCAGCACAGTGTCTTCACTGCAGAAGCACCCTCAGCTGTTAGAAAGCCAGCTTTTCCACCCCAATCCCAACTTCATATTTCTGTACCACTTGGTGCACATCAGTCAGGATCGGATAGACTCTGCAGTGTAACAGCCATCCCCCAGACATCAGCGGTTCAGACAAAGGTGTATACGTCATTCTCACCCGTGTCCAATGTGAGCCAGTGTGAGGCTCTACTCAGGCCTTCCCAGACTAGGCAGATGGGGTCCACTGAGGGAGGAAGGGTGGCAAATTATAGGAGCTCTTAGGAATTCCACCCAAAGGGCCATGTTACTTCCTACCAACAACAGCTCGTTCGCTAATCAAAGTCACATGTCCATACTTAAAGTGTAGAAAGCAGAAAACCATGATCCCACCCCTTCCTCAGTGGAAAAATCCAGAAGCAGATAGTGACAGCAGGACAGTGACCCAGACAATATCTGGGCAGCTGTTCATGATGCAGCACTAGGTGAAAGGTTGATGACAGTTACTTATTTTAGGGCCTTTTGCTTTGCTGAGACAGAGAGTATCATGTGTCTTGGTTGGTTTTGAACTTGTAATCCCAGTGAGGATGGTGCAATGCTCCCATCTCAGCATCCCAAATGTTAGAATTAAAGGTGTAAGCCAAGACACCAACTTGATTATCATTCCTTGTGACAAGAGTCTGTCCTGACCCTGCAGGGTATTAAGCAGCATCCCTAGCTTGTAGCTAGCAGCAATCCTCTTCCAAATTATGACAACCAAAAATGCACTGGGTGGGGGGTGTGAGACAACTGCTTTAGATGGTGAACACAATAATCTTTCTAAAAAGGCAGAAAATGATGACACCAGCCTTTTCTCATGAGATTCTTACTCAGATTTGTCTTTACTGATGACTCGATGGTTCAGATCAGCTGACCTGCTAAACTCCTCAGCACAGGGCTGGGTCACTGTGGAGGGCTCCATGACAAAATGGTTGCTTTATGTTACAATTCTGCTGATGGCACTGTGTCCAGACTGAGAAGAGATGGGGATTTCTGTTCTCAGGGAACCAGCTGGACCCAAGGTCATCCTTTGCTGGGTAGGAATCCAAAGCTGAAAGGCTAGTGGGGAACTGTCCCCATGTGTTCCAATGATTAAAGTTGAATCAACATCTGGGTAGTGATTCTGCCAGTCAGAGAACGCAGGTCCAGGAATGTGCTAATGCTCCCATGTGGACAAGTATGGAAAAACAAACAAGCATCTGCCCAGGAAAAGGCTTTCAACTAGGCACTCAGTCAGACACTCTACAGTGATGGTTTGTGAGGCTGCACCCTCCTCCCCATGCATCCATTCTCTTACCTCCCCCCACCCACCAAACACGAAACCCTGGTGAGCACATGATAATAATTCTTTGGCTCAGCTCCAGAATCAGCAGTCCTGGTTTCAAATTCCATCTCTGCCATGTACTAACTATGTAGCTTTGGCCAAGCACTCAGCTTCAAAGCCATCCCCTGCATGTGTCCCATCTGTACCCTTCACTAAGACATCAGTCCAGTAGATGGGCACAGAACCAAGAATCTAATTCACACAAGTCTCATCAAACTGGCATCCCACATGGCCCATGCTCAGAGACATTTTTAGTTGTTGGTGACCCACTTGATCCTCAATTCCTGCACCCAAAATCATCCAAGGAATTTTGACATCATAGGTTTTATCAACTTGAAAACCCTAGACATACCAGGGAAGAAAGAAGTTCAATTGAGGAATTCCATCAGATCAGCCTATGGGCATGTCTGGGAGGCATTTTCTTGATTGCTAATTGATATGGGAAGACCCAGCTTACTATGAATGGTACAATCCCTGGGCAGGTTGGCAGGCTAAGCAAGCCTGTAAACCATGTTCCTCCGTGGCCTCTGCATCAGTTCCTACACCCCTGTTTCTGCTTGAGCTCCTGCCCCGGCTTCCCTGAATGATGGAGTCTGTAAGCTGGTTTTCACCATGGTGTCTGTCACAACAGAAAGCAACTATAACAACGATAATGTATACAAAGTGTTCATCAGCAATCACTGGATGAGGAGTGTTCCCTTTGATGACAATGACTTCATTTAGAACCTTGGTTGATGCCCTGCCTCCAAAGTAACCAAGAGAAGTCTAAAGACGGCCTTGTGGGTCTCATCAAGGATTACATGAACAATGCAAGAAGTGGGGTTAGCACAATGGGAAGGGGCGAGGCAAGCATCAGCAATTATTCTTACAGACCTAGAGGGCTTGGCCTGAATCTATTCTGCAGCGTGCAGAAGAACCTTAGTACAATGTCTGGCATTGAGGAAGGGCTTGAAAAACATCAGTCATTATTATTCACATGTAGTTTGCAAGCCCTTTGGAGGGAATCCCACATCCTGGCCATCACGTATGTCTGTTCTGTGCCTGATGATTCTGTATCTATAGAGAATTTGAGGGCCAGGCCGAGCAGCCAGAGCCAGGTCACACAATCCTCTCTGTTCTTCCTCTGAGAGGGCTTCCTAACTCCAGAAGGTGGAGGTCTTCGGTTCTCCCTACGCTCATGCTTCTGCACCACAACCACCCACATCTCTTCCAAAGAGATCCCTTCCCCCACAAGCTTTCCCTAGATTTCTGTTACAATGCTGTGAGTAGAGCCTCAGGATACTCTTTCCAAACAACAGATTTTAGTATGACCAAGTAAGTTCAGAAGAAAGAACGGTCAGGTACGGCAGTGCCCTCATCTGCCTCCGACAACTATGAACAGCAGACTTTTGCTAACACAGCCCATGATGCCTTCTGCTGTGCGATAACAGCTGCTGAGACCTACATCTTGTCACAGCATCCACCACTGTCACCACTGTGCTCTACAACTGCCACTTAGATGGCCTTGGGAGTATCACTCCCATGGGTCTAAACTTACCAGGCCACTCCCCACATTACTACCAAGGGGAAGGTCTTGAGCTACAGATGTACCTTTAGTGGTGTAGCTAACATGTACAAGTCCCCCACACCCCCACCCCATCCCCATGTGTAGGAATCACCTAGAGAGCAAGCACACAAGAAAGAGGCTAGCAGGACACAGTGGAGTAGGCCTGGCCTCTTGATATGTACTAGATCCAAGAGGTGACCTTGATACTGACCAAGGATGGAGAACCTTTGGGATATCTGGAAAATCAGTTAGTCTGGAAAAGATCCACTGAGACTCTTTGGGAGCACGCAGTTGTTTCCCTAAATAGAATCGTCAAGCAAGTGTGGGTAAGAACAGTGAGTCAAGAGAGACAAACATAACTACAACTCAAAGTGCACACACCAGCACGATCATGGGGGGCACAACGCCCCATGCGTGGACACACACACATGCACACAAGCACATGCATCACACAAGAGCACACACCCTCGCCCCATCCTCTCAGTGAAACCTATAGAAGGCTGCCATACAGCTTGGAGCCACACTATCACCCCCACAGTCCTGTGGCTTTCCCTCTGAGGCAAGCAAATGCCTCCTCACCAATTCTTCACTGCAAATGCCCCAAAACAAGCGTCCCCGACACTGGAGGCTCATCACTTTGGGCACAAACCACCAGAACTGCTATTTATTTTTCTTTTCTTTTCCTTTAAGTTTACTCATTTTTAAAAATACTGAGAGGAGGGCCCAAGGGACAACTTTGTGGCATTTGTTCTTTCCTTCTATCATTTGGGTCTCTGGGGATAGAATCCAGGTCAAAGGTCAAGTAAGTACCTTGAGCATAAGAACCATCTCACTGGCCCAGATTTACTCACTTTTAAAACACACTTTATAGCTTTGGCATATAAAAGACATAAGTACTCATGCCACATAGAGAAGATGTCGGTAAAATCAGAAATAACTCTCTGGGAGTGGTCACATAACTGTAATCTGATACTCAGGAGGCTTGACACAGAAAGATCATGAGTTCAAGGCCAGTTTGAGCTACAGATTAAAACTTTGTCTCAAGAAACCAAGGACTAGGGGTGTAGCTCAGTACTAGAACACTTGCTTAGCATGCCCAAGGTGCTGGGGTTGAACTCCAGCACCAAAAAAAAAAAAGAAGAGGAGGAGGAAGGAAGAAAGGAAGGAAGGGAGGGGGGAGGGAGGGAGGGAGGGAGGGAGGGAGAGAGGGAGGGAGGGAGATCAAGTACAAAAACCAAAATTAAAGTGCTATTACATCTCTTCTGCCCCGTTACCAACAGAAGGTGAGGATTCTGAAGCCTTATTTTCTCCGAGCCTCATCTGTGTTTCTGAAAATGGATGCCCCGCTCAGACTTTATGTTAGAAGCCATTCAAGCGGAGATAGAGAGGTGGCTCTGGGGTGAAGAGCACTTGTTACTCTTGCAGAGGACCTGGATCTGATTCCCAGCACCCACATGTAGCTCATAACGTTTGTAACTCCAGTTACAGAACATCTAACACCCTCTTCTGATGATAGCCAGCATCAGACATGCATGTGGTACACAGACATGCATGTAAGCAGGACACTTAGACACGTAAAATAATTTTTTAGAAATTATTTTTAAAAATAAAGAAAAAGCCATTCAAGGTCTATACATGTAACCACAGGTTCGAGCCCCAATGCTGAGCAAAAAGGAGGGGAGAACTGGGGAGCAGGAGGAAGAAGAGGGTGAAGAAGAGGAGAGGGTAAGGGAAAGAGGAAGATGAGGAGGAGGAGGAGCAGCTGGAGGGAGTGGCTTCTTCATTACAGGATGTAGGGAAAGCAAGGCCACATCCAAGCATCATCTAAAACCACCTGGGTACCACCCTCTACGTGTCCTTAGCTCGGTCCTCCCGAAAGAGCTGCAGCTCTGCGAAGTGAGGGGCATTAGATGGCTGGTCGGGGTTAAGAAGACAAATCCTACTGTTAATTTGATGTCTTCCCTGCAGAGGCTTCTTCTAGGGGGCCATGAACACACTTCTCCTTCAACAATCCCATTCAAGCCTAGCTTAGTGAACTGGACTTACTTGGGGGAGCTCAGTGAGGGGTCACCTACACGAGTATTGTTGTCCCCAAAACAGCTGTGTCACTGAAAAAGTCTCAGCTGGTGTGGATGGTTTTCCACAGTTAGGCCAAGTCATCACCCCTGCCCCAGTTCATCTTCCACCCTGTGCACCCCAGCACCTCTAGATAAGACAAAGTCACATACATTGGGGTGAGCAGCACAGTGAGGGGCACAGGAAGTACGGTCTGGACCCTCAGGTCAGGATCTAATGCGCCCACTCCCTCTTATGAAGGGCTGTCAACAGACCTGACCTTCAGGACCTCAGGAGTAATAGCAGCAGCTTTAGCCGGTACACTCAGAGACCAGCATGTAGAGACAGTCCCCACTGAACCTGGGGGTCTCCACATGAGGCTGACAGCCCTTGCAAAGGTGTCATGGTACAAAGAGATTATCAATAACACCAACAACGGCAAGCCCAGTGGCCCTCATCCCACAGGGTGTAACTGAGAGATGGAGGACCAAGCATCTGCCCGCCTTAAGGAGCAGCCTCACAGCCCATGCCAACCGGGGAAGAGAAAAGCCCTTACAGCGCCATGTGAAAAGCCCCAGAGCACTTAGTGAAAGCCCTTATGTATACAAAACAAAGACAAACTTAGAGCTTTCTGAACTTGCTGTGTAGGTGACGGGGCTGATTTTCATAGCAGGGTTGGATGGAACTATAGCTCTGCCCATATTGTTCAAGCTCTCTTCAGGGCAATGGTTCCTCAGCCTTCCTAATGCTGCGACCCTTCAATACAGTTCCTCATGTTGTGGTGATCCCTCCCCAACTATAGGAATTTTCGTTGCTACTTCATAACTATACTTTTGCTACTGTTATGAATCATAATGTAAATATCTGTGTTTCCTGGTGGTCTTCGATGACCCTTAAGGGTTGTTCAACTCCCCCACAGAGGTTGCGACCCACAGATTGAGAAGTACTGCTTTATAGGCTCACTGAAGGAATTGTGGGTGTTGACACGTTTGCTGGTACAACAGCCCCTTAGTAGCCTTCTTCAAACGAGGGTCACTTCCACTCACTCTGAAGAGCACAAGGTGGGGATAAGAGACAAGGACATCACCAGGAAATCTGCCTGTGATTAGGCAGGACACACCCCTGCCCCTCCCCCCAGCAAGGCAAGCCTGAAACCCTGCAGCTTACCCAGGGTAAGCCTGGTCCACAGTACAGTTGTTAAAGGAAAGGCTGGCCCATCCTGGGAGCTGGCTGCAAAGGACTCAAGGTGCAAATGGAGCTTGAGGTCCCTATAAACCAGAGCCTGGGCTAATGGGACTAGGGCAGAATTCAGAAGGTTCTAGAAGCACTTATTCCAAAAAGAAGCTTGGGAACCATCACCCGGTGTACAGAAAAGGAAGCACTTTTCACACTGTACTCTCTGGCTTCTAGAGGGCACAAGTTTTACTAACCATGATGGGCAAATACAATCCTGCCTTTAAAAAAAAAAAAAAAAAAAAAAAAATTCCAGTGTCTGAAGCAATAACTCAGTCAATAAAGCCCTTCCCATGAGAGCTTTAGGGCCCACTGCCAATCCTAGCACCCACGTGAAAAGCCAGGTGTACCAGTGGCTACGCTTGTAACCCCAGCACTAGAAAGGTAGACAGGAGGAAGCTTGGGGCTTGCTGGCCAGCCAGCTAGCCAAATCAGCAAGCCCCAGGACCCAGTTAGAGACCTCTATCAAAAGACAAGATGGCCGGCTCCTGAGGAACAACTTCCCTGGTTGATGTGCACAATCCTAACTCATAGCTTTGAGGCAAACACCTGAACCTAGTTAGTGCCTCACATCTAGGACTGACATGAAGACTGAAGAAATGGACCTCTGAGGCTGCATCCTACGACTCTGAACTCAGTGACTAAAATACCCAGTTGGCAGTCATGTGTTACCAAGTGAGGACAGCTCACCAGCCAACACTATTTTCGGGATTTTCAAGCTAAAAAGGACACTGTTAAGATCATCAGGCCTCCCTCTGGTGGCTCATGAGAGGGTTATGTCACAGGAAGACCAGGAACTAGGCCTGAGGCATCATGGGAGCAGGAACCCTAATAACCCTGGACTCTTAGGCCAGGCTGCTCACTACTACTCTTATACTTTACAGTGTTCTCAAGTTACAGAAATTCCCAGACCCACGCAGAGTGACACTCGCATCCTGACAGAGGAGGTACAGAGTGGGCAGGCAGACAGGGAGTGACAGATGTCACTCTGCATATGTCACTCTCCATCCTGCATGTCCGCTCGGTGATTAACACACAAGATTGTAGCAGACATGGTTTCTAAAAGCCAGCCCAACTTCCCACATGCTTTCCCCACTGAACAGGTAAAAAGCCTCGGCTTTGTGCACAAATCACACCCACTCTGAATACCTGGGCCTCCGCCCCATGTCTACCTGCCTACCCCACCCACCCATCGCTCCAGCCACTCCACTTACCCAGCTGTGCCCACCAAGACACCTTTGCAGTCTCTCGCTTGGACTACTGGGCGGAAGTGGGGTCACTTGGGGTACCTGGTTATGTATGGGTTGGGCAGGGACATGGCCACCTACCAGGCACAGGGAGACACCCAACAGGCCACACTGAGTCAGAGGCCAGGGTCCAAATCAGTTTCCTGGAGGATCTGTGACACCACCCAATGGCTGAGGTATGGCTATCAGGGCTCAGACATGACTGCCAACCAGACTCAGAAAACGGCTTCATCAAGACTTTTTTTTTTTTTTTTTTTAAACTGCAAAAGTGCCAGTAACCTCTTCCTCTTGATATTACTTTTAAATGTAAATGAAAAGACCTGTTAATTCATGTCTTTGGAATGCCGATATCAGTTCCTCCAGGAAAGCATCAGCACTGCCAAAGTCAGGAACAGCAAGGCTCAGCCTCCTGGTCCATTTAAGGGCACTGGCCAGTCATGTGACTCTTTGTAAGTTGACCCTTTCACTTTTTATGACTAGAATAGACTTCATGCTTCCCAGTTACTGCCACCTGCTGTTCCTTCCCACGCCCAGAAAGCTACCCGCTTCAACTCCGTGCTCTGCACACCTCTGGGATCCCATGCAGCCACACCCCCACTGCGATAAGACCTTGCACAAAACTTGGGCAGCAACTTTGCCCTTAAGTTAAAGTCTCTGTTTGGGAACCTTAGAAGGCCTCCATAATGCATTTGTGTGTTTGTATATAAATATGTACTCACGGGAACATGGGGCCAACCTCGGGTGTCCTTGCTCAGGGGTGGGCCATCCACCATCTTTTTTGAGACATCTCTCAGTGACTTGGAGTATGTCCACTAAGCTTAGTTTGCTAACCAGTTAGTGGGAGGGATCCTCCTGCCTCTGCCTCTCCGGGACTGAGACTGTAACAGCCATCTCACCTCATTCAGCTGTTTTGCTGCTGTCGTTGTTTCCAGACAGGGTTTCTCTGTGTGGCCTTGGCTGTCCTGGAACTTGCAGACCAGGCTGACCCTGAACTCACAGAGATCCACCTGCCTCTGCCTCCCCAGTGCTGAGGTTAAAAGCATCCACTACCATCATTGCCCAGCTACGCCCAGCTTTTTTACGTGGGTAATGGGGATGGAATTCAGTCTCCATGGCCTCACATCAGGCAAATTACCAACTGAACTGTCTCCCCACATCCTCCGGTACTTTCCCCTCGCTGGCAGAGTTAGGGGGAGGAGCCCTGCTCACAGATCCCCGGCATGTCCAGGCCCCTGCTCCAACCACAGAAGCCATCAAAGTCCATGTGGGTGGCTGGCAAGATGGCTCAGTGGGCACAGGTACTTGTCACCAAGCCTTGATCCCAGGATGGAGAGAGAGAGAGAGAGAGAGAGAGAGAGAGAGAGAGAGAGAGAGAGAGAGAGAGAACACAGAGTCCATATGAATGACAACCGTTCCAAGGAGAAGGAACAGCCAAGGGCCCCAGGGTCCCTATGGTCCCAGACACATACAAGAAGACACAATGAAAGGCCGGCCAGTCACACAACCATGAGTCTCTTGAATTAAAGTGGATAATCTTAACAACAGAACCATGATGGACTGGGGTGGGGGCTGTTTCAGTTTTTGACTTCCCAGCGGCAGGCAGAACCTTCCGCTCTGCTAGTGAACATCAGCAGCGTGACTCTGCTCCTGCTGGGTCCATTATTTCCTCCCCAGGCTCCCCTCCCTCCTCAGCATACCCCATAATTAAAGTTTAGGGTTGGGATTTTTTTATGATGTTGTTCTTTAAGTATGTGACAGCACAGAAGGAAGGGTTATTTAAATCCAACTTGCAAGGGAAAAGCAGCATCCTTCAAAGGGCAAAGCAAGAGGAGCATGCTTCCCAGAAACAAGACAGAAAGAGGGGATCACAGGACCAGGTAAGAACAGCCTGCAGAGCAACATGCTGGGCTTTCCTGTGACTACTCAGATGCCCATTTTACCCGTGACTCTCCTCTGTGAGAGACACACACTTCAATGACAGAAAACACAAAAGAGAAATGTGTGGCTGAGGAGGCCCGGAGTCTGACATCTCAGTGTCTGAGGTTGTATCTCAGTCTTTGCTCCTACTGCGGGGGTCATGACCCTACTTCCTCCCAGTCTCTGGTCCCTCCTCACCCTGGTATAAGTCTGTACTCAACAGGAAAGGCCCTCCCATGATGCAATGATGGGCCCTTCTCCTCCTGGGATGATGCCTGTGGGAGCTGCTCCTGAAATGAGGCCACCCATGTGATGTGGGAATGTCTTTCTGTATGCTGTGAAATAAAGGCTGTTTTGGCCTATGACAGACATGTTAAAAGTAGGCAGAGAAATCAGAGCATAGATAGGAGGAAGAGGGTGGAGCCAGGAAAGACATGATCCAGCCGCCCTGGAATCAACATGTAAGGTAACACAGGTGAGCCACAGGCCACATAGCAGGACAGATGAATGGAAATGGGTTGAATTAAGATGAAAGAGCTAGCTAGCAATATGCCTGAGCCATAGGCCAAACAGCATAAAATTAATATAAGCATCTGTGCATTTCTTTGGGACTTTGAGATTGCTGGTCCAGATAAGCAGCAGTGGGCAAGTCCAAGTTGTGGGGCTAGTCCAGGCCAGAAACCTCTTTCTACAGATGGCGCCCAATGTGGGGATTGAACCCATGACACTGAGATTAACGTCCATGGGAGACCACATATCCACAATGTCCAGGCCTCCAAGTGAGATCTTTCCAATTCTCCCACGATGGTGCTCACCCAGTCTGGCATGACTCGGCCAGACAGATAAGCCAGAAGGGTTCCTTGTGAGTTTTCTATTATGTGCCCTATTTCACCAGAGACCAAGGCCTGCACTTGAGTATTTGCAGGTGTCACAAGGAAGACTCTCCCCTTCCTGCACCCTCACTTCTAGGCAAAGAGAAGTTTTTTGGGAAGAAATGGGATTTAAAAGTACAGTTTGGCCAGGTGGTGGTGGCACATGCCTTCAATCCCAGGATTTAAGAGGTAGAGGCAAGTAAATCTCTGTGAGTCCAAGACGAGACTGGTCAGGACTACACAAAAAACCCTGTCTCAAAAAAAAAAAACCAATAATAATAAAATACAAGTACAGTTTGGTGGCTGGAGGGATAGCTCAGCGGTTAGAATCACTGGCTACTCACACATAGGACCTGACTGAAGTTCCAGTACCACATGGTGGTTCACAAGCATCCGTAATTCCAGATCCAGGGAATCCAATGCCCTCTTTTGACCTCCACTGGCACCAGGCATTCACAAACACATACAGAAAAATCACTCATACACATAATTTTTTGGGAGGGAGCTAATTATGGTGACACTTGCCTTTAATCCCAAGCACTCTGTGAGTTCGAGACCAGCCTCATCCATATTGTCAGTTCTAGGGCAGCCAGAGTTACATATACCAGAGTTACAATACCCATCTGTATTGTCAACTGTGAACAGAAAAATGAAGTCAGCTCTTCTTAGGGGTTTTTTCCAAGAGAGGGAAAGAGGGAGGTAGAAAAGAGAGGGAGAAAGGAAAGCGAGCAAGCTGGATTCTGTGGGACTTGTAGGCCTCAGGGCTCCACCTGTTCACACGGCTGGGCAGGTAAGACTAGGCAGTGCAGAGCTGATAACCAGGGTAGCTGAGAAAACCTACTGAACTAAATAATTCAAGGGCATGATTTCCGGGGGGCGGGACAAATATTCCAAACCATAGCCCCAGAACTGGTTCCCTGCCCCCATCTCTTCAAAACATATCTTTAAAAGGGCATTAAAAAGTAAAGAATAAGAGTTGACAGCTGGCACTCTAGCCCTAACTTGATACCGACCTGAGGGGCCTTAGGCACAACTGGGAAGTTTATTAAGACTCAACTTTGTGATTTTAAAGTGTGACAGACAATACTGTCTGTTAGTTCACACTGTTTCCTGAGGCCTAAAGATCAGGGTGTCCTACATGTCACACACAGTCAACTATTCAGGGTGCTAACTGCAACTGAAATGCACTGGTGTGAAATTCACCAACCTTGTCACCAAGTGGCATCCTTAAAGTAAGATCACTCCCATTTCCCTCTCTATATGAAATATACTCTCCAGCTAAAACAAAAGGCAGATTCAAAAGCCAAGTCCTAAATGCCAGCACTACCTAATGAGCACCTACCAGGAAGTCAAACATATCTCCCAAATCCTTCCTATTAGCCCCTCCTTGTAGATGAGGCACCCTGGCTTGGATCTGTCTCACCCCATCCTGGTTATGCCAAGCCAAAAGCTCAAAGCAGATCAAAGGAGCCAGGATGCACAGCCGTGACTGCCTACCGGGCTTGGATTCTGAGCTTTATCTAATTCGTGGCTCTTGTACTGCAACGGTATACATGTCTATTATTCAAAATGTTCTGAAACTGTGACAGACCCCCCTCCAAAACTCCCCTGATTTAGAACTGAACCCGGAAAAAGGGAAGTAGCTTGTTCATGATGACATAACAGGATAGAGTCAAGGATGGTCTCAGGCCTATAACTCTGGAGAAATCTTTGTCATCAGATGTCCAGTCTTCCCTAGAAGAAACAATTCCGGGTACCTGGGGCAGATGCCAGCTGCAGAGCAATGCAAAGGTGAGCTGACCAGGAATTCCAGTAGGGCAAGGCTGCTGCTCCATGTTCGCTGCTGGCTGCAGCATGGCTCACTCAGAACCACAGCCTCTAGAAGCTCCTCGTTTAAAATTACCTTCCTAGATGCTTCATGCGTTTCTATTTTGAAGCCGCCCACTGCTGGCTGTTGCTCACACCCTCCTAGTCGCTTCCCTCCACCCCGTGTGCAATTTAACTGCTTGTCAGCACCGTCTGTCTGTGGGCAAAGGAGTCCCATCAGGTGGCTGACCCCCATCAATAATTAAAGGGTGATCCCACAGCCCTGGTGGAGGCCTATTGAGAGAAGGGTGCCCTGCTAAATTAGACATGGGAGGGAGGTATACTAACGGCTTAACAACTGCTTCCTCAACAGATGGTGAGCAGAGCGCAGCCCACAGAGCACCCTGCCAAGGGCAAGGCAGGGCAAGGGCAAGGATCCTCAGTTCAGCAGATAGGACAATCCTAACAAGGGAGCCTGCACACTTTCCCTGCACACGCTCAGTGATAGTTCTTCAGCAAAGGTCTACTCCATACAGGCAAACCCACCACTCTCTTGGGACTAACATGACACACAAACCTTTTATTTCCCTTTCTTTCTTTAGTAGGATAAAAACACCAACTAAAAATTAAAATTTCCCAAAGCATCAGCCTTTTATGGGTGGGGTGAGAAAAAAAAAAACTCAGTTTCCACTTTATTTTCCCACCAAAGCAAAGTGCATGAGAGCAATTTGTACATGTGTGCACATGGAAACCCACAGAGGAAAGACACAGACACTTTTGAGACAGGGCTGGGCCAGGCACAGTGGCACGGGCCTGTATTTCCAACTCCGCTGAGCTACACAGTGACAGCTTGGCTCTACATCTAAAAGGAAAGAAGGAAGTAGGGAAGGAAGAAGGGAAGAAGGGAAGGAGGGAAGGATACAGAAACCAGGTATTGTGACACACTTGTGATCCCAGGATGTATGGGGGGGCGGTTAGCAGGAGGATATTGGGTGCCTGGAAAGCATGGACAACCTCACAGATTCTGTCTCAATAGCAAAATGCTTGTTTAGCATTTGTGAGACCCTAGGTTAAACTCTTAGCATCACTAAAAAAACAAAAATAAATAAAGATATAGCTGGGACCAGGTATGGTGTCAATCCTTACATTTGGAGGTAAATGCAAGAAGATAAAAAGTTCAAGAACATCCTTGGTTACACCAAAAATTTGAGCCAGCCTGAACCAGGGTTAGGGTAGCATATGTGGTAGCATATACCATAATGCCAGCACTCCAGAGGCAGAGGCAGGAAGTTCTCTATGAGTTTGAGGCCAGCCTGGTCTACATGGAGAGTTCCTGACAGCCAGGGATACAAGGAGAGACCTTATTTCGAGAACAAACAAACAAACAAAAGGCTGGGCCTGTAGCTCAGGCAGTTGAGTGCTTGTCTAGCACCCACGAAGGCCAGAGTTCCATCTCAAACAGAGCAAAACCCGGTTACAGCGGTGTATGGCTGAAATCTCAGAACTCAGGAGGTAGAGACATAAGATCAGAAGTTCAAGATCATCCTGATCTAGCCAGTTGAAGGGCGGCCTGTGCTACCTGAGATCACCTGAGGAAAAAAAAAAGACCAACTGGGAGTGCAGCTCAGCTTTAAGGTGCATGCCAGGCCAATCAGCTTTTCCCTATTACTGAACACATAGCAATCTCTAACCTTATACACAACAGACAGCTCCAGGCACTGATTTAACATGCTTGCAGGCTGCAGTTTCTGTTAAGTGTCAAGGTTCCATGAGCTGGATTGCTAAATCCTAAGAATATATATGACTATCAAGTCACAGTGTGGTCAGTACCTCACATAAGAGCTATAAACTGCTCTCTGGACCACTGGGAAAAGGACACCCCAGCCCTTTGCTTGCTCATCTACTGAGACTCCCATCTACCCTTAGCCAGTGAAGCCTGCTTTTCTCCCACATGGGCTTCCTTCCCATAAGCACTCAATCAGGAGAGAAGGGGATCTGTGGAACCTGAATGATTTCTACAGATGTTTTTAATTTTTAAATTTTTCAGTTTTATCATTACTTGTTATGGTAGGCCAGGCCTATAGGGCCAAAGAAACTGGCTCAAGCCAGTTGCCAAAGCATATATACAATGTATTTTCCTTTAAGCCAACTTGGAGTCTGCCTGAGGGCCTAGCAACAGCCACTGTCCAGTGTTCCTGATTGCTTGGATTCTGCCTAGCAACAAGCACTGTCCAGAGTTCCTGACCATTGGGAATCTGCCTAGCAACAGAGCTCCTGATCATGGCCAGCCAATGAGGGACAGCCATGAAATATTACCAGATCATATACAGCCTGGGTGCTTGGAAGAAGGTATATAAGGCTCTCCTCATTGTTGAATGAATGCCGTCTCTGTCACTAAGTCTGCTCCCTTCCCCCAGGGAACTGTTAGGACCCAGCAACAACCCCTGTCTTGTAAAGTGTGTGTGTGTGTGTGTGTGTGTGTGTGTGTGTGTGTGTGTGTGTGTGTAGATCCTAGAGGACAACTTATAGGGGTCAATTCTCTGTTTCCATCATGTACATCCCAGGGATTACATGGGTTGGCAGCCATGGTGGTAACATCAGGCATGGTGGCAAATGCCTTAACTGGATGAGCCATCTCACCAGCCCTTACCTGTGTTCTTTAAAAATGAGATCAAAATAGTTTTACAATTCACAATCAAACTTTATTTTCCATCATATATGAGCTATTTTGTTATAGTCTATTACAGAGAACACCACCAGAATCACTTAAAAGATATTAATGATTGCTAACATTTAGGTAGTATTACTGTATGCCTGGTATATTATATTATCAACAGCCAGTCCTCTTACAGAGGGAGAAACGTGGTAACTTTTGCAGTCTCTCAGACTCTCTGGCCCCTCACCTGAGCGCAGCAGCTGTTGTTTCCCAATAGGCATCTTCCATACATGGTGGATGGGTGTTTGGCAGAGATAGCCAGGCCACCAGGCTAGTCTACAGTGCAAGTGAAGAAAGGGGAGAGGAAAGAACAGAAGGAAGATGAATGAGAAACCATAGAGGAAAAGGCACATGAGGTTGCCCAGGGAACATGATGCTCATCTCAAAAATTCAGGTGCCATGCTGGGCAGTGATGTCACACACCATTAGTCCCAGCATGTAGGAGGCAGGCAGATCTCTACAAGTTTGAAGCCAACCTGGTCTCCAGAGTGAGTTCCAGAACAGCCAGGGCTACACAGAGAAACCCTGTCTTGAAAAACAAACAAACAAACAAAACCCACACATGCCCTGGCAGGTGCACTTCAGCAACTCTCCCACTCATGCCCCTCTGCAGAAAGGCGGGGAAAAGCAGAAGGGCAGGCCCAGATCCCAGGAACATTGCACAACACTGGAACAGGAACTCTCAACTTCAACAGGAGTGGAGCCTGCAGCTGAGCCCCCAGGGGTGCATTTCTCCATGCCCTCTCTACAAGTGAGCATGGTGATAGGCCCATCTGGGGGTCCCACGGATATCCCAGGCTCCATGGGCCCTGGGGAAGGTAGACAGTGTCAGACAGGATGCACCGGTACCCACAGAAGAACAGAAAGTAAAAGGACATCGTCATGTGGACCAGAGCCATGGAGGCTCCTTGCCTTGAGTGTCTGCATGTTTTAGAGCTGTCTGATAGATAGAGGACTGATGCAATAGAGCCTCTTCCAGTGCATTTTGTTTAATGTCAGTTCCTGGAAGCTAGGAAGATTACTGCAGCATTTATGGGAATAGCAAAAGACTGGAAACACCCTAAACATCCATCAGTGGGACAAAAGCTTAAAAAACACCCAAAACCCCTGCATTGGGAGGCTGAAACAGGAGGACTTACAGTATGTACCAAGCCAGCCAGGACTACAGGGTAAGACCCGTCTCAATATTCCAAACTCTTGATACTAATAATAACACCATTGCTGGGCACCTTTAATCCCAGGAGACAGAGGCAGGTAGATCTCTGCATTTGAGGCTAGCCTGGTCTATACAGTGAGTTCCAGGACAGCCAGGGCTACATAGAGAAACCCTGTCTTGAAAGTACAAAATAATGACACAGGCAAGTTATAATAGTATGCAGTTATTAAAAAGAACAAAAAGATAGACTTGGTGGCCCACGCCTTTTATCCCAGCACTTGAGAGGCAGAGAGAGGCAGATCTTTATGATTTCAAGGCCAACCAGGCTAGAAAGGGCTATACAGTGAAACTCTAACTCAAAAAAGTCAAACAGAAAAAGATAGGGACAGCTCTGTAGGTAAAGGTGCTTGCCACCAAATCAGTCCCAGGAGCCACATATCAAAAAGTCAGAATCAGTTCCCTTAAGTTAAACACACACACACACCCATGGCACACTAAATAAATAAATGAATGTAATGAAATTAATTTAAAAATTTTAAAGTGTGAATGCCTCTGAAAAGGGAAAGTAGGCGGCAGTGGAGAGGGGGTGGAGCGCCGCAGTGGGGAAATGTATATATATAAAGGAGGTTTCCACTTTTACTCTGCAGTGCTCTGTAACTTCCCAGTGTCTTGTACTATACGCATAAATTGCCTACGTTGAATATACAGATATAAAGAAAACAACACACAGAGCCTGGCAATTTTCCAAGTGTTTCAACATCCCAGAACAGGAAAGTACTCGACAGTCAGTTTCCCCATTTACTACAATAGCCACAGCCCACAGGGTCTGAGAGCCCTGACTACAGAAGCAGTAATGCATGCCCACAAGCCCTGCCCTGAAGAGACGCAAGAAGCTCTGCAAGCTGAAGTCCAGCCTGGTCTATATAAAGAGCTTCCAGCCAGCTACAACTACATATGGAGAGACGAGGCAATGGCGAGTGCTGGAGGCAGCGGGGGAAATGGGAGTATGCATATGCCTTTAATTTAACCCCAGCACTTGGGGCACAGAAGCAAGGGAATCTGAATTCCGAGGCCACCTAGGACTACACAGTGAGATGTCTCAGACAACAAGGCACATTGCATGTAAGTGGTAGATTCGGAAAGAGAAACCACATCTCCAGTTTGCAGGTCTGTTTTCTCTACTTCCTACTTTCTATCAAAGACTCAGACTCTGCTAGCCACTTGACCTGACCTGGACAGATCTTCTTCCCAGGCTGCAGTCAGTCACACATGGAACAGACAGAGGAGGGGAGGGACCCCCAAATCTCTGAGGAAAGTCAGCAGGCACTCATGGTCACAGCACGGAGCTGAGAAGCCAGAGCTGCTGTAGGCACATGGATATGGGATGGGGAGCCAGAGTGTGCTGCTGCCTCCAACCCTGACTCTGGGCAAGTCAGCAGGCACCATTGCCCTGTCCTCAGCAGGAAGCCCGCCAATAAACCACAGCCTAGCAAACTCAGTGGGGATGGGGTAGAAAACTGACCACTCTACAGTCCCAACCACATTTTGGGAGGGAAAAAAAACCCACTTGCCCTGATGCCTTCATGCCAGCAGCCAGGAAGCTAAATGGCGTCAGACCCAGACCCAACCCTGTGGTGACAACCAGAGCCAAGCCAAACTTATTAAACACCACTCCTGTCAGCATGTTTACATAGAAGAAAAACCTTGAAGAGCTGTGTACAAGATCATAAAACCTCAGAGCAGGGGGAGCTAAGAAAATAAGATGGTTTCCCCTGCAGTAAAAACCTACCATGCCTGCTTCATTTATTGGTGGCCAGAAAAAAAAAAAAAAAAAAAAAAAATCAGTCCAAATCTTAATACTTAATACCTAGTTAGCAACTGCTAGCAAACCTAAATCCAAATAGTCTTTTCAACAAACTCTAGCACACTGAGGGTCAGACACAGCAGAAGCTCCAAGGATAAGCAGAATGACTGTCATCTGGAAAACATGCACCATAAAGATAACTACACCCAGGATGTACCCTAGGACCTCTTACGTAGGACCTCCTTAAATCCTCCCAGGAGTCCATGAGGAACATCGTATATAATCCCATTTTACAGGGCTTATAAAAACAAGGCTCTGGGGTGAAATAACTCATCCCAGGAATCAAAACTAGTAAATAGCAAATAGGCCGGCCGGTCTACCTCCAAAACCCCCCACCCACCCTCCACTTAACAAGACACTACTCTGTCTAAAGGAGTTTCCCTCTGCAGAGTATCGCACTTCCTCTAAACCCAAGAAAGGAGGTGCTAGCCTGGGACTTAGCACCTCCAGATGCCAAAGTCCATCCACCCATCTGAGCCTCAGAGGGGGCTCCCCCAGGGTGCAAGCCAAGCAGGCAGAGGTAGGAACTAGAGGGTAGGAGGGGACAGCGGTTACCAGGTGCTCCAAACACCTGTCGGTGTAGCAACCTTGGTGCTGGGTTGAGACCAGGGGCCCAGGAGACTCTGTGCATACAATGATACCATGGCAGAGTCATAGCCTAGCAGAAGAGAATTAATTCACAGGTATATCTCTATTCCCAAGAGCTAGCATCTTGCATCAACTGGTCAATTTGGGGAAGGGAGTGTCATAAGGGCTCCCTGAAGTAATAATGTATCCAAGTGTCTGTAACCCACTAGATGTTCAGTAACTTTTTGCTAAGCCAAGCATTAGCATCACTGTCTGAAAGGCATGAAAGACACAAGCTTTCCTTGGTTGTGGTACATTGCAGGGTCCCCAATGATGGCATGGACCAGGCCAAGACCACTGGAACTTCCTTCACAGTCTGCTTCCCAGAAAATGTACCTTCCCCAAAAGGCCAACTCCTCACCATTTAGCAAAGTTGGCCTCATCTACAGAAGAAACACACACAGTCAAAAGACTATACCCAAGCTAAGGGAGTTTTTGATGTTGGAGGTCCTGCCAGGAGGTCACAAAGAGCTGTGTGACAAAACAGACCTTCCATTAGCCCAACCTTTGAAGGTTTGTTTCTGTAGGCACACAATTCTCTGGACACATCAGAGTAGTACAGCAGTTTGTGTGTATACTTTCTGAATGAGAATATCTACATTGGGAGCATGGGATGTGTCCTGGCTGGTTTTACGTGACAACTTGGCACAAGCTAGAGTCATCAGAAAGAAAGGAGCCCCAGTTGAGGAAATGCCTCCATGAGATCCAGCTGTAAGGCATTTTCATTTAGTGATCAATGAGGGAGGGCCCAGCCCATGGTGGGTGGTGTCATCCCCAGGCTGATGGTCCTGGGTTCTCTAAGAAAGCAGGCTGAGCAAGCCATGGGAAGCAAGCCAGTCAGCACCCACCTCCATGGCCTCAGCATCAGCTCCTGCCTCCAGATTCCTGCTCTGTTTGAGTTTCTGTCTGACATCCTTCAGTAATGAACAGCAATACTGAAGTGTACGCCATATAAACCCCTTCCTCCCCAGCTTGCTTTTCGGTCATGGTGTTCTTCCCTGCAATAAAACCCTAAGACAGGATGAAAATGTCTTTATGGAAGGGTATACAGGAGAAGGTCTTGTCCACACCAACAAGGCAGCAAAGAAAAGCCGGGAAGAGTTGCCCACATCAGTTGCCCTAACCGACACACAGGAGCAGACATGTCTCAAAATGGAGTTATCCAGGACCCCAGGCCTAGCACCCTCCCTGCTGGGGGAGAGGAAACAGATGAGAGAGGCTGCCCATGAGAGACAGGAAGAGCTCTAGGCTCGGTTAGGAGAGACAGCCTCAAGCCTGAAAGGCAAACACGGCCCTATGTGCTGCGGACCAGGAATCTAGAAGCCGCACCAGGCGGCCTAGACAAAAGCCTGAGAAACAGGCACCATGACACACTGGAGAAATATGACTCTTGAGAGCACCAGGAGCCCCAACCAAAGGCTGTCTGTTTATCCATCAAAGGCATCTCCTTTGGTGCCCTAAGAGGGAATGGAAGGCTGAAGTGGCCAGTGCCTGGAAAGCCCTGAGCACAAGGCTGACAAAGCAGCACCCTCAGCGGAAGCACTCGTTGGCGCTCTAGGCACAAGGAAGCCCCAGAGTTGAGTCCCACAGATTCTTTGGGGTCAGGGCTTATGGCTGGGTAGTCTTTCCCAACAGACAAAAGGCCACTTTCTGAGAACACCCGCAGTAAGCCAGCAAAGAAGGCGGGCATAGTAGCAGGCACAGTGGAGGGCTGGAATATGCTGGGATCCCACCTGTGCCTGCAGACCTCAAGAATCTACACCACATGTTATGAACGGGCTGAGAGGTCATGGACGCCCCAGACTTCCTTCTTAAAGACATCAGAGACAAAAGCTGGGAGATGGCTGAGCGGGGCAAGAGCTTGGGGCACGGCCTTGAGGACCTAAGTTTGGATCGCCAGCACCCAAGTTAAAAGCACAGCTTCTTACCATGTAGGTAAGAGTTTTGAGAGGCAGAAACAAGAGAATCAGTGGAGAATGCTGGCAGCCAATCTAGTCAAAACAGCAAGCACCAGGTTTAGTTAGAGACCCTGTCTTAAGGGAATAAGGTGGCTAGAGTCTGGTCTCTGAACCCATGTGTACACACACGTGCATACACACACACACACACATACAAGCTTGCATAGGTAAAAAATGGCAGAAATGTTATCACTTTCCTCTCCACAACTCACCTCAAACCTGGGTCTGAGGTAAGTTTCCCTAATAGCAGGCTCTGAGAGAGTTTTGCCTGCAGTATGGAGTTCTGGAAGGAGGCCTGGACAGGGGAGGCCAAGAGCAGAGTCACAAATAATTTCATGAGGACCCCTGGAGCAAGGAAGGCCATCTGAACTGGACTCTGATAGAGATGAAAGGCTAGGTACCCTGGTTTCCAGATGAGGTGGAGGTCCCTTAGAGAGGACATTCCCTTTGGCTGAAGGCAATTCCAGGACTGATCCAGGTAAAAGCAATCAGCATCCAGTGCTCACAAAGCAGGGGACAGGCGGCAGATTCCTGAGGGGTCTGCAGCATATCCACCTCTGCAGCAAGGCTGCAAAAGATCCCCCAAGCAAGCTCTGGGCTATAGCAGAGCGTCAGTCCAAGAATCTCAGAAAGGTGCTGCACATAAAGAAAGAACACTGTCACTCACAGTGGATCTCACAGGATCTAATGTTCTCAGCCCTCCCTGGTTTTAGATTATTTTTAAGAACACATAATTTCACTTTTTAAAAAACCTGTCGACAAGTTGCTCTGTGAATTTTCCATTTTCTTCCTTATCCAGCTCAAGCTCCTTCTTCACACACCTGAAAAAAAAATCTATTTTTTGAGCTGTAGACTCAAGTCATGTCACGTGAGGAGACATTCGCACTGAACCAGTGGCCGGGTCTTGGCAACAAAATGGTTAAAACTTAACAGTGAGGATAAAATTAAACCTGAGACATGTTTGCCACATTAAATTCTATGAAAATCCATCCAAAACATTTTACATAAATATGGCATGATTTTTCCCTGACAGGAGAGACGCAGGTTTACTAAAGAAAACCTGACTGATGGAGGAAAAAAAAAATTACCAAGCAAGTATGATGGGATGGGCTTCGATCCGAGCTACTTGGGAGTCTGAGGCAGGAGGATTGTAAGTTCAAGGCCTGCCTGAGCAACTTAGTGATACCCTGTTTCAGGATTACAAAACATCCCAAGTGGGCAGGGAACATGGCATGTTCAAGGACCCTGGGCTGAAGTCTAGAACCAAAAGAAAAAAAACCAAGAAAAAAAAAAGTCCCAAGGAGAAAAGCCAGCTAAAGACCATTCTTCAACACACCATCCTCATGTGTCATTTTCTCTTTGCATTTATGTTTCTGTCTTTTGAGACAGTTTCATGTATCCTGGTCTAATCTTGAACTCCAGGTCATCTTGTGTCCATTTTCAAAGTACTGGGAGGCTGTGTACCTCCATGCCAGGATCATTCACTCATTCATTCATTCATTCATTCTCTTTTTCTTTCTTTCCCTTTCTCCTTCCCCCCTCTTTTTGAGAGAGGGTTTCTCTGTGTAGCCCTGGCTACTCTGGAACTGGATCTGTAGACCAGGCTGGCCTTAAACTCAGAGAGATCTGCCCTGCCTCTGCCTCCAAAGAGCTGAGATTAAAGGCATGAGCCACTAATAATTAATTGGACCCCCGATTTTTGGTGATATTCTAGAATCACTTTCTCATTCTTTATATAATAAGTGCAGTGATTTTTAAGACTGTCATCAAACATGCTTAGTTTTTCTGGCACCATAGCCCAGGGTTGCATGTTTAGGGTTTTAGATCCTGGGTTTTGCAGTTCCTCATCAGTGTAAGGCATGCTGCGGTGAACATCCTCGGGGTCACAGTCTCTGTGAATCCTAGCTGGCCCTTAACACAAACCTCTGGTACCTCCACTCAAGGAACTATTGAGCTTGCCTCAGGCTGGGCATGGTGGCAAATGTTTACAAACCCCAGCAGGAAAAAGGTCCATATACAGTGTTCAAGGTCTGCTTGGGTGCCATAGTCAGGCTCTGTCTCAAAAACAAGACTCTTCCCTGAAAAACCTAAAGAATGAGATCCTCACGTCTAAGGCAGTTAGCAACAGAGAGGGAATGCATCCGGAAGTCCGCCTTGGCAACTCCAAAGGCTAGCGCCTTCTCCTGGTTATTCTTCACGTACTTACATGAGAGGAACAGCTGTGGTACATGTGGCAGGCCGGTGTGTGGGGATCAGAGGACAATCCCCTGCAGCTGGTGCTCTCTCCACACGGATTTGAGAGAGACTGAACTTAGGTCAGCAGGCCTGACGGCAAACATCCTGACCCACTGAGCCGGCTCACCTGAGCCATCATACACACACACACACACACACACACACAAGGTAGAGGAGCTAGAGAATAGTTCAGCAGTTAGGAGCATGTGCTGCCCTTGCAGAGGATCTGGATTTGGTTTCCAAAGCATCAACCATGGCGGCTCACAACCATCCGTAACTCCAGTTCCAGGGGTTCTGACACCCTCTTCTATCCCTGCATAGGCATGGTGTGGTGTATCCATGCAGGCAGAACACTCCTACATATAAAATGTTAAACTTGCTAAAGGTGGAGGACTACCAAGGGAGACACCTGATATTGGCCTCTGGCTTCCACATGTGTACACAGGTTCATGGAACCTACATTCATATGCACATAAACACCACACACACACACACACACACACACACACACACACACACACACACACATGGCCGGGGGATAAATCATAGTATCTACCGGCTACAATAGCACGTGCTGGAATCTTGGCACTCAGGCAGCTGACTCCAGGGGACTGCATATTCCCAGGCCAGTCTCAACAGTCTTGACTACATGACAAAGTCTCTGTTTAAAAGCAAACAAACAAAAAACAAAAACAAACAAACAAACAAAAAACAGACACGTCAGTCTTCATCCTTAAAGGTAAAGGAAATCCTTCTTACAGGTAAAGTCACCCTCTGTGAAAAACAGGCAGCCCTCACCGTAGTGGCTGACACAGCTGTGACGCTATCCTGGGACGGCTGAAACAGGCAGCAGGGAAGGGTCACAGAATTGCTGCTTTCCCAGATTTCACCTTGCACCACCATGGTCCAGGATGCTATGACACAGACTAATCAGCTGCAAGTTCAATTTCAGGCTCCCACCTGAGATATATTTTGCCTGCCTATGTGCCTATGTACCATGCACAAGCCTAGTACCCTCAGATGCTAGAGGGCATCAGAATCCCTGGAACCAGAGTTACAGATGGTTGTAAACTATCAGATGAGTACTGGAAATCAACCCCAGGTCCTCTGGAAAAGCAGCAAACGCTCTTAACCACCGAGCCTCTTCTCCAGGCTGAACAGTAATAAGCAAAAGTGTGACGTTATAGGGATGAAGGTTTTTCTTTTTCCTAAAAGAAAAGCAGCCCCCCACCTAATTCATTTCACTTCTGGTTTTCCCATCTACATACACATTTCTACTAATTACATAACTATAAATGTTGTAGGCATACAACATTGCCATCTGGATATTTATTTTCTCTTAATGTAATGTCATAAACATAACCATGCTACTTCCTAGTCTTCTAAAGTAGCATCTGAGTCCACAATAACCCATGCATGGCATAACAAACCATCTGGGCTAAGGCACGTGTGACTAGCCCGCCCTTGCACTGGGCAGCTCTTGCTTGTCTCTTCCTATATTACAGATAGTCTGAGTATGTTCTTATCAACTCTGCTTTGTGGCTGAGTCGTCACCTTAGGAGAAACTCCCTAGGGACACAGGATTGGACAAGACGATATGTACACTGAGAAAGGAAACATCAGGACAGACTGAAGGAGATCTCTGATGCTGATGCTCACAAAACAAGTAAGAGTAGCTCACCTACATGACGCCCTAGCAAGCAGCAGACCCACGACCTGACCAAACCAGAACCTGCCCACAGTCAGCAAATACAATTTGTGTAAGTAAAAAACACAGCTTTTTATAGCAGGTTTGCATCCTGGTCTCCATACTGGTCTTTACTAAAGATTAAGGGAAGAGGTTGGAGATGCTCCACCCACAGAGTGTTTGCTTGGTATGTCAGAGGCCCTGGGTTCTATCACCAGTACTGCATGGGCCATAAATAGTGATACAGTAGTCAGGAAGGTCAATAGTTCAAGGTTACGGTTAGCTACATTGCAAGAGAGAGGCTAGGCAAGGCCACAGGAGACCCTGTCTCAAAAACAACAACAAAAAGGCATAATAAAAAGAATTTTTAAAGTAAGAAATAAGGTGCTGGGCATTGTTACACACACCTTTCATCCCAGCACTCAGGAGGTAGATGCAGGTGGATCTCTGTGGGTTCAATCCCAGCCTGGTCTACACAGTGAGACCCTGTCTAAAGAAAAGAAATTGAAAAAAATGAATCAAGTTTTAAAACAGTTTCTATAGGACAGAGGCAGGGCCCACTGAAACGTTCACAGAAGACCCCAGACTTCCTTTCTCCTTACTCTTCCATTTCCATTCCCTCTCTCCTCATTTCCTAGACTCTGAGCCCTGGGGACAGAGGCAAGCACGTGACATGTTCTCTGCAAGCCACCCTCGACTCCTTCCGGGCTCTCCAGTGAGCTAGGCCCATTCCCGTGGGCTTCTACACTTACACTCTGCCAGCTGCCTAACAGCGGGCAGTTTGCCACTTCCTTCCTGTCTGTGTCTCCTCCCAGCACTGAAATGTTAGCCACCCCCACGAGACTCACAATAGTGTCCAACCCAGGTGGGTACTAATGAGAAAATAAAAAGCAGGCTGGGGGGCTGGAGAAATGGCTCAGTGGTTAAGAGCACCCTCTGCTCTTCCAGAGGACCCGAGTTCGATTCCCAGCACCCACATGGCAGCTAACAACTGTCTGTAGTTCCAGTTCCAGGCAAACACCAAGGCAAATAAATAAAGTTTTTAAAAAAATAAAAAAATAAAAAAAATAAAAAGCAGGCTGGAACTGTTGAATTCACAAAACCTTGTGTCTGATCATAGCACTGTGTCTGCATGGTGGTCCGCACCTGAAATCCCAGGTCTTGGAATATTAGGTAGGAGCATTAGAGTTCAGAGTCATTCTTAGCCAAATAGCCAGATTAAGACAAGCACGGGCCACTTGAGAAAGGGAAGGAGGAAGAAAATACATACATAAAAATAAACAAACAAACAAATAAATAAATAGCAAATTCTTGTGTGAAAATATTCTCATCCTGGGTCAGGTGTTCACTTCACATGGCTCATCTCAGTAGCTATGAACAGCAATCCTACTTTAACAGTCACTTAAAAATAAATGAACCAATTCCCCAGGCAGGCTAAGCAACTTGCCCCCAAACACAGCCAGGAGCTAGAGACTGAGCTCTATGGTCTCCTCTCCCACACTGTTGCTACTCACCCTCCTGGCTCAAGAGCCCAAACCAGGCATGGTGAGCGAGCAGCTGAGCTTCTCAGGACAAGACAAAGTCCCTATATCCTGTGATCAAGACGGGAGAGGAGGGGGCAGGGGTAGTGAGTCTGGGCAATTGGCCCCAGGAGCCTTATCTGCCCCCACTTCCCCAAGGGAACAGCAAGCTAGACTTTCAAAACTCAAGCAGAACCTGCTTCGACAGCCACAGAGCCACAGGGGCCAGATGACCAGAGCAAGCAAGCGGGACTGGGGAGCAATGAGGAGCCAAGTGCTCTTTGCTGCCAGAGTAGAAAACTGATGGAGAAAATCCAGGTCGAAGGTGCAAACTGCCCAAGACTAAGTCTAGATATTTGGGGCCACCAACCAAGTCTTTCTAAGAAGAATCAGAAGCCACTCCGAGTGAAGTGGGTGGGCCCCCGAGTTCAAAGGACCGAGCTGCCAGCAGTCACGTGACAAGCTGTGGCTTTCTGTGCACAGGTATTACAAGGACATGAAGAGCCACCCTCTATCCCTGTCCCCTCTTGTCCCTTCTCCTCCCCTCCCCCTCCTCATAACCCACCAGCCCACCACACAGACAAGGCCTCTAGTTCTCTCAAAGACACATTTCCATTTGCCGATGGAGTCATTCAGCTCTGTTCTGTCCCTCTGGCCAGGGTGAGTCAGAGCCACCAAGGGGAATCTCCCTGGGCACTCACCACCTTCTCTTAAGTCAGCTCAACCACCAACATTTAAAATACAGCTGTGCCATGTGCTACCAACCACACTGCCTTGCTTTTCATACAGAACACTGTAGGATTTGAACCTGTGCTTGGCTCTGTGGAATCCAGCACACCCCACCAGGGCCTGCTCCTGACAGGAGGCCTCTCTCCAGCTTCCTCTCTACCAGGAGCCAGCCACCTCTGACCCTGTAGCTTCTGTTAATCAGTTTCCAACACTCTGTTTCTATTGGGTTGTTGTCGTTGTTATTTATCCTGTTGACAACATTACAGTCTTCAAAACGGCAATAAATAAATAAATAAATAAAGTTAAAAAATTCAAGCCCTTCCTCCCGTAGTGATTTCTTTGAAAATCCTAAGCCCTAGCAACTATGGGCAGGGGTGTGCATGTGTCACAGCACTCACATGGAAGTCAGAGGGCAACTTCCCGGGAGGGAGCCGGGTTTCCTCTTCCACCTCATGGGATCTGAGGAAGCTAGGCAGCAAGCGCCTTTATCCACTGAGTGAACCCAAAAGCTCCCAAAGCCCCAGATACGACCCAGGGTGAAGCAGATTTCTGAAGGGTGCAGTAAAACACATCAATAAATCCAGGCAACTCTAGCCTGCACCAGTGCCCGTAAGCCTGATTTCTTTATCCACAAGGCAAACTGAGTTACCATGACTCCAAAATTCACTCAGAGAACTCCTGGGAAAATGGGTTGTGTCAAAATCAGTCAGCTCCATGTCAGGTTGGCCCTCACTGTGAGTGAGATGGATGGAAACACAGAGAGCCCAAATTCTCCTCCTCCCAGGATCCCGCCTTCCGTTTCCACTTAACAACACACTCACTGCAGGGAGCTTCAGGCGCTGGTTAACCCTAACCAATTCTTTAGCAACAGAGCTTATGAGCCAGCCCTTCGGAACACTCAAAACAAAGCAATGGCCAGCCTCTTCCACCAGCCCCTTCCCCAGAACTGACACGAAACCCACAACTTCCACTCTAGGCTGTCCAAAAAAAAAGTTTCCAGAAGTTTAGGATTGTAACTCAGTTGGTGGAATGCTTACCTAACATGCATGAAGCCCTGGATTGGATTCCCAGCACCATATAAACTAGACACGGTGGTGCACACCTATAATCCCAACACTCAAGAGGTAGAGGAAGGAGAATGTAAGTTCAAGATCATCTACATATCAAGTTCAAGGACAGCCTGGGATACATAAGATCCTGGCTTTAAAATAACAATAATAATATAGGTATTTACAAAGAAAATGTAAATGTGTATCAGTGAAATAAAAGGGTATGGGCATTGTTTATTATGGAGGAAATCACAGCGGGGTTGTTTTGTAAGAGAAAACATAAAATAAATATCCTTTTACAATAAAAAAAAAAGTAAAAGACATTTTGAGGCATCCATACACTCAGATTTCATCTTCTTTCTGTGCCCACCCTAAGGAAAGAAAGTCAAGAAAAAGACAATGTCAGCCAGAGCAGTGGCACCTGTAATCCCAGCACTCAGGAGGCATTGGTAGGAGGGTCAAGAATTCAAGGCCAGCCTGATCTACACAGCAAGGGCTTATCTTAGAAAACCAAGGGCTGGAGATAGAGTTCAACAGCAGAATCCTTGCCTAGTGTGCACAAAGCCCTAAGTGGGGGAGGGAGAAGAGGAGGAGAGGAGGAGGAGGGGAGCAGAGCACAGCACCCCCAGGACTCCATTCCCGGCAGAAGCTAAAGCCCAAGCCTTTGTAAAGATGGGGCAGCTGAGGAAGGAGGGGGTTTCCCACGCCTCCTTCTTAGGCCCTGTTTCCCATAAGCGGGTGCCAGATAACCACACCTGGTCTCAGCAGCCCTGCATCAGAGCTGGCCACCTCAGTTCCCAGCTCCTCCCTTGGCAGAGGTCCAAGGTGCCCCCAGTGGGGCTGGGACCGTACTCCATCCCCATAGTGAGGGCTGGCAGCATAAGGTGCATTTCCCAAGCTCTTACACACCTCGGTGCAGAAATGAGTCAACCAGGCGGTCTGGGGAGCCTCAACCTCCTTCACACCTCACCACCACCTCCTGCAGCTTTACTCAACCCCACATGCCCTGCCCTGCCAGCCAACTTGCTAAAGTCAATACACCTTTTAGACAGGTTTATGTCATGCCACAGATCATCATCCAGGAAAGGGCTAAGGAGATGTGTGGGAAGAAAACCCTCCCTGCCATCATTGTGTCCTAAGTACCGTGTCCTGCCTCAAGGCTACCCCACAGGACACCCTCTCCACCTAGACCCTCTGCCCTTGTTCCAGACTCCATCCATTCATGGACCTCCCCGCTTCCCTGGAAAGACCTGCATTCCACCCCACCCCAAACGAAAGCCTTACCCTCCTCTCCCCACTTCCCATTCTCCATCTCAAACCACTTCTCTGTCTCTTCCACTACAGGGCCAAGCCCTCTGCCCTCCCTGCCTGGCTCTCCCTGGTGTTTGGGATGCTCGGCACACCACAGGTGATCAATAAATGATCAGTGCACAGGTGAGAAATTCAAAGCAAATGCAAGACGAAAAGTGATCTACCAAGGCCAAAAGAAATTTAATAGAGGAAATAAGAAGAAATGCACAAATAAACAGATTAGAAAACAAAGAAGAAAATTGGAAGTGGGCGCATGCCCCAAACTCCCAGAATTTCCGAGGTAGAGACAGAAGGATTAGCAGTTTAAGGCCATTCTAGGAGAAGTGATATTTATACTCATGGAGGGTTGGGGAGCACACAACACAGACAGACAGACACTCCTGGTTCTTAATCTTAGAATTCCATTCCTGGGAATTATCCTAAGGAAATGAATTCAGAACACAAACAAAAGAGGTGCTTGTATAAGGATGATTCCAGGCACACTGTTTAAATAGTAGGATTCTGGAAACAACTGAAATGTCCCGAAACAGTGGAAGCACCCTAGCAGGCTGCAGCAAGAAGTATCACACAGCAATTAAAATGACAAAACCGGAGGAAATGTAGAAAGGTGACATGTTTTAAAATAATTCTAAGCAGAAGCCAGGCCTGGTGGCTTAGGGTTAAAATCCCAGCCACTCTAGAGACCATGGCTCACATGTTCAAGGTCTACTACAGAGTGAACTGAAGGTCAGCCCAGGTAACTAAATGGGACCCTGTCTCAACACTGAAAAGGTGAAAAGATATCACTGATGTACCTTGGTAAGAGAGCACATGTCTATCACACATAAGGCCCTGGGTTCAATCCCCAGGCCTGCAAAAAGATTCAGTAATGCTAAGCAAGAAAATGTGCATGTGCATTGAATTTCTTCTTAAATACTGGGTTCTTTTCTATGAATCCTCTGCATCTGGGTAAGTTCTCCCAAGTGTCCAAAATAATAACTATGTTCCCCTCATCTACCAGAAATAAAAAATCTCTACAGAGAGCTGAGCAACTTGCCTAAGGTCAGAGCTAGGAAGGAAGAGTCAGGAAATGACTATGTCACACTGGCCCCCAAACCCATGCATCCTTGTGTCCCTGGAATGACCCTTCCCATAAGGGCATCATACCTGTGCCTGAAAGGCTAAGCCCAGAGATGTCCAACAACCAAAAATGGTAACATAGCACATGAAACATTGTAGAACGCAACAGAAACCTACGAGACCAAAAGCAAGCCATTGCTGTTCTCCAAAGACCCCAAGGAAAAGGAAAGAGAGAGCAGTCAGCAAAACCAGCTTCTGGAAAACCTGTGGAGCCAAGACACAGTCCTGCAGAAGCCAAGGAAGCTCCATCTAGGTATTGGATCTCAGCCAGTCTGGACCAGCAGAGATGAGCAGACAACAGCATCCACCACAAAGTACCACAGCTTTAGGCGCTTAATCCATGTATGTTAAAGCACCCTCATCTAGCTAATGACAGGAAAGGAAAGGGAAGAAAATATGCCTGAGCCATGGAGAAAAGTGCACAGGCCATCCAGGTCGATCTCATGTCACACTAAGTGTGATTACAGACTTCCAGTTAGGTCTTATGGAGAGGGACAGCCATAAGAGTAAAGATGCTCTCCATCACTAAGAAGACCAAGCTAGAACAAGCAGGGGCCTACCCTGCAGTAATGATAGAGCAGAGCGGGATCCTGGTTCAGGGAGTCTCCTAGTCTAAGGAAACAGGCACAGCTCTGCCAGGAGGCAGACTAGACAACAAAACCTCCTAGGTCTCTCTTCCCCAGAGACCCACCGCCTGAGGCTAGCACTTCACAAGTGGGCTTCCTCAGAGGAGGAGGATGGCCAAGACTGGCCAAAGCCACTTCCAGTAGAAGCTTCCTCTGGTAGGGAATCACTACGAGGAGCCGAGGGTGGGGGTGGGGTCATTCAACACACCCTTCTCTCTACCTCTGCATGTCTGACTAGTACCACAATGAAGTTTAAAACGTCATAGCTAAACCCAGTGGTATGCACCTGTAATCCCAGAACTCGGGGCGGGGCTGAGATAGAGGGTCGGCCTGAGCTACAGTGCAGAGATCTTGTATCAGACAAACTCGGTGGCCCAGTGGTTAGAGGCAGCTTCAGATTTTTTTTAAAAAAAAATAAAATAAAATAAAAACTTTATTTATTTATTTGCCTTGAACTGGGAACTGGAACTACAGACAATTGTTAGCTGTGATGTGGATGCTGGGAATCGAACCCGGGTCCTCTGGAAGAGCAGACGGTGCTCTTAACCGCTGAGCCATCTCTCCAGCCCCCTCAGATGTTTTTTCAAAGGACACAGCTCAGCTCCCAGCTCCCATGTCCACTGACTCACGACTGCGTGTAACCACAGCTCCAGGGGGACCTGATGCCTCTGGTCTCCAGACACTTGCATTCAACTTGCACATACCACACACAGACACAGGTACACAATTAAAGACAAAACGGAAGTAAGAAACAAAAAGGCAGGGATGACAAGACAGCTCAGCAGGCAAAGCATGTGCTGTGCAGGCCTGAGGACCTGAGTTCAATCCCAGAAAGCCACGTGAAGGAGAAAACGGACTCACTCACTCGAGCAAGCACACACACTCATACATGCACATACACACACATGCACACCCACATATATACACTCACACATACACACACACATACGCACACACATTCACACACTATCAAATGCTTTTATAAAGATTAAATTGCATTGTACAGGCCTATAATCCCCACACTTGGGAGGTAGAAATAGGAAAATCAAAAGTTCAAGGTCATCCACAGCTACAAAGTGAGTTTGAAGCTAACTTAAGCTGAGGCTCTGTCTCAGAGGGGGAAAAAAAAGCCATGCAGTGGTTATACATGTCTTTAATCCCAGCATTAGGGAGGCAGAGGCAGGAGGATCTCCCTGAACTTACAGAGTAAGTTCCAGGACAGCCAAGACTCTGTCTCCAAAACCCAGAACCAAAACAACAACAAAGACCATCGAGGTTCAGGTTCACGTAATAGCTCTGCACGTCCTTGGCTGAGCAACTGCTTATGCTCCGGTCGGCTGAAGCTCCTGGCACCTCGGTTCCTCTTCTGCAAAGGAGGATAATGGACCTGGCACATGCACTGGGGTGAGGAGCACACTCCAGACGGCACTCCTGGCAAGGAGGCCAGGGAAGTGAGCTGGCGGTAAGGGTCAGCTATGCGGACACATCAATATTGCAGCAGGTATTGTGGGACAGCTTAGAAAGCGCATGTCCATCTGACTTGGCAATCTGAGGAAGAGGAAGCAGGATGCCATCAGTGCTGTAATTCTAAATGCTCCGGCAACAGAGAGGGAGCAAAGGCTAGAGAGGCCCACAGCTGCCCCATCCAGCTTCTCCAGGCCTAGGGGACAAAAACAGCTCCGCCTCTCTCACAAAAAAGCCACCACCAGCAACAGGAAGCTGCTTCCTTTCCTCTCCTTCCGAGCCAGCATTTCCTTTTTTGTTTTAAAAAGCATTCCTTGTCTGCAGCCCAGCCCTTCCCCCTCTCCTCCCCTCCAGCCCGGGGCTCAAATGCACCCACAGCCGTCATCTGAATGTCTCCCACTTTGTTTTCTGTCCAACTAGGGATTGGGAGGATGGCGATGCCCAGGCAAGCAGACCTCTCTGGGCACCAGCAGTGGAGGATTAAGTGCCCAGGAGACCTCTGCCACCAAGTCTAAAGCACTCCATCAACAAAAGGCCACTTCTCCCAATGGCTGAGTCCACTGGGGCTTGGGCTCCCTGCCACAACCAGCCTTCCACCTCAAATGGGACTCACAGTTTATAAACACCTAGAATAAAACCAACCCTGCCTCACCCAGAACCTACAGTTTCTAGTCTCTTTCCTTGTCCAAAGCTAGGTGCTCTCTCAACTCTGTTCCCTAGTGGAAAAGAAAGAACCCCTGGAGAAGTCCTTTGGGAAGCCCTGCAGAACTTCTCAGGACTTTTAAAACAAATCCTTAGCCTCTAAAGTTGTAGGTGGTGGGAGACACACTAACATAATACATTCTCTTCTTGAAGTCCTCTTTCTTCTTTTTTTTTATTACATAGAGAATATTAGTTTTTGTAATCAAACCCACATAGATAAAACCTTACATAGTTAATACAGTGTGTTACCCCTGTACAAATGGCAAAAAAAAAAAAAAAAAAATTAAATTCAACATTTCTAGACCAATATAGCTGCTAATTTCTGTACAATGCCAACTCAACACAGTAAGCTGGGATACTTTTTCCCAAAGTTGAGAGCACAGCTAAAGTTTCCAAAAATTCAAATTACACATATGTATATATATTTATATAAAAAGACCAATAATAGCAGTATGTTATGCAGTGGCAGCATAAATAAATAGCATTCTTAAAATCCTCTTTCAAAGGAGCACCTTGCAGGGTGGAAAAGGCTAAACTAAGCCTTTTGAGACCCCAGGCCTAGTAGGGCAGTATTCTAAGATGCTGCCAAGTGAGGCAGAAAACATTCAGGTCACTATTTTTTTAATGACCTGTAACTGGGGCTAAGGGATGGTTCAGTGTTTAAGGGTACTGGCTGCTCTTCCAGAGGCCCCTGGTTCAATTCCCAACACCCACATATCAGCTCACAACCACTCCAGTTCCAGGGAATTCTATGCCATCTTCTTGGCTCTGCAGATACCAGGCATGCACACAGCACATGTACATGTAAACAGTACGCTGTGGCTGTTTGAGTAAGAATGCTCCCCAGAGACTTACATTATTTGAAGGCTAGTCTCTACCAGGGAGGGTCACTAGCTGACAAGGGTTAGGAGGCATGGACTAGTTGGAAGAAGTGTGTCTTTGGGGGTGAGTTTTAAGGTTTCCAAAGCCCAGATTCAGGAGTGTATATCCCTCTGCCTATGAATCAGGATGTAGCTCTGAGCTCCTTCTCCAGCACCATGCTGCCACGCTTCCCTCCATGAGGATAACAGACCAACATAAAACCGTAAGTCAGTCCCCAGTTAAACCCTCTCTCTTCTAAGAGCCGCCTGGGTCATGGTGTCCCTTCACAGCAAGACATACACATAAAATAATAAAATGATCTCTAACTTTTTATTTCTTCTTAACCAAATTCTGTGTGCACGGGGTATGGTGGTATAGGCCTGAAATTCCAGCACAGACGTGGCCAGGGTTCCAGAAGAATCACTGCAAATTAGAGAGCCGTCTGGTCTAAACAACAAGGTCTAGGCAATAGGGGCTAGTAGGAGACTAGGTAGATAGAGACTGTCTTTTTTAAATGGGGGGGAGGGATCTAAAACTCTAATTAATGGGCTAAGTTTGAAAGCTTTCAGATACGGTAGCGGACCTCACCATCCCATAGGCAGCTTCCCTCACAGATGAAGAAAGCAAAACCCTCCCGATCAATATCCTGCCAATACAAGCCTGCACTTGGTGCTGTGTGGGAACTCATTTTTCCTAATCAGAGCTGGCTGATTCTTGTTCTGCATATTTTATTCTCCATTTTTCCCCTTCAAATTGTGAATTCAAATGTTAGCTCATTCTTGCCACTGTTGTCAGGGCAGAAAAATGAAGGGGGGGTGTGGGTAGCATACAGGTAGAATGGCTTCAACATGGCAATCCGCCCAGTTAAAACGCTCTACTACCCACCGACACCGGAACAGAGGAAATGAAGACGTGTTCAAATGCATAGGTTTGATGGGTGGTGGTAGTCTAGATTGAGATTTTCTTTTTGATGTATGCGAATCTATGACAGTTTTTCATCTCAGTAGCTGGCCCCAGAGTAAAGCAACCTCTGCATTTCCACCTGGGTTTTAGAATGAGAAAAGAGGGGCTGGAGAGATGGCTCAGCGGTTAAGAGCACCCTCTGCTCTTCCAGAGGACCCGGGTTCAATTCCCAGCACCCACATGGCAGCTCACAACTGTCTGTAGTTCCAGTTCCAGGCAAACACCAAGGCAAATAAATAAAGTTTAAAAAAAAAAAAAAAAAGAATGGGAAAAGAAGCCAAAGAGGGTGTTGAAAACAACTATCCACACAGCACCAAGTGCAGGCTTGTATTGGCAGGATATTGATCGGGAGGGTTTTGCTTTCTTCATCTGTGAGGGAAGCTGCCCGTGGGAATGTGGGGTCTTCTTCCACATCTGGAAACAACTAGGAAAAAAGCTGCGTCTCTTTCCTTCCTTTTTTAAGCCCGAGAACATTTTATGAGAATGTGAAAGGAAAAACAGGACAGGCAGGCTCTAAATCACGGGAGCAGCTGGACAAGACAGGAGACAGAACTATGCTTTCAGGAAAGTGGTCAGGCTCAGAAATGGAGGTGAGTGAGCTCAGAGGAACTGGAGGAGATGCTTAGGGAGCAAGTGAGAAGCCCAGAGTGTGCAGGAAGGCAAGCTTAGGCTGTTAGCCTGTATCTAGAAAAAGATAAAAGGAAAAGTTATGTTTCTCTGAGTAACTGAAAGTGAGCAGGGCGCATGGCAGAGGCCTCACTATATAGGCCGTGGCTGGCCTGGAACTCACTCTATAGCCTCGAGTCCAGGTTGGCCTTGAACTTGAGATGCCCGCACACACCTCTGTGAATGCTGACATTGAAAACAAGAATGTCATCAGGCTTGTGTCATTACAAGTATCTTGACAGCAAAACCAAAGGTGGATAGATGGGTAAAAACCATCCACATGCAGGCTTCAAACCCCAGGGTCCACAGGAGGGAAGGTCTGCAGGACATCGGTCAGTGAGCAAGCCTTGAAAGAATACAGTCAGGGCCAAAGACTTCAGATTCAGCCTGGGTGTGGTGATGCAAAAGGAAAAGGTCATTCATTCAGGCGGAGCCAGGCCTACACAGGATACTCAGACAGCTCTCCAAAATCCCACCCAACCCTCAGGGTCCCTCAGGTGGAGGGATAGAGGGCCCAGTCATGTTTTTTCTCATAGAACCTCCTCTGACTTCCCTGTCAATCAGCCAAGTTCACGGCACTGTCTTGTCTCACTCACATGCTCGGCTCAGGGCTCTTACGTTAACCACTGTTAATTCTCTCTAAGCAGTACTCCGCTTGGGCAAAGGTTCTTGCCACCACGTCTACTGACCTGAGCTCGACCCTGGAACCAACTCCTACAAGTTGTTAGCTGATCTTCACTGTGGCACATATACCCACATATACATACACAAAGACATGTAATTTAAAAATCAATGTGTTAAAAAAAATTAATGGACAGACACCAGATAGCTGGAGCTATGGCTCAGTGGTTACAAGAACTGGCTTCTCTTTCAGAAGACTTAGGTTTGATCCTCAGCATCTACCTATATGGTGGCTCACACATCTGTTATCTCCAGTTTAACACTATTTGACACTTTTTCCCCCCGGACTCCAAGAGCACAAGGCACATATATGGTGCACATACATTCACACAGGCAAAACATTCATATGCATAAAAATAAGTAATTTTTTATTTAAATGGATGCATACTAAATGTCTTCATACATTTTAATTCAGCAAAATCTTACTTGCATGAAGGTATGTCAGCATGCAAAAAAAAAAATGAGCATTAAAAATTAGGATATGCTGGCAGTGGTGGAGCACATCTTTGATACCAGTCTCCAGAGGCAGAAGCAGATATATCTCTAGGAGTTAGAGGCAAGCCTGGTCTACAGAGTGAGTTCCAGGAAGGCCAACTCTGTTACATAGAGAAATTCTGTCTCAAAAAGCCAAAAGGAAAAAAAGGAAGGAAGAAAAAGAAGAAAACTGGGGTATGGTTAAAGGAATGTGTGATATGGGTGCACTGCACGATAGGTCACTAATGATAACACTGCAAAGAGCACAAGCTGAGACATAGACACTAACAAGACCCATGCAGCAAGCTCCACATGCACATGCATGTACCATTCCATGCAAATGCACAGCAGAAAGCCAGGAGGAGCTGGGGCGGGGGAGTCCCAGGGCTTGGCTCTGACAGATGGCATAATAAATGACTTTTTTATTATCTAGGGTGTTTCCCTTTTGCAGAGGGAACATGTATTAATGTATATCTTAAGCACTGCAATTAAAAGTAGTCAGTCAGAGATATATTCCTTATTCCAAGAATTGTTCAGAAAAAATAAAGCAGGTAGCCACTAAAAAAACAAAACAAAACAAAACAAAACAAAACAAAACAAAAAAAAAACACCTGAGTAGACTGAGCATGGTAGTGCACAGCTTCAGTCCCAGCACTCAGGAAGCAGAGGCAGCAGGATCTCTAGGTTCTCGGCCGACCTGTCTGCATAGCTAGTTCCAGGCCAACCCGAGCTGCATAAAGAAGAAACAAAAAGATCCTCTGAGTAAGTTGATCTCATCATAGCAGCTTCTCCTTTCTCAGAATGAAACCAGCGAGGCTGGGGCCTCACCTCCTGCTCTGAGGATGTGCTGAGCTGAAAGGGAGGGAAGCCACCCAAAGGCTGCACGGGGCAGTCACTCATCAATCCAATGGGCTGCAACTGAGCCAGTCCTGGGCCAGTCCTTCATGACGGACTCAAATCCCTCTCCCAGCCCTCCCATCAGTGTTTCTAGAGGCAGCTGCAAAGGTTTCAACATGAGTTCTCAAGACCAGGGTGTGGTGGCACATGCCTGTAATTTCAGCATGTGCTAAGGGGACGATAAGGCAGATAGATCACCACAAGTTCAATGCCACTCAACTCAGATTCAACTATCTACTGACTCAGGTGCTCTGGCTCTCCACCTCCTGCTGCCTCGTCTTCAATGGGAATGAAGTCTCACAGGCTGCCATAACCGATCAGCGTTAAGAAAGCATATATATGGGCCTACTAGAGGACTTCACACGGAGCATGCTCAAAAATGTTCTGCATTTATATGAACCCTCTCTTTGCTGAGGTTACTCCCATGAACAATGGTACATCCACAGCTAAGAGGCATTCTACCCCTACTCCAGGCAACAATCTCAGCCTCCAGGTCCTGGGTGCACCCTGGCCCTGGTCTTCACATCCTCCTTAGCCTTCTTGGAAGGACATTTGGGAAGTGGGTCTGTCCAGAGTAAAAGTCACCAAGTGAAAGCAAACTCCTTCTGAACTAAATGTAAAAACGGGACTAGACAGCCTGCCCTACACGGATCAAAAAAAAAAAAAAAAAAAAAAAAAAAAAAAAAAAAAAAAAAAAAAAAAAAAAAAAAAAAACCATAGGGGCTGGCAAGATGGCTGAGAGGAGAAAAATGTCTTCAGCCAAGCCTGATGACCTGAGTGTGATTCCCTGAGCCCACATGGTAGAAGGAAGAAACTGACTCGACAAACTGTGCTCTGACCTGCGCAAGCATGCTGTAGATGAGCAAATGTAATGAAAACATTTTAAAGTTCAGCTTGACTCAAGCAAGACTTCGTTACCTTCTCACACATCTGGGGTCAGTGTCACCTTTGGGCATGGTCTCTCTCTGGACCACAGCCAGCAGGCAGGCAGGCGGGGAAGCATCTGGAATGGAATGCTGCTTCCCAGGATCATGAGCCAAACCAGGTGTCTAAGAGAAGAAACAGGCCTGCAGCAACCAGGCTCCAGGTCCTGGGTGTGGATGCGATAAGGCCTCCCTCCAGCATCCCAGGCCTCCTTGGCTCTCAGCCTTCACAAGTAGCACATCTTTCCTTAGGCCTCTTCTGAGGGACAGTTGAGAAGTGGATCTGTCCAAGTTAAAAGTCACCAAGGTGAAAATGGACACCAGAAGAAACAGGCTCTCGGCTCCATGTCCCTTTTGTGATAACTGGAGTTTCTCTGGCAAGAGGTTAAAACCAAGGCAGAAAAGTGACACTCTCCAGACACTACCTGGGTTTGGAGAAGAGAACCAGGATCTAGTCACATCTTTCTGGAAAACTCTGACTTGGGAACAGTCTCCAAGACTCTGGCAATGTTTCCTAAGCAACCAGTAGGTCAGACTGACTGGTTCTATGAGATGCCTAACTCAAGGCCCACTTGGAAGAGCTCTCTTCCAGTCATGGATGTGGAAGCCCTGACTAGTTACCCTTTTAGATGGAACATGCCCCCCACATCCGAAGACCCCACCTACCGGAGTCCAGGCAGCTACCACCTAGGATTACCATCAGTACATTGGTAGTGACAGAAGACCTGGTCAGTGAACACACCCTTCAGCTCTTGGTATTTCCACTGGACACTTCCGGGGACCATGAGGAAGCCAGGTTCTAACATGGGAAACTGAACTCTGCCCAGCCCACTGGATGTGGATCAACCTCTCTGCCTTCCCAAACACAACAAAGCCTCCTAAGTACCACTGCTCCAGAGCAACTGCTCAGGGAGGTGGCCCAAAACAGAGATGGTATCCATGACTGTTTCCGTTGCCCAGAAAGGACTCATGAGCAAAGCCCTTTAGGGACCCTGCAACTGGGGCAAGACACTGAGCAAGATGAATGGGAGGCGCCAGGTCACTGGCAAAAAAAAAAAAAAAAAAAAGCAGACCATAAAACACCAACAAAGAGAATGAGCACGAGACATCGTGAACAAGTGCACTGTACACCACGGTCTCCCCAGTGCACAGATGGGACCCACAGGGAACCCACAGATGGGACCAGCAAGCCCAGTGTACAGCAGGCCAGGTGTCCCTCCACGGGCACAGCTGGAGCTGGAGCGTGACGACATCCCCTAGTAGTCAGACCTCTAGAGGACCTGCCAGAAACCAGGCACCAGATTCTACCCAGACACAGCCCTGCAACTTCATTCCAGAAGCACTGAGCGCTGGTTGTGTCTCCTGCCCTTTCCTTTTAGACAGGGAAAGTGTGTGTGATGAGGTTTATGGAGCTCCAGGTTGAGAGGAGGCGAGCACACCGATGGGCAGGTGGGGAGTGAGCATTAGATCTTGGCTCTTTTCTCCTCTTTTTAAATGTAGTAGTGAAGACTTAACCACAGGCCTTTACGTACACAGGGCAAGTGTTCTACCAGGGAGCTACACTCCCCGCCCCCTTTAATTCCCTTTTCAACTCAAGCTGAATTGCTCCACAGAGCAAAGCCTTCAGTAGATAGACTGCTTATCATCGTGACCTGGGATCTTCACAAGCAGCCTGCCCCTGGTCAGGGCCCCACAGGGGACATCCCACAAGCCACCAAGAGTTTAGCTAAGAAGGACCGAAGTGGGCTGGGCCTCTTGAGCCTGCCAGAAGTCAGATATAGTTGTGTAAGTTAAACTCTCTAGCCAGGCACCCGTCACCCTAGTACTCTGGTGAAAGTCAGGAGAAGAGCCATGAGTTCAAAATCAGCCTAATCTATATACCAAGTTCAGCCAGGGCTACATAAGACCTATCTCAATGCCATGTGTTTGTGGTGTGTGTGTGTATGGTGTGGTGTGTGTGTGTGGTGTGTGTGTGTACGGTGTGGGTGTGTGTGTGGTGGGGGTGGTGGGGGGGTGTGTGTGTATGGTGTGGGTGTGTGGTGTGTGTGTGTGTGGTATGTGTGTGGTGTGTGTGTGGTGTGTGTGTGGTGTGTGTGTGTGTGTATGGTGTGTGGGTGGGGTGAGTGTGTGGTGTGTGTGGTGTGTGTGGTGTGTGTGGTGTGTGTGTGGTGTGTGTGTGTGGTGTGTGTGAGGTGTGTGTGTGTATGTGTGTGTGTGTGATAGATCATCACACACACACACACACTCAGAAATCTGGGACTGGACAGGTGGATCAGCAAGAAGTTCAAAAGAAGCTAAAAGAATGTACTGCTCTTGCAGTTCATTTCTCAGCAGCTACAGAGCAGCTAACCTGCAACTGCAGTTCCAGGGGTCTGATGCCCTCTTCAGGCCTCTTCAGGATTCTGCACACATGCAGTGCATATAAAGTCACACAGAAACATATTTTAAAAAAAAATCAGAAATTCAAAAGGATGTTGAGACTGGCCCAAGTTAGTTGCCTTTCTACATGCTGCTGGGATGTAGATCCAGCCTTCTGGGATTGCATGAATGTCACCAGCCCCAACCAGAGAAAATTTACAAGCAGGTTTACAGCTCAGCTTTTGGTAGCAGGGCAGACATAGACTCCATCAAACACTGGATGAAAGCATTCTATTCCCACTTTACAGATGGAAGTTTGAGAAAAGTTATCAGGCTTGCCCAAGGTCATCTAGGCAGAATCGGGACTAATTACAAAGCTGTGTGGGCCTTCTGTTTCCTAGCACTCCTTGGGTCAAGATGCTCACAACAATAACGGGATCTCCTACACAATCTGTCCAGTATTCTGGATTTTGGTGCTGTTCTTAAAGGGACAGCTACATAGAAGAGCGTACACAAATGCTGAATTCAACCCAACTGAGCACACGTATGCACACACACATACACAACCAGTGGAAACCACAGAATGCAGAGCTTTTCAGAACAGCCTGAAGGGAGTCATTCTAACCTCTTCCAAGCAGATGGGGAAGCTGAGGCCCCAGGGATGAAATGATTCATCCAAACTAGCTGGTAACAGTCCTGGGGGACCCACTCCAAGGTCAAGGTCAAAATTCCCATTTGAAATGACACCCAATGGTGCACACCTTTAATCTCAGTACTCAGAAGGCAGAGGCAGGCGGATCTCTATGAGTTCAAAGCATGGTCTACAGAGCTAGTTCCAGAACAGCTAGAGCTGTTACACAAAGAAACTCTGTCTTGAAAGAGAAATGTCACCCAAAGTCCTGTATTTTTAGGGACTAGAAGGACCCTTCAAATACACTGCAAAGAACAGAGCATGTGTCCTGTTCATACTATGAATGTCCCTTGGGCCTCTGAATGCCACCGAAGATGTCCTCATAATGCACCCAGTAGGGAGGTTGCTGTTTAACCAGCACAGAGGCCTGAACAGCCGGAGACTCTGGGGTGTCCTAATGCCACAACTTTGTCAAAATGTGCAACATTAGAAGACAAAAAGAATTTGCAGAGAATAGCGAGTAAGCCATTCTACATACACCCTGGGACCCAGGAGCACCTCAAAGGGACATGGGGAAGACCAACATAGGCCAACACAGAGAACATTCTCTCCACCCAACAACACAGCAGCTCAAGAGACATACACTGCTGAACAACGACCCCGGAACTAAGACTCACAGTCCTCCTATTGTATCAAATTAAAAACGGAACTTTGCGGGGCACACACACGCAACTGTGTTCAAGAAATCCACATGCAGAAAAGCCCGAGGCAGAGCTTCGTTGGTTTGTTTTTAAGCAAAGCCCTGGTCAGTCCTGCTATAGCAACTGTAACAAAAAAACAATAATAATAGGCAGCATTGGAGTCTCCTAATGTCCCTGGATTTGTGGCTTTTCTGAAAATACAGCTAAGGAATAGTCACCCAGAGCATTTTGGATCAAACAAGGATTCAGGCTTGTGGTATGAGAGAAGGGAAGACTGGTCTTGTAATAATTACAGCAATCACCCGATGATTCCATGACAGCTGGCAGATGCAATTAGCAATGATGTGTGTGTGTGTGTGTGTGTGTGTGTGTGTGTGTGTGTGTGTGTGTGTGTGTGTAAGAGCACATATTTAATAAAACAGATATCCTCAGACCTACAGAAGCACAGATGTGGCAATACCAGGCAAGGAAAGGCCTTTCTTCAGAACAGAGCTATTAACTGACCCCTGCACTTTCAAAGGTCTTCCAGTCCCCGGAATCAAGCTTTGAAAAGCACTAGCTTTTCCTCCAATGTGTAAGGGGTGGGGGAGCTCACCTTCTGAAACCTCACCACCTTACTGGCTGGTTCTTCCAAATCCTTTTAATGCTGCACTTCCCAGCTATAATTTGAAGAGAGCTCACACATCTTATTTTTCATTGCACTCCAGGTCATCTCTGTCAGCAACCCCCCTTTCTTTGCAAAGGTTTCCTTCCCCAGTGTAATCCTTTCTAGGCCAAAGCCCAATGTTTGGGGTGGAGCGGGTAAGTCAATGGGTAATTTCATTTGAAGCAGTGAACCGCTGTGACATCGCGAAAGAAAAGCAGCCCAGCGCCTCAACAGCAAAAAACGCTGTTTCAGCAAACACTTTCTGAAAAGCGGCAGACAAGACCTGGTGGAAAGGAAAGGAAAGGGCAACAGGACAAGAAGAGTGGAAAGTCAATGCCACCGGCCGACGCTCACACTTCAAGGGACATCCCCCCCATCACACCACCCCACGCTACTGGGCTTAAGCGCACCGAGAAAAGTCCAGCGCGTGATTCGGTGGGACAATGACTACTATGAGCACTGGAAATGTGGTGAAGGCGGAGAGGGGTTTGCAATGGGATGCCTGCGAGCATCCTACAGGGCACGCGGGTCTTTAAACCTCGATCCAATCCCCATTAACATCCTCCCCCCCCAAATTCCTCCAAGGTGAAGGCTGGTCGTAGGTCCTCACGCTATCGCATCAGCGAGCTCAGGGAAGGGAGGAAGACTCTAGCCAACAGACACGGCTGCAGGATGCAACTCGGGAAGGAAAGCAGCGGGGCGGCTCCCGGGGCACAGCCCCGTCGGGACCACGAGTGCCGCGGCCCCTTACCTCCAGGGTCCGGATCTCCTGCTGTGTGAGGTCGTTGGACACAGAGCACTTGGTGCGTAGCCCGCGCAGACTGCCGATGGAGATATCGATGAGCTTCTGCAGCTGGCCGCACTGCTGCAGCGCCCGGCTGGCCGCGGCCCCTGCGCCCCCGTCCGCGGCCGCCGCGGCTCCCCCGCCGCCGCTCTCCTTCTTCTCACCCATCGCCGCCGCACGCAACGCCACTCTATCCATGCCTCGGCATCGGGGCCGCGGGGGGCCGAGGCGAGGAGCCCGGGGACACGGGCGCCTCGGCAGAGAAGTCTCGAGCCGGGAGGGCTGCACTAAGAGCTTTCCTCGGCGCCGCCAGAGCCTAAAGTCCCGAGAGCCCGCCGCCCAGACCGTCCCTCCCGCCGCCCAGACGCGGCGGCAAAGCGAAAGCCTCCGCGACCCGACGGCTGGGGTTGCTAGAGCCTTTAAGCGGCCGCGGGGGCTGGATCGAGGCCGCTGGGCATGCTGGGACTTGTAGTCCGCGCCGCACCATCTGTCTCCTGGCCCGCGCCCTCGGGGCCCCGCCCGCATTCTGGCTCCGCCTGACGCCTAGGAGGGGTTATTCTGCGCCTGCTCCAATTCGTGTGCATCGTGGTCCTGGGTGCCTGGTTCCCCATCTTCCTCAATTTCTTTACCCCCATCTCCCACTACTACCCACTTCTCACACACGCAAGCGCACACATATGAATAGCTTCCCACGACTGGTGAATGGGGTAGGGGAGGGGATGATGGCTCACACTCAAATGAGCCCTGTAATGTAAGCTTTTGAAGGTCCCAAATTTTTGCAGGAGCTTATGGGCCTCCATGTATGGGAATACTCTAAGGATGTAGCTCAGCGGCAGAACATTTGCCTGACAAACATAAGGCCCTAGGTTTGATTCCCCAGCACTATCAAAGGAAAGAAAAATAACCACCCCCACCTCCATTTAGTTCTCACAACGCTTGACCCTGAGTTGTGTTTGTGTTCACATAGACCATGACCCTGAATGGTCTATACCAAAGTTAATGGACAGGCAAGGAGAAAGAAAGGACTTTCCTCTGTGTTCTATTTACTCAACACAAGTTTAGCATCTCATGCCCTGCAGATGACATGTGGGCTGCATATTAATTTGTTAACACTTCTAAGAGTTTCGGAGCAGAGAGAAGCTGAGTTCAACTGGATTCCTACCACTCCACTGCCTATTACGTGAACTTGGGCAGCTGGCTTTCCTCCCTGTTTCCCTTTCACATCAGATGACGTCATAGCCACCTAACCCAGGCTTCTAAAAAGGAGGTAATGTTTGCACAGCGCCCAGATTAATAACTGGCACCTGTGGTCATGTATAAACCTTAGCTCCTTTCTAAATTCAGACTTCCTGAATGAGACCCAGAGCCCAAGCAGTCAGTGACTACAGCAGTAATATTTCCCAGTACTTCCCAATCCAGCATTTAAGAGCCACGAAACCTGTTCACTCTCCTCTCCAATCAGTAAAGGAAAAACAAAGTCAACTGTGGTGGCAAGAGGATCTCTGTGAGTTCAAGACCAACCTTGTCTACATAGTGAATTCAAGACCAGCTTGGGTTATATATCTAGTCAAGTCTTGCCTCAAAGAGGGAGTGGAGCAGTAAGAAGGCTCACCAGTTACAAGCACTTGCTCCTGCAGAGGATCCAAAGTTCTGTTCCCAGAAACCACATGATGGCTCACAATCATCTGTAACTCCACTTCTAAGGGTTCTGAAGCCGTTTAGCCTATATAGGCATCAAGTTGTCACATGGTGCACATACGTACATGCAAGCATAACACTCCTACACATGAATTGACCTAACACAGCAAAACAAAAAGAATCATTAAACACCTGGGTGTGATAGCCCATATCAATAATCCCAGCACTCTAGAGGCTGAGGCAGGTGGATTCCTCACTTGGGACCAGCCTAAGCCATTGTGAGACCCTGTCTCAAAAGATGATGATTATATAGTAAACCTTACTCAGTTTGAACAAGACCCCTGTGCTGTTCTTACAAATCCCCCAGCCCTGACTATTACCTTAGCCCCAGTCCAGACCCTGCATTTGAGAAATGACTACCCTGAAATAAAACTGCAATGATGGCTTTTCAAGCTTGAACAAGCATCACAATCAACTGGAGAGCTTGTTTGTCCTTGAATGATAGCCCCAGAGCCTAAAGTTTCCTGATCCATAGATGGAGCTGGAGCCTTGAAATTTGCCATTCTAGCAAGTTCTTGAGTGGTACTGATGCTGCTGGTGTAAATACCATGCTTTAGGAAGCCCTGGTACAGAAAGGGAGTGAACTAGAATTCTCAATCCTTCTTCATCTTATCCTTTTGAGACAGGGTCTCTTACTGAACCTGGGCATAGCCAGTTCTGTTAGACTAGTTTGCTAACAAGCCTCGTGAATTACAGGCATGTGCTGCTGCCCCACCTTTTACATGGGTGTTAGGGCATCACACTTAGGTCCTTAGGCTTCCATGGTAAACACTGAGATACCAACTGAGACATCTCCCCAGCTCTTGGGACCAGGTCTCCCTACCCCCAGCCTGGCAAAGACCCCAGTTCTATGGCCTGTGGCTTTTATGCCTACCCCTGCCATCATGGTGGCAGCATCAGGGCTGGAGACTAGACAAATGTCAGCCTCTTGGATGTTATCCTGGGGTACCTGACCACATGTGGCATACACACACACACACACACACACACACACACACACACACACAGGACAACAATGCATTACCCAAATAAATTCAGTGTGTGTTTGGTGTTATAAAGAAAGAAAAAGAAGTAGTCAAGAAAGTACTCTTTGATTACAGACCTGAGATTTGTTAGTTATTTTATTCATTTATTCTTTATTTTATGTGCATTGGTATTTTGCCCTGGGTGTCAGGTCTCCTGGAACTGAAGTTACAGACAGTTGTGAGCTCCCATGCGTGTGCTGGGAATTAATCTCAGGTCCTCTGCAAAAGCAGTCAGTGCTCTTAACTACTAAGCCATCTTTCCAGCCCCTGTTAATTATTTTTGTTTTGTTTTTGAGGTAGTTTTGCACAAATTCTAACTGACCTTATAATAAAAACCCAGAGCCAGATACCGAGGGGAAAAGCTGAAATATCAGGGAGACAGAGAAACAGGCCACAGCCACTTCTCACCCAGCCAACTCCTCAGACCGAAAGGGGTAGATCCTGTCTCCACGAGTCCTCCTGTCTCCACGAGTCCTCCAACTGAGTAGGGGAAGCAAAGGGAACCAAACCGAAAGGGGGAAATAGAAGGGGCAAAACTCCAACCTCCCGCTTTATATTCCTGTCTCTGCCCCGTCATATCACTTCCTTCCTGAAACTTCCTAGTGCTGGGATTAAAGGCGTGTGTGCTTTCCAAGTGCTGGGAGCAGAGGCTGGGATTGAAGGTGTGTGCCACTACTGCCTGGCTGTTTCTCTCCTGGACTGGATCAATCTCGTGTAGCCCATTGTGGTCTTGAATTCACAGAAATCCAGATGTCTCCCAAGTGCTAGGATTGAAGGTATGTGTCACCACTGCCTGACTCTATGGTTAACTCTGTGACTTGCTCTGATCTTCAGGCAATCTTTATTTGATATATTCAAGACTCAAACCCACTATGTATCTTAGGGTGTAATTTTCATTTCCTGATGCTCCTGCCTCTGCCTCCTAAGTGATAGGCTGACAAGTGTGTACCACCACAGTCAGCTGAACAGAGATATAAATAAAGAAATGAAGCTATCTATGCATGCATTCTAGTCTATAAATGAAGCTATAGTTCTCCAGAAAAGGGCCACTCCAGGTAAAGACCGAAAACTGCTGCCTGACATCCCCTTGTGCTCCATGGCGTGTGTGTGTGTGTGTGTGTGTGTGTGTGTACACAATGTAAAAATATGGTAGAGGAGATAGGATGCCACCAAGAAGCATTGTAGCCCAGATATTGTAGCCCAGGGTGTGTGTGTGTGTGTGTGTGTGTGTGTGTGTGTGTGTGTGTGTGTACACAATGTAAAAATATGGTAGAGGAGATAGGATGCCACCAAGAAGCATTGTAGCTCAGATATTGTAGCCCAGGCCTGTCAGCACAGCACTAGAGAGGAAGGAGAATCTGTTCAAGGTCAGCTTCAGAGTTCTGTGCTCAGCCTAAGCTACATGAGACCCTGTCTCAAACAAACAAGCACAGCTCTCTAAGCCCATAAAATGAAAGCCATACATATATATTTACATAGTGTACATTTATGCATAAATAATATATATTTATATAGATAATACAAGTGTATATACATTACAATATATCTAAGCTGCTTCTGCTATCTTATTTTTCAGAAAAAGCTTTAAAAAAAATCCCTCTGACTACAGCACAAAGAGCAAGCAGCAAGAGACCAGGGTAGAATCAGCGGCTCCCATTCTCCCTATTTTGAGACTCCTGCAGTGGCCAGGGCTGGAGGGAGGAGCCTCGGGGGAAAGGAAAACGGTACTTGTGCTGGAAACAGACTCAACAGGACAAGCCTGTGGGTGGAGGGTGAGGGAAAGGCAGGTGTCTAGCTCAACCTGTTAGTGGCACTGTTATTCTTCAGGACTAGGCACTTGGGAAGTGCTGCCTTACAGCCAGGTCACACCTTGGGCACACATCTGCTCTCCTGGCAGTCACCTTCACAGCAGCAGTACAGCAGGAGGAAGCAGGTTTCTGCTGAAGTCTAGGGTAACACACCTGGAGCTAGGTTTCCTGGATGCCATCTTCAACCCAAGAAATGTGTGCAGTTCCTTGGAGATATCTACTTTCTTAGGGTTTGTTTGTTGAGAGTGTTAGACCTCCCTACATATGCAGGCTGGCTTTGAATTCACTATGTAGTTTCTAGGTTGGCCTCAAGTTTATAGTGATCCTTGTATCTCAGGTTCCTGGTATTGAGTGTACCACCATACCAGTTTGAAATGTCGTTCTTTTTTCCTTCTTTCCTTCCTTCCTTCTTCTCTCCTTTCTTCGTCCCCCTCTTCCTTTCTTTCTTCCTCACACATGCTAAGCAAACACTCTTACCACTGACATACCCAGCTCTTTAGATGTTTGCACATATCTATGAGTATGGTGTGTATGTAATGTATGCCCATTTGTGTATGTGACTACCTGGGTCTATATGCATGCTGCATGCTCATAGAGGCCAGAGGAGAATGTCAGGCATCATGGTCTACCACTTTCTACCTTATTCCTTTGAGATAGTCTCTCTCTTTGGGAGGGTTTTGTTTGTTTGTTTTTAATTTTAAAACAGTTAAATTATTTAATTTATAAGACAGAGTTTCTCTGTTTAGCTTTGCAGCCTGTCCTGGAACTTACTCTGTAGTTCCAGGCTGGCCTCAAACTCTCAGAGATCTAACTCCAAGTGCTAGGATTAAAGATATGCCTCATCACTATTTGGTGAGATAGTCTCTCTTTTAAAAAGATTTTTAAATATCTTTATTTAGGTCTATCTGTGTATATATGACACATATGGAGGCCAGAGAGAGGTTCTGGAATCCATGGATCTAGAGTTCCAGACAGTTGTGAGATGCCTTACATGGGGATCACACTCAGGTCCTCTGGAAGAGCAGTAAGTGTTCTTAACTAAAAAGCCACCTCCCAGCCCCCAAGAAAATCACTAATGTACCTGAAGCATTCAGCAAGCCCCAGAAGAGATTCTGTCTCCCCAGCCCTACCTGCATGCACAGTGTTCATGGTATTCATGTAGCCACACTGAGCTTTTCACACAGGTTCTGGGAACTGAACTCAAGGCCCCCATGCTTGTACAGTAAATGCTCCCACCCTCTGAGTCATCTCTCCCCTAGATGCACTTTCTCTACCGTTATTACACACATCTGTATGTCTGTACTTTCCTCACCCATCCGTGTAGCAGATATTCACTAGGCTGCAAAGCCATGCTCAGCACTGGGCCACACTCTGGGGACACAGATGGACTAGGAGAAGCATCCATCTGTGTCTTCAGGGACTTTATATAAATCCCAAACTCAGAAGATAAACTATTGTAAAAGATTTTTGGGCCTGTTTGAGCCAGAAGTTTGTATTTTGTTTGTGGCAGTTTTTGTTTTTAAAAAATGATTTAGATGTTTCTATTAATTTTATATTGTTTGGCTTATTTCTTAGGCATATTGTTAGTTAGTTTTTTATTTTAATTTAACTTATTTTTAGTAATTTATTTGTCATGTGGCCCGGCCCGTGGCTCAACTGAATTTTTTAAATGTTATTTTTTCCTTTAGGGGATGGATGGAGACTGACTCTGCCCTCTTTCTACCTGTCTCTACTCTTGATTTCCTGCCTATTGCTACGGTGCTCACCATAGCCTAAAACAGTTACTTTATTTACAGTATCACATACAAAAAAACAAAAAAACAAAAAAACAAAAAAACAAAAAAAAACAGTCTTACCACAATAAACTAATCTCTTACAGAAAAAAAAAAAAACTGTGTAGTTATAACAGAGTATGGTGACATATACCTGTCATCTCACTGGTGTCCACAAGTTCAATGTAAGTCTAAGTAACATTGTGTGTGTGTGAGCGTGTGTGTGTTTACGAGAGAGAATATGTTTATGTGTATGTGTGTGTGAGAGAAAGAGAGTATGAGAGAGAGAGAGAGAGAGAGAGAGAGAGAGTGTGTGTGCGTTTGTGTGTGTGGTGTTGTACAGGTCAGAGGACAGCTCTGGCCCAGGGACTGAACTTGTATCAACAGGCTTTGGCGGCAATCGCCTTTACCCTAAGTCATCTCCCTGGCTTCCTTCTTTGAAAAGGAAACAGGCAACGCTGGCTTGAGAAGCACACCTGTGTCTTAGATTTGTGTTGTCCTTTTCCTGCACACCGAGCTCTTCCCTAATGCCTGCACTTAAATCTGTATTAGAACGCTTTCTTGGGTTGAGGATGTAGCTCATCTGATACAGGGTTTGCATAGCATTCACAAAACTCTAGATTCAATTCCCAGTTTCACATAAACTGAGCCTGGTGGCACATGCCTAGAAACCCAGCCCTACAGAGGTGGAAACTAGAGGATCAGAGGTTCCAGGTCATCTTCTGCCACAAAACAAGTTCAAGGCAAGCCTGAGGTATGTAAATCCCTATCTTAAATAAACCAAAGCAAACCAAAAACAGAAAAAAAGCCATAGACAAGTGTCTTTCTCTTTTTAATTTTATTTTTTTTATTGTTACAAACATGCATATTGGAGGTCTGTTGCAGGAATTCAACTGGGTCTTATAATAAAACCCTAGAGCCAAATATTCAGGAAAAGCTAAAAAATCTGAAAGACAGAGAAACAAGCCACAGCCACTTCTCATCTATCCAACTTCTCAGACTGAAAAGGGAAAGATCCTGTCTCAAGAAATCTGCAGACTGAATGGAAAAGCAACTGCAAGGCTGAAATGGAAAGGAAGTAAAAGGGGTGACCTCCTTTCTTGCCCTACCTTATATTCCTTTCTCCACCCAGCTATATCACTTCCTGTTTCAACTTTTCTTGTGCTGGGATTAAAGATGTGTGCCACCACTGCCTGGCTCTGTTTCTCTTTTGGACTGGACTAATCCCATATAGCCCAGTGTGGCCTTGAACTCACAGAGATTCAGACAGAGCTCTGCCTCCCAACTCTTAGAATTAAAGGTGTGTGTCACCACTGCCTGACCTCTATAGCTAATTCTGTAGCTTGCTCTGTCCTTTGATCTTCAGGCAAACTTTATATATAAATATATATATATATATATATATATAATGTGAATTGGTGTTCTGCCTGCATGTATAACTGTGTAAGGGTATCAGCTCTTAGAATTACAGACAGTTGTCAGCTGCCATGTGGTTGCTGGGAATGGAACTCAGATCCTCCGGTAGAACAATCAGTGCTCTTAACCACTGAGCCATCTCTCCAGTCCCAAACTTTATTTCTTTAGAACCTACATAATATATCACCACAAGTGGTAGAAAAGAAAGTACAACTACATATGGAACCCAACATGGGACACAAATGTCCTCATAGGACCTAAGAAAGTGGTCTCTCAGGTAGGCTTGGCCTACAGAGGCACAGCTATTTAAGAGGCACTGCTACTGAGCACTTGAATGGGTTTTATAGGTACACTTACAAGGTCAAACAGAGATATATTTATACAGATGGTCTTCAAACACTTCAGAGACCTACAGACTATGGCATTTAAGATGTTTTAATACATAAGGCTTTTCATGACAGTGAGACATGTCTGCTCCAGGCAGCACCAATCTACTTCAAAACAGATGATGGGCATCAAATAACCTTTGCAAAGGTTTTTTGTGATAAAGTTAGCCACTGGGCAAGAAATTACCCTTGCCTTCTCTGTTTATAGCATGCTGTCTAAATTCAACAAGCAGGACCCAAAAGAAGATCACTGCTGAAATTTGCCAAGACAAGGTAGGACAGTCCTTCAAAATTTCTGCTTCACAGAAAAGTCTATTATATATTCAAGGCCTGTAGGCCTAAGATGAATGTTCCAACATTGCAGAGGAACCTTGGGTGACTGTCCAGACAGCCATCTGTCTCTGTTATTTCTATAGTTTTGGAAGATGTTTGCTTTGAACTTCCTGTTTATTCAGGTAATATTTTATCCTTTTTGGGTCTCTGATAGGGATTGAAGACTAGATAGTTATAGTTTTACAGTTTTCCTTGTTATCAAATTCAGAAGAGAAACTCACAAAAGAGCTGTAAAGTATATAAGGTTGAGAAACATAAAATCATAAGTTGTTTATCTAAAAAATATTTTAAGGTCTAAAAAGATATTTTTAGGATTGTAATGCAAATTATAATGGGAAGTGGTTTAGGTATAAAACTTCAGACTCACCAAGATAGGGTAAATAATAGAGTACTTTCTCCAAATTTGCCAAATACGAATGCACTTGACATTGTAAATTTAATTCTTACCTCATAATTGTTCTTTTATATATATAATTTTACTATGTTAGAATTGAACCTTTTCTTTTTATTTAGATAAAAAGAGGGAAATGTTGCAGAAGATTTGTTTACACTATGTGAAGATACGTCACTATGATTGGTTTAATAAAGAGTTGAATGGCCAATTGCTAGACAGAAGAGATAGGCAAAGTCTCTGAAAGAAGAAAGAAAGAAAAGGAGAAATCTAGGTGTATGAGAGATGCCAGGAGACAGAGAAGAAGCAAGAGGGACAAGATGGAAGAGAGGTAGTGGCTCATGATAGAACATAGATTAATATAAATGGGTTAATTTAAGTTATAAGATGTGGTTGAGACAAGCCTAAGCTAAAGGCCAAGCTTTCATAATTAATAATAAGTCTCTGTGGCTGGAGAGATGGCTCAGCAATTAAGAGTACTGGCTGCTCTTCTAGAGGATCTGAGTTCAATTCCCAGCACCCACATGGTGGCTCACAGCCATCCATAAGGAGATCTGGTGCCCTCTTCTGGCCTGTACGCATACATGCAGGGACAATACTGTATACAAAATAAGTAAATCATTAAAGAAAAAAAGTCTCCATGTCATTATTTGGGACTAGCAGTAGAAAATAAAGTCCAACCATGTGGAAGAGGATGGCCCCGAGTTCCATTTGCAGCAGTAGAGAGGTGGTAGCATATCTGTACATCAGTTCAAACTCAGTGTATTTTTAAAAACTTTTTGAAACAAAAGTTTCACTATATACCCCAGACTAGCTTGGTGCCTGCTATAGATACTTCAACGGCTTCCCTCTTGGTGCACCACCGCCACCCTCTGAGTGCTGGGATTTGTAAGGTGTAAGCCATCATCATATCTAGCATTTTTTTTGGAAAAAGTCAGATTTGCAGTTCCAGACCCATGGATAGGGAAGGCCAGTTGGGCAGCACTTTGGAGAACACTGGGGCTGAACTCTGGAGATCACAGTGAGCCTATGCTATCTCCCTTTGCCTTTCCCCCTTGCTTTCCATCTGGAAAACTGCAGGCTACATAGGCTGCCTGAGAACTGCAGAGTAAATGATGATTTCTGATCAAAGTCTACAAGGTCCTTCCAGGCGAAGGTCCAGCTAGCCTCTTCAAGCTTGTCACTACCCAAGGCTATTTCAAGTCGAAACCCTGATTTAAGAATCTGATAGATGTCTGGGTGGTGGCAGCACATCACTTTAATCCCAGCATTCAGGAGACAAAGGTAGGCAGATCTCTGTAACTTCTAGGCCAGTCTGCTCTACAGAGCAAGTTCCGGGACAGCCAGGGCTACACCAAGAAACTCTGTCTCAAAAAGAAGAAGAAAGGATGGGGGGTGACGAGGAGGAGAAGCCAATAAAAATAAAAAGCATCTCTCAAGAAAAATCAATACACATACACCCTCAGTTGTCATAAGATATATATGTATGTATATATATATATACATATATATCTTACACACACACACATATAGGCAAGAAGGTTTCAGGTTCCTGCTGGATGTCCATGAACCTCAGAACTAAAGACAAGGTTAGAAAGTCTGTGTGGGGGCTGGAGAGATGGCTCAGTGGTTAAGAGCACTGACTGTTCTTCCAGAGGACCTGAGTTCAATTCCCAGCATCCACATGGCAGCTAACAACTGTCTGTAATTCCAAGATCTGACAACCAATTCAAAATAAATAAATAATCAAAAATAAATGAAAAAAAAAGAGATGTCAGCCATAAGAAGACTAATTTAAAAAAAAAAAGAAAGAAAGAAAGAAAGCCTATGTGGCAGTTGGTCCTCACTACTCTGATGCAACAATCTTGTGGGGGGGGGTGTTCTATGTCATGATGTTGTCTTTGCTTAAGCTGCCATTTTTTAAAGCAAGTCTTTAGTCATTGTGTATGTGTCAGTGCCAGCCCATCACAGCATAAATGTGGCGGTCAGTGGACAATTCACAGGAGTCAGTTCTTTCCTTCCATCATGTGGAATTAGGACACTGAACTCAGCTTGTCAGGCGTGGCAGCAAACACCATTACTCACTCAGCCATCTTGTCAACCCCTCCGGCACGACACCCCGCAACTATATAGCCCTGGTCAACCTCACAACCTTCCTGCCTCAGCCTCCCTAGGACTGGTCTTACAGTATTACCATCACACAGCTTCAGGCTATCACTTGTAGCTGCAGCAGAGATTTTTCCACATTTCTACTTGTTCTGTTGAGCTAACTCACAGACACCTACCTCATCCTAACATCAGAGTCACCTCAAAGCATCCACAGCCCATAGAATTTTATCCCCCAACCCATCTCCTTCACTGGATTGTGATGTGGGACTATGCTCTTGTATACTGTAAATATTGGTTTAATAAAATGCTGGGGGCTGGAGAGATGGCTCAGTGGTTAAGAGCACTGACTATTCTTCCGGAGGACCTGAGTTCGATTCCCAGCATCCACATGGCAGCTAACAACTGTCTGTAGTTCCAGTTCCAGAGATCTGACACTTTCACATCAATGTACATAAATAAAGCTAAATATATTTTTTAAAAAAATGCTGGTTGACCAGAAGATAGGCAGACAGGAAGTATAGGCAGATCAATCAGATAAGGAGAATTCTGGGAAAAGGAAAGGCACAGAGTCCCCTCCCTGCCACACTGAAAGGAAGTAAGTTGAGATGCTACCCTGAGCAAAGGTACCAACCCATGCAGCTAAACATGAGTAAGAATCATGGCTTAGTTTAAGAGTAAGAGTTAGCAAGTAATATGCCTGAGTCATAGGCCAAACAATTTACACTTAATATATTAATATAAGCCTTTGTGTGACTATTTGGGACTAAATGGCTCCAGGACTGGCCAGAGAACTTCTGACTACAAGATCATGAGTCTCTTTGGACCTGACCTTACATCACTATGGCAAACTCTTTACCTTTCCCAGGTTTTATTTCTTTATCTGTAAAAAGTGAGAGCTAGTGAATTCAATCTCCAAAACCCACATAAAGGTGAAAGATCAGAACCAACCTCCACGTGTGTACTGTGGCATACATGCTCACCCACATGCATGGGCAAATGCAAATAATACTGAAATATTTACTATCAATCTGAGAGTCGCTCTCTCCAAGCAGCATAGGGGTGAAAGAAATAAAGCAGATAGGGCTGCCTACCCAGCAGGAGCTGAAAATGTTTGCGCATGCAGAAGTTGGAAGGCATCAGGCCAGTCAGAGACCAGGCTTTTCTCTAGGGAGGCTGATCCCTAGTGTAAATTCTAGAACACATACCATTACCACTGGTGCAATGTTGTCAGAACCAGGCTCTAGGCTAGGCTGCAAAAAGAAGCCGCATTGAAAAATGGCCTGCTTGTCAGGTTCTAGATAATACTTAGGAGAGTGAGATGCGGGGCGGGGTTCCAGGTACACTATGAAATCCTGTATCACAAAGAAAGAAAAAAAAAAGGAGAGAAGAAAAAAATTAACTTTCTTAGGATTGAAACTAAAGACACATGCACACTCACACACACTCATATGCACATACACATGCACATACTCACACACCACTCTCGGCCTTTCTCACACACATTCTTTTTTTCTTTCTCTCTTCCTCTCTCTCTCTCCTCTCTGTCTGTCTCTCTGTCTCTCTGTCTCTGTCCCTCTCTCTCTCTCTCTCTCTCTCTTTCTTTCTCTCTCTCTCTCTCTCTCTCTCTCTCACACACACACACACACACACACACACACACGTACATATGTATGTATGTATATTTTCAAGCACCCAGCCAAAAAAATCCATAACTGCATTCCAGGATTCCAGAAGATGCAGAGAGAAACGTCCAGAAGAGGCCAGAAGGAGATGGAGACCCTTGGCTTCCAGTTCCCACCTAAGCCATCCATCCTCCTCGACTTTGCTGCTTTGAGGCCACTGGGGCACAGTATCCTATGACAATCTCCTTCACATGCTGGTTTGCCCCATTCTTGCTAGCACATTTGCACTCTAGCAGGCCCCTGTGCTTCTGCGCCTGGCTGCTGACATCTGGCAAAGCTGTGCTTCCTCTTAAAACCATGGGAACCCAGCTACCGTCCCTTCTTCACACAGCCAAGCCCTCCTTCTTCCAGCCTAGGCTGAAGCAGCTGTCAATGCTGAAAAGAAAGTTCATGGCCCTTCCATCCGTTGCACTTTAAATGCGTGACCACAGACCTCAAATTGGCACTCTCCAGGCCTGGCAGTCCCACAAGCCTTTCCTAGAAAGTTCTGTTTCTGATTCTCTAGGATAGCTATTCCATATTCTCAACATAGATTTCTTTTTATTCCTCTGCTGTTGGTCCTGGTTCATCCGTCCTTCAGAAACAAGAAGTTGACTCATTGAATAAGCCAGACTTCCTGTCCCTGGGCCCAGGAGTCCAGCCTCTGCCCTTGAACTTACAAGTGCCTCCTGATGATGTCTAAGTTAAGTTTGGACCCTGACTCCAAATCCGAGTCATAGCACCCTTGTCTCTGCACCATCATCTTACCCATCTGTCCTGTTATTATCCTCTTACCTTTCAGCTAGTGTCCCGCTATGTCGCCCTGGCTGGCCTGGGACTTACTTTGCAGACAATTCTGCCCTTGACTCCCAGAGATCTGCCTGTTAAGTGTGGAATCAGTGCATCATCATCCCAGGTGGATCATTTGCTGAAACAGGCTCTCTTGTATCCCAGCCTGGCTTTGAATCCAATATAGCCAAGGATGACCTTGAACTCCAATCCTCCTGCTCTGATCTCTGGAGTGCTGGGATTATAGGCTTGTGCAGGTACATCCAGTTTAAGGATTGCTAGAGATTGTATCCTGAACATCCTTTGTGCTAGGCTTATATACTACCAACTAAGCTGTACCCCTAGCCATTTAGGCTTCTTACCCAATAATGCTGCCCTTTCCTGTATCTTCCACTTTGAACAGTGCACTATCACAGCAATTGTATAAGCACTAAGTAGTTGTTGAATAAATACACAGGACTCGGCAATGCTATACTGCAGGATTAAATCAATAGAAGACTGGCTCCAGGTTTATTTTATTTTACACTGTCTTGGGGTTTCTACTGTTGTGAAGAAACACCAAGGTCATGGCAACTCTTAAAAAAAAAACTCCATTTAATTGGAGTGGCTTACATTTTCGGAGGTTTAGTCCATTGTCATGGCAGAATATGGCACACAGGCAGATGTGATGCTGGAGAAGTAGTTGAGAGGTCTACATCTTATAGGCAGCAGGAAGAAAGTGGCCTGAAACACTGGGTGGTATCTTGAGCATGTATGAGACCTTAAAGCCAGACTCCAGGGTGACTTCCTCCAACAAAACCACACCTACTCCAACAAGGCCACACCTCCCATTGGTGCCATTTTCTTTTAAACCATCATATATGCATATGGGTGTTTTGCCTGGGTGTATGTGCACCATGAGCATGCATGGTGCCTGCAGAACCCAGAAAAGGACAATCATCATCTAGGTCTGGAGTTACAGACAGTTGTGAGTCGCCATATGGTACTAGGAACTGACCCCAGGTCCTCTATAAGAGAAACAAGTGCTTTTAACCTTCGAGCCCTCTCTCCAGACCCTTCTGCTGCATTTTTATTTGGTTTTGATTTGGGGACAGAGTCATGCTTCAACCTCCCAGGAATCACAGGTCTGCAACAAAGTACTCATTACTCATTAAATTTATACATAGATGTGTGTGTGTATGTGTATTCTACCCATTAGTATATATGGAAGCATCTGAGAGTCTGGTCCTGTAGATTTGGCTGTAAATAAAGCCCTATGTTATCATCCCAGAATCGGACAAATCAAAACTGAGCTCATCTCTCTGCCTTCTGCTTCTAGGATCCAGTGGAAGTATAAGCATAAAAAGCCAGGGCTGCAGAATGTGGCCTTAACTCAATCAGTTACTTGCAGAATTCTCCTGACTAAGCTACATAGAAAGGACATGAATGGGGTACCTAAAGCCCCCAGCCTCTGAGCCTGGAACGTGTAGGAAAGTTGTGCTAATACAGACCACAGTGTGTACATAAACTCCCTGATCCAGAAGCTTCCAGTGGTCACAGGCTGCAAAAGAAAAAGATACACTTGGACAGGGTACTGAGTTGAGGGGCTTAGAAGCTGTTTTTGGCAGATGTTTGGCATTAGTGGAGATAACTAGAGATGAAATATAATGTTGTGTCCTTTCCAGGGTAAAGGCATTGAGGAGACTGACGGCATTCATCCCTGAAAGCATGGGGATGAAGACAATACTCAACTCCACAAAATATCAAACCTGCAGGTATGCTGGAGTGAGTCTCTCCAATTTTGGATTATATAATTCTGAGTTTTATTTGGGAAATAAGAAGAAAAGTAATCCAGATCACCTATGAAGTTACAAGCCAACTGCTCTTTATATTACCTTGGTATGGAGACCATCACTCATTTTTGTCTCCAACATTCCCAGCACCGCTGAGGAACCAGACATCACCTCTTTCTGGAAGTCCTCCTTCGCCTCCAGGCTGGCCCAGATGACATGTTGTAAGTCTCCAACATTCCTAGTGCTTAGCACCGGTACCATGGGATATGCCAGCCCCCAGATCCTAGGTGCTGTCCCTCCAGATCGTGTGTTATCTACTAGACATGAGCTTTAACTGACTCAGCCAAGTCCAGCCCCAGAGCCTACCTTCCCTTTGCAGTTCTCACTGTGGACCATGGGCCTTGGAGAAAGGGATCTTCACACAAAGCACAGTGTTCCAAAGCTTGCTGGTCCTTGTTCAATCCAGGGGTGTACTGGAGTTTTTCACCCCACCAACCTGCTCTCAAATAACCACTCAGAGACTTATTACTAATTATAAATGCTAGAAGAGCTTGTTACTATCTCTTTCAACTTAAATTCACCCACATTTCTTTTTTTTTTTTTTCTTTTTCTTTTCTTTTTTTTTTTTTTTTTTTTTTTTTTTTTTTTTTTTTTTTTTTTTTTTTTTTTTTTTTTAGGGAAGGAAAGATTTATTTGGCTTACATTACCAGGTCATGGTCCATCGCTGAAGGAAGTCAAGGTAGGTACTCAAGAAGGTGTTTAGGCAGAAATCATGGAGGAACACTGCTTGGTGACTTGTTTCTGGAAAGGTGGTCTTTCACATGCTTACCTAACTCCCTTATATACCCCAGGCCCACCTACCCACCCACATATGAGCTTTCCTACATCAATAAACAAGTAGACAGCCCCCCTCCCACAGACATGCACACTGGCTTATCTGACCGTCACCCACATTTCTTATCTGCACTCTATCACATGGCAGTATCCTTTCTTCAGTGTGACCTGTTCATCTCCTGCCTCCTTTGGGTCTGGCTGCTGACTCCTCGTGAGTCACCCTTTTCCCCAGATTCCTCTCAGTCTGGCTCTCCCCCTCACCTCTTCCTACCTGACTATTATCACATTGGCTTCTTATTAAACCATGAGAGTGATAGGGTGCAAAATGTTATTCCACAGCACAGGGGCCGATATAATCTAAATATTCCTTCCTTCCTTGTGTTACTGACCCAGGAGGGCCTGTTTTACTGTGAGGGGGGGAGGCAGGACTGACTTCAGCCCAGAAAGAAGGCCAAGGAAGAGAAACCGTAGCCCCTAAGCTCACTGAAACAGCCAGTGCTCAGAATTCCTCAATTTACAGCCATCAAACTCCCTGCCTCACGCTTCCTCCCAGAGGCTGAGGGTGGGGGTGGGAGGCTGGGTGCTTAGGTAGGGAGGGGGTTCTAAACACCCTGTGGTTATTTACAAACTTGCCCCTAGCATGCTGACATAAAAACAGATTTACAGCAAGCCAGCCCCATTCCCTGGACCCAGTGCCCAGGCTGCTTACACCAAATGCTGATAGGTGGTTCTTCTCCCTACCCACTCGGCATCTCTTTATTAATATTATTTTTTAATACAAGGCCTCACAGAATCCAAGCTGACCTCTGACACCCTGTGTCAAAGAGCATGACATTGACTTTGTGATCTTCCTGCCTCCACTTCCAACATACTGGGATGACAGGCATGCACCGACACCTGGGTTCTGTGAGTGCCAGGCAAGCATTCTAATGAGCTATGATCCCAGCCTCTTTTTTAAGTTAATATACTAAGTGATGGGTTTCATTACAGAATTTCACACCCGTGTGTCGTCATATATTGTTCCTATCATTGCCTTACCCTATCTCTTAGACTGACTTTTTTTTTAAATTCATTAGTTAATTAGAGACAAGTTTAACTTACATATCCCCTGGCCTTAAGATTATTATGTGGCAGAGGCTAGCCTTGAACTTGGGATCCTCTTGCTTCAGACTCCCCAGTGCTGAGACAGCACACATGTGCCACCATATCTGGCAGTTATGTGGTTCTCATTATGGTGCTGATGGTGTCTTTTTTGGGTTATATTGTTCTTTTTCTGTCTTTGAATGCCACAGACATTGTGTGCCAGGATTGCTGATTAGACAGTGAGATTCTGGGTGTGAAATGACTCAGCAGGATGTCATAAGCCCATAGTATCCTAAGCTCACCATTACCAATGGTGCCTCAAGAGGACTCCATATCTGGATGTTGCCAACAAGAGAATCTGTTCTCAGCCCCCATCTAAGTGAGATTTGTCCCCTCCTACCAGAGAATGCCATAAAAGGACACATCCTTGGCTGGTAAAGGCACACGAAGCACAATCCTGATGATCTGAGTTTGATCCCTAAACCACTGTAAAGGTAAAAAGAGAAAATCAATTCTATATGGCTACTCTCTGACCATGAGCAACAGCATACATGTGTGTACATGTCATAAACAACATAGGCGCACACACAAACGCAGGCCCACACACATACTAAATAAAACAAGGGTTTGTTTGTGGGGTTTTTGTTTTGTTTTGCTTTGCTTTGAGACAGAGCCTCATTATGTAACTCTGAGTAGCCTCAAACTCTCTATGTCAATCAGGTTGGCTTTGAACTCACAGATACCTATTTGTCTCTGTCTCCCAAATGATGGGATTAAAGGTATGTACCACTATACTAAGCTTAGAATATATATTTTTTTTGTTTCGAAAAGAACAGATATTAGTCCCAAGAGAACTCTCATTAGGAGATGGAAAGGGCCCTGTGAACGAGGGGTATGCAGGGACAGGAAGGGACATGAAGTAGTGTGCGTGTGTGGGGGGGTGTCACACCCTCCCTTCCCTTGCAACCACATCCAACCAACCACAACTTCCATCAGCTAGAACACACACACACACACACACACACACACACACACACACACACTTTTTATAGAACAGAACTAACAGGTTGGACTTTTCAAAATCCCAGAGAGAAAGGGGCTTATTCTATCACACCCTCCCAGCTGATCTGGGAAAGCCTCATCTTAATCACAGTCTAAAGTTTTCCAATCATTACATCACTCCTTTTCCCCTGAGTAACCCACCCTCCATGCTGCAGAATACTCCCTCTGCACCAGACTATCCCTGTCACATCACTTGGATAGAAACCATGTGCCAGAAGCAGCTGGGGGTTGGGGAGGGGAGGCTGTGACCTGTGCATCCTGAACTGCTAAGAATCCCACACTTAGTTCATGGTCTACCACAATCACCCAGAGAATCTTCTTTTGTGTAGCCCTGGCTGTCCTGGAAGTCACTCTGTAGACCAGGATGGGCTCACATTCACAGAGATCCACCTGCCTGTGCCTCCCAAGTACTGAGAGCAAAATCTTAGATTTACTTTTCATTTACATCATGCTTCACAAACCATATAGTTGGCACTGGTGGCCAGTCAACCTAGGACTAGTCTTTATATCCAGGCATCATACTTTTTTTTCTTAAACTTTATTTATTTATTTGCCTTGGTGTTTGCCTGGAAGTGGGAACTGGAACTACAGACAGTTGTGAGCTGCCATGTGGGTGCTGGGAATTGAACTCCGGTCCTCTGGAAGAGCAGTCAATGCTTTTAACCACTGAGCCATCTCTGCAGTCCGCATCATACTTTTTTAATGCATATGTGGATGTGTATCTGAGTGCATGGATGATACACATTTATAGATGCCCATGAAGGCCTGAATGGATTTGGAGCCCCTGGAGCTGAGTTACAGGTGGTTGTGAATTGCCATATGTGTGTTGGGAATCAAACCCAGTTCTCTCTCAGGAAGAGTATAAAGTTCATGCAAGCAGTGAGCCACCTCTCCAGCCTGCCACCGCTTCCCTTTTTAAATTTAGATACTTGATCTTGCTATGTAGCCAAGGTTGACCTTGGCCTTCCCAGTCCTTCCTCAACCTCCTGAGCACTGAGAACACAGGCATGTACCTCACACCTCTCTGATTAGTAACAAAATGACCAGGATTGAAACTCTCAGTCCCCTTTTTTTGTTTTGTTTTGTTGTTGGTTAGAGTCTCATGTAGTCTAGGCAAGCTTCAAGATTGTATAGCCAAAGCTGGCCTCCTGCCTCCACCTCCTTATGCTAGGATTACAAGCATGCACCACCACACCCACTTCCTTAATGGTGAGATTCAAGATGGTCTGTCTTTGATGGTATCTCAGCCTCCCTGTGGGATCTGAGACTGTGACACAGCTCCGGCAGTGTGCTCAGGTTATGTACAGCAGGCTCAGTGCAGGTACCCAGACCTCTCCTCCAGCCTAGTGAATCCAGCACTGCTCAAGACACCTGGTGGCCTCAGACTCCACCACCACCACCCCACCTGACCCCGGTGCCCCATAAGTTAAGCCCTTTCTGTAGGTTTAAAGGTCCAAGGTTCAGAGAGTCAGTCGTTATTTATGGCAGCAAACACTTTGCACCTGCAAAGCATTGGTTAGGTCTGTTAATGTATGTTCAGGTCTACTCCAGCACCCTAGAAGAAAAGTACTATTAACTGCATTTCTCTGTTACTACAAGCAAGTTAAAGTTTCATAAGATTAACTGCATCTCACTGCTGGGTCCTTCTGGACTTCTAGATATTTCAGTTTCTGGCTGGTCCAGGTCTTTGGTCCTTTGTAGGTTTGGCCAGCCATCTGGTCAGTAAGCTGGCTTCTGGACTCTGATGTCACCCACCTGCCTCTCAGCCGCAATCACCCCCTCTCTCTCCCTCCTCCCCCTCTCAACACACACACACACACACACACACACACACACACACACACACACACACAAGGGTTTGGTTTTTTGGTTGGTTGATTGCTTTGGAGACAGGGTCTCATGTAGTTCAGGCTGGCCTGGAGCTGACTAGATAGCCAGGGATGACCTTGAATGTCTGACTCTCCCGTCTGTCCCTGCCAACTACTGGGATTACACGTATATGCCACCCATGCCCAGTTTATGCCAGTCTCAGTTCCAGGATTCTATGCAAACTGACAAGCATTTTACCAACTGGGTATACCCTCTGCTCCAGATGTGTGGCAAGCACCCTTGTGAGGTGCGCCGTCTCACTAGCCCATAGAACTTTCTAAACTGTAGAAAATGCAGATCGTCAGGTATTTCCCAGACCACACAACTAGAACCACCTGCTAATGCACACGGGAATTTGTATTTTACTTATTTCCATTATGTGTACGTCTGAGTATAGATTTGTATACATGTGTGCAGTACCCTCAGAGGTCAGAAGAGGGCGTCAGATCTACTGGAGCTGTAGTTACCATGACTGTGAGCCAGTAGATGTGTGCACAGTATGCACCATTACTTATTAAGTCATGTTTCCAGTGCCCCTCCCCCCTATCCACTGCAAAAGAGCAATCAGGGAGAGCCAAATACAACCCCCAGGCCAATCCTACTATACTATTCTCCCCAGGGTTCATGTGGCAGGTGCTTCACTCCAGTGTGTTGACATTAGGAGATGGGATGGAATCTTTAATTGGGATCTAGTAAGAAAAAGTTAGGTTGGATGGTGGTGGTGCACACCTTTAATGCCAGCACTCAGGAGGCAGAGGCAGGCAGATCTCTGTGTGTCCAAAGCCAGCCTGGTCTACAAAGCAAGTTCCACAACAGTCAGGGCCACACAGAAAAACCCTGTCTCGAAAAACAAAGAAAAGGTCAGGTTATTGAAGATATTAAGTTCAGAAGAGAGTAATATAGAATATAGTTCTCACAAGTCTCATGTACTGGTAATACACTTGTTATGAACGAGCGCGTCAGATTCCTGAGTCACTCTCTGCCTTTCATTTCATCATGTGATCTCTCTCTGTAGCGTTGGCCCTGTTATACACAAGGAACCCTCACCAGAACCCCAAACTACGAGCACTGTAACTGTGTTACCTTAGTAAGTCCCCAGCCTCCACTATTTGATGACATTAACAGGGAAGGAACAAATAGTGCTCCCCTCTAGTTGGCTCGCCTCCGGAGTCTCTGCACACATAATTTCAGTTAGGATCACCTAAAGCTACCCCCCCAGCTTTCCCTATGCTCTGCTAGCCTTGGGAACTGTGCAAACATGAGCCCGGGGGCTAACTCCCTTTCTTCTCATTTCATCACTCATCACTTACCCCTCCTCTTTGGACTAAAGTTACGGAGACAAGGAACTAATCAAACCTACTTTCTAATTTTTTTCCCCTTTAAGATAGAACCTCACTATGCAGCCCTGGCTGGCCTGGAACTCACTGTGTAGATCAGACTGGCCTTGAATTCAAAGACCAGCTTGCCACTACTGCCTAAATGTTGGGAATAAAGATGTGAGTGTTGTCATGCTGGGTCAGATCTATTTGAAAATAAGACAGAACAACTTTGCTACTGGAGAAGCAAGGACGGGGGAGGGGTGCATGGAAGGAAAATGGGGAGGGAGAGACTTCAATGGCCACACTGAGCAGCTGGGGGGGACAGTGCTCTCCCCACTAATAGGTGATATAACGAGAAGACTGTCCGGTGGGTGTGCGGCACAGGCTTGACCTTGCTATCCTTCCGCTTTGGCCTCCTGGGTGCTAGAATTACAGATGTGGGCCACTGTCCAGACAGCTCAAAGCTGTGTTAGGTCCCAGGCGTCACTACAATTTGACGGTTGGAAACTTAAGGTCCACATTGATGGGATTTGGAAGTGGGGCCTTTGGGAGGTCTTTGAGGACAGAAAGGGGAGGAGAGTGGAGCCCCATGACCTTTTTTAAGCAACTTTATAGGAAGAGAGATTGGAACTGGCCCTCTTTTTCTGCCTCATTGTGCAGTGCTGGCCAAGCAGAGGCCAGAACCACGCGTGCCAGCCTCCAGAAACATGAACCACATAAACTTCTCTGTCAACTACCAGTCTCAGGGGCTTCATCATAGCTCCTTGAAATGGACTAAACCTCCTAGGGAGGGCCCCAAGGAGGCAGTAACATCCTGAGCCTGGATGCAGAGGAAGACAGCATGCCCCTGATAGAGATGCCAGATAGATATAGCCAGGAGCCAAGGTGAAACCGAGGAGAAAGGGTGTGGCCAGAGGAGGGGTGTGGCCAGAGGAAAGGTGTGGCCAGTGAAGGGGTGTGGCCAGAGGAGGGGTGTGGCCAGAGGAGAGATGAGGCCAGAGGAGAGGCAGGGAGGCAGGGCTGAGCTGCAGTCAGAGATGAACAGACAGAAAGCCCAGACAGCCCCATTTTCCCCAGAACAGCGAGTGCTACCCAGGCTGTCTGCTCTGCCTTTCCTGTCAGTCTCCTCTCCTCTCTCTGGTTGCCTTAGGGTGCGGTTAGCTCAGCCTTGAGTGCATCATCCTATTCTTCCACCTTGTGTCTGTTGTCCGTCTCTGGAGTCACAAAAGTCAACGGTAACACATCAGAAACACGTGGCATAGAAAGTCAGAGCCACAGAAGGTGGTGGCACAAGTCTGTCATCCCAGCGATCCGAAGGCAGAGGCAGGAGAATTAAGAGTTTGAAGACAGCCTTGGCTACTTAGCCAGATCCTGTCTTAAAAAAAAAAAAAAAAAAAAAAAAAAAAAAAAAAAAAAAAAAAAAAAAAAATCAGAGGAAGGGAGGAAGCCATGACTGTGGGTTCCAGGGACTGAGCTCCGATCATCAGGCTTTTGGGCCAGTGCTCTTACCTGCTGAGCCATCTCGCTGGCCCCTGACTCCTCATCTATGAGCATTGATAGTGTATGCGTTTCTATGTTTTCCCTTTTTTGTATGTTATGAGCCTGTCCATGTCTCCAGAAAATACACAGAAGCACACATTTCTGTATGATACAGTACATTTCAGCACATAGAGAGTATCCTAGTTAGGGTTACTACTGCTGTGATGAAACAATGTGACCAAAGCTAGTTGGGGAGGAAAGGGTCTATTTGGCCCTTACACTTCCGTATCACTGTTCATCATTGAAGGAAGTCAGGACAGGACCCTGGAGGCAGGAGCTAATGCAGAGGCCATGGAGGGATGCTGCTCCTGGCTTGCTCAGCCTGCTTTCTTATAGCCCCAGGGACCACCAGCCCAGGGATGGCACCATTCACAATGGACTGGGCCCTCCCCATCAATCACTAATTAAGAAAACGTTCTACAGCAGGATCTTAGGGAGGCATTTTCTCAGTTGCCATTTTCTCCTTTAGATGACTCTATCTTGTGTCAAATTGACAGAAAACTATCCAGGCTGTTACCTCATTCTTTAAAATAGACATTTAGAAACTTATTCTATGGGTTGACAACCTTTTATGTAGCTAGTTAGTCCCCACTAATGAAGCATTCCCCATTTCCTTACATAGAAACGCCCTGCTTTGCACATTCCATACTAACGCATGCCTTTGAGCACATCCCTAGAAGTATGATTTTGAGGCCAAGGGAAGTGACTGCTGTTTTTAATTTAACAGCTATTGCCAAGAAGGTCTCCAAAGAGTACAAGTCAAATTTTGCCAATGAATGTGAATGAATCCTTTCCTTCACATTTTGCCAGGACCTGCTGGTTACCGTCAATGATTTTAACTCAGTCACACTTCTTACGGAAAAAATGACATTGCATTGTCTCATTCTGAGTAACATGGACTACTACTTCCTGAAGTTTGTCTTGTTATTTCCATTCTCTATGATTTTTTTGTTTTCTTCCTTTTTAAAAGGATGTATGTATTTCTATTTTATGTGTATAAGTGTTTTGCTTGCATGCTTGTCTGTGTACCACGTATGACACTGATGTCAAGAAGGTCAGAAGGCATCAGATCCCCTGTAGCTGAAGTTGCAGGTGATTACCAACCACCGGATGTGGGTCCTGAGATTTGAACCCAGCTTCTCTGAAAGAACAGCAAGTGCTGTTAACCACTGAACCAGCCCCAAGATTTAAAACAAAACAAAACCAAAAAACTTTATTTGCAAAGATTCCTTGTTTAGTTGATTCATTTGCTTCCTGTAATATAACTATTCCACTTGCTTTATTTAGCTTTTGAATACAAGGTCTCCTGGGGCTGGAGACCCTGTAATTAAGATTATGTGTTACTTTTTGTTGTTGTTGAGAAAAGGTCTCACACGAAACCCTGGCTGTCCTGGAACTCACTATGCAGACTGGACTGGCCTCAGATTCACAGAGCTGCCTCATACCTCAGAGTGCTGGGATTAAAGACACTTGACACCTGTGCACACTGCTACTTTTGTAGAGAAGGCTGCTCCTGAGCCTGGTTCCCAGGACCTACATCGGGTGGCTTACAACTGCCTGTAAGGACAGATATGGGGTGATCTGTCACCTTCAGCCTTGCATAGGCATATGCGCTCATATGTACTTACCCACACAGAGACACATACATATAATTAAAAAATAAAGTAAATCTTTTTAGAAAAAATGTCATGGTCTCACATGGCTTAGGCTGTTCTGCACTTCTCTTCTGTCCCAGGATGACCTTGAACTTCTGGTCTGATGTCTCTGCCTCCTGAATGCTGGGATTGCAGCGCATCACTAAAGCTGTTCAGTAGGTGCTAGGTGTTGAACCCAGAGCTTTGTGATACTAAACCAGCACACAACCAACCCAGCTACACCCTCAGCTGCTCTTGCTCACCCCCCTCCACACACACCCTTCTGACAGGGTTTTATGTAGCCCAAAGTGATCAGGAACTCCTGATCCTCCAGCCTCCACCTTCCAAGTGGTGGAAATCACAGGCATGCACTACCGCACCCACTTCTTTATTTTTTCCCTTATAAAAGTTTGAAATTTTATGTGAACATGCATAACAACTCCTTTTCCCTGGTCTTATTTTGTATTGTGTTTATAAAGGACCTTAGTGCCTCAAAAGTCTTTTCTAAAATATCCTCATCTTTCCCCTAGAGCTCTGCTGCTTTTCTTTTCTCACATATAAACATCTTCGAACCATCTGGAATTATTTTGATGTTGAGAGGTAGGACCTTGTTCTTCTTTGTAAATATTTACTAAGTCAATGAAGGAGACATTCTCCAGCCCTAAGTAAAGCTGATGACTTCCTAAGGGATTAGATTAGACGGTTAGCAAAGTTGCTTGTTCACTCAAAGACAAATATTTTTAAATCACATGCTGGAGATGGGAGGATGCAATAGAGGATCATATCAGATATGGCTCCCACCATGGGGCTATTACAGTTCACAGAGGAAGCAGACACTGGCTAGACAACATGCTGGTTAGAAAAGCTTGAGACGTGAGGATATGGCAAAGGAATCTATCTTGGTTTGGGGGTCAAAGAAGGTGTCACTGGTGGGATAAGTTTCTCAAGAAGGGATTTCAGGGCTAGGACTTAGTATAGAGAGACTTCGTCACCAGAACAAGTACCCCAGCCCAGCCCACAGGACACTTCACGGAGAGGCCACCTGGGGGTCTGTCAGGATTGAGGCAAGGAACCTGGACCTCTAGTACCTATTCCTGCCTCCCTCCAAGGCCAACAAACTAGGCTGCCCCCCCTCACTCCTCCCAGCAGTACCTTTCCCACGTGAGCCCCCTCTGTGAGTAGCGGCCTGCAGCCCTCCTGGAAGCTGGGAAGAGAGACCGCCAGCTCCCCAGAGCATTCACCACACAGGTCTTTAAAGATACTGGTGTGGGGGGCTGGAGAGATGGCTCAGTGGTTAAGAGCACCATCTGCTCTTCCAGAGGACCCGGGTTTGATTCCCAGCACCCTCATGGCAGCTAACAACTGTCTGTAGTTCCAGTTCCAGGCAAAGACCAAGGCAAATAAATAAATAAGTAAAGTTTTTAAAAAAAAAAAAATTAAAAAAAAAAAAAAGATGCTGGTGTGGGCCTAGAGAGATGAGTCAGTATCCGGGAGTGCTTGCTGCCCTTGCCCAGTACCTGAATTCAGTTCTCAGCACCCACATGGTGGCTCACGGTAACTCCAGCTCCAGGGGATCTAATTCCCTCTTCTGGTCTCTGGTGCACATGCATACATTCAGGCAAAACACTCATACACATGAAGTCAAAATAAATTAAAAAAAAATATTTAAAGAGCACAGGCATGGTGGTACATGCCTGTATCCAGCACTTGGTGGGGGAGAGGCAGAACATTGTAAGCTTGAGGCTAGCCTGGGCTACAAACCAAGATACTGTTTCTCTCCCTCCCATCTGAAACAGCTGCTGGGGGACTTAGGGACCTGATGATCAAATAAAAGTTAGTGAGGCGGGGCTGGAGAGATGGCTCAGAGGTTAAGAGCATTGACTGTTCTTCCAGAGGACCTGAGTTCAATTCCCAGCAACCACATGGTGGCTCACAACCATCTATGATGAGGTCTGGTGCCCTCTTCTGTACACTGTATACATAATAAACAAATAAGTATTAAAAAAAAGTTAATGAGGCAAAGAAAATCAGGACATTTTTATTTTGTTTTTAGAGAGAGGGTCATACTATATAAACCTGGCTGGACCAGGACCTGCTATATAGACCAGATAGGTCTCAAACTCACAGAGATCTGCCAGACTCTAGTGAATGAATGCCGGGGTTAAAGGGAAAATCCACCATACCCAGAAAGAGTTTTTCTATGGCCAAACTGTTGTCTCCTATACAAGTAGCACAGGACAGACTCACTTATCAGGGCTGTGCAGAGAGCGCCTTTACTCAGTGATCCATTTCACCAGTCTTGCATTTCTTCTTTGTTTTAAATTTGAGATTTATTTTTGATTTTGTGTCCGTGTGTATTTGTGTGAGAGGGGTGTGCACATGTGTGTGTGGGTGCCCTCAGAGTCCAATAGCAGGTCTTGGATCTCCCGGAGCTACAGGTGGTTGTGAGCAGTCAGGCATGGGTGCTGGAAACTAACTCCAGGTCCCCTGCAGCAAGTGTTCAGTTACTGAGCTGCCTCCAGACCTGCAGTTCTGCTTATTAAAGAATTGTTCTTTACTCCTTTTACATTTAAACAAGGATGTAGCAGTACCTTTGTAATTCCAGCACTTGGGAGGCTAAGGCAGGGAGCTTGTGACTTTGAGGCCAACCTGTGTATATGAAAAGACCCGGGGGCTGGAGAGATGGCTCAGTGGTTGAGAGCACTGGCTGCTCTTCCAGAGAACCAGAGTTCGATTTCCAGCACCCACATGGCAGCTCACAACTGTCTGTAGTTTCAGTTCCCAGTTCCAGGCAAACACCAAGGCAAATAAGTAAATAAATAAAGTTTAAAAAAAAAAAAGAAAAGAAAAGACCCTATTTGAAAAAAAAAATAGGAGAGAAGAAAAGGGAGGGAGGGAGAAGAGAGGGAGGAAAGAAGAAAGAGAAGGAGAGAGACAGAGAGAGACACACACAGAGAGAGAGAGAGAGAGAGAGAGAGAACTCTTACATGTCCTTTGAGATCCCTGGCCTGGACAGCTGGACAGGCTGGACATCACTGGCTGTGGTCAGTGCCTCCCTCCCAGGCTGGATGCTGGACTGGCTCCATACTCAAATCAGGAAGAATGGGAACAGAGTGCGCTCAGAGCTGCAAGGAAAGGTCACTGGAGCAGGGGCAGAAAAGAGGTCAGGAACAGCTGCAGGGAAGCCTCTGGTTTGCGAGCATCCTCCCACTGACCAGTTCCAGGCCTCTGCACTACTGCTGCCTGGAGTCTCCTAAGAACTCTGCAGAGCTCCTCAGGCTCTCTCAGTCCTCCCCTGCCTCTGCACATGTCTCTTCCCTGGGTCAATAACCCCAGTCTGGATAACCTCTACTGGTCCTCTAGAACCCAAACCAGAAGACACCTCCTCTAGGAAGCCTTCCTTGCCACACCAATCTAGCCTTCCGAAACCTCACCTCCTCATTGTACTTACTGGATATAGGTGTGACCATCCCCCACCACGACTCCTCCACATACAATAAGCATGGGACACGCTGAGCCAAAGCCATAGTCATCTTGTATCCCAAGTGCCTGGCACAGGCCTGGCCCCTACCAGTAAGTATTCAGTGAATGGACTAGGCTCCCTTGACAGCTATGGCTTATAAGAACAACTGTACAAGAGTAAGCTTTCTCTCCCAAACCACTCCTCACTGGCAGAGTGATCCTCCACTGGGAAGAATGAGGACCCTTAGAGGCCAAAACAATGTAGGAGCAAGGGACAAGGACCTTTCACAGTTTACAGCTAGCAGGTGAAAGAGGGCCCAGCCACCTAGATCCAGAGGCCCCACTCTAGACCCTGCAGGTATACTGCCTAATTTGCACCCTATTCTGGGTTTGTCTTAGCTGCTTCCAGGCCTTGCTTTTCCAACATCATCTGCCTCTGTGTCCTATTTCCTAGAACACAAGATTTCCTGAGAGAGGAGATATGACCAAGGCGTCTCAAAGCAGGGGACAGTGCATCTTTCCTCAGTGGAAGTCAGGGCCTCTCTCTGAGGGGAAAGAACATGGATCTGACTTTAAAAGCAAAGCATCTGCCTCTTGTGCTACTGTATCTCGGAAGGACATCGGCAAGCCGGCTGAGACGGCAATGACAATAGTTAGGTTGAATTCACCAAAATAGTTCCAGACAGGCAGGCAAAGGCACTGTCCTCTGGCTTCTCCTCTAGAGGTGCTGGCTCCCAGCCTACGTGTCCAGTGTGGATGGCAGCAAGCTCCTGGGAGAGGTATGACCCCTCATCAGCAACTTCCCAGAATAAGACTAGACAGCCCATGACAGTGTATTGACTCAAAGGTTTCATGTTTCCTTTAAAAGAAGCATCCCTCCTGAGCGAGGTATCACAATCTCAGAGAGATAAGCAGGGGATGTACTCACTCACTAGTGGTCTCTAAACAAACAAACAAGAAAAAAAGCCAAACATGCCCAAGCGGCAAACCACAACCACTGAACAGCTTGGGATCAGAAACACCCTGGACTGACCCTTCGAACCCCAGTCCAACTATAGGAACACCTGACTCACTCTTGAGGGAGGGGGGACAAAACTGGATTTGGCCAGGAGTGGAGAGTGATCCAAGCATTATTGGGTCAGTGGGACCATAGGACTGTCTGCTCCCTGCCCAGGGAGGGGATGGGGAGTTGTGGAGATGTAAAATGACTAGATGTGGTGGGAGGGGGAAGGGACCTTGAATAAGGATATACAGGGATGGAAAAAAAAAAAATTCAGAGGGAAAGCTGAACGCAAAGTAAATATATGTGTAGCAATCTTATTTGCATTACCACCCTTGATAAGCCATGCTTATGATTCTTATCCTCTTCATAGTTATTGTTAACTTTTCCTCATTTTAAATTCATGTTACTGTTTTTTTGTTAAATACAAAATAAAGAAGGAAAAAAAAAAAAAAAAAAAAAAAGAAGCGTCCCTGGGACTGGGGAGATGGCTCTGTTAGGAAATGCTTGTACAGTGTAAGGGCCTGAGTTCAGATCCCCTGAACCTGTGTAAGAAGTTAAGAGTGGTAGCATATGCTCTAATCCCAGAGTCAGGGGTGCAGACGGAGCTCTCTAGGGCTCGATGACCATCCAGCCTAACCTAATTGATGAGCCCCAGGTCTCAGTGAAAGACTTTGTCTCAAAAAAAGTAGGTGGTGAATGGGACAGACCAACTGCCAAAAGTTGTCTTCTGACCTAAACTTGTATATGGTGTCATGCATATGTGTGCATGGGAGCATGTGCACACGCAAACATACATACACATGAAAAAAAGAAAATGCAGCTTAAAAGGGAGCCACAAAGATGCCACAGTGATCAAAAGCTCATGATGCTCTTAGAAAGGACCCTAATTCAGTTCCCAGCACCTAACATGTGGCAGCTCAAAACCACCTGTAATCCCAGCTCTTATGCCCTCTTCTGGCCCCTGAAGGAACTGCAGTCACATGCACAAACCAACACACAGACACATATACACATAATTTAAAAAACAAAATAAAAAAAATAAAACCTTAAAAAAACATTTTTTGAGACTAGGTCTCTCTAGATAGCCCTAGCTATCCTGGAACTCACTATGTAGATCAGGCTGGCCCAGAACTCACAAAACAAAGATCCACTTGCTTCTGCCTCCTAAGTGCAGGGATTAAAGGTATATGCCATGGTGGCAAGCATAAAATTTTTTTAAAGGGCCAGGTATGGTAGCATGTTGTAGAAAGTTTTTCCCAGCCCATTTTGGGTCCGGGAGGTTTGTACCTGGCGCGGCCCGCGGCAGCAGTTGAAACCTGGTTTGCCCAGTCCATGGCTTTTGTCCCCCAAAGAAATGAATCACACGCTTATATCCTTTACACTGTTTGGCCCATGTCTTAAGCACATTACTAGCTAGCTCTTTCATCTTAATTTAACCCATTTCTATTCATCTTTCCACCATGTGGCCCACAGCCGTGGCTCACCTGGATTCCTACATGCTGCTTCTGCAGGGGACCGATCGAGAGTGACTAACTCCACCCTTTCCTACCTGCCTGCCCTCTGATTCTCCACCCACTTCTACGGTGCCGTGCATGGGCCAAACAGTTCTTTATTTACATCATACAGAAAACATTCTACCACAGTAAAACACTTGATAGACAGAGGCTAACGAATATTTGTATGTTCAAGACCAGCCTCATTTACATATCAAGTTATGGACCATCCAAGC
>PVIH01000204.1:132437-143125 GCA_004025045.1 Sigmodon hispidus
GAGAGAGAGAGAGAGAGGGAGGGAGAGGGAGAGGGAGAGGGAGAGGGAGAGGGAGAGGGAGAGAGAGAGAGAGAGAGAGAGAGAGAGAGAGAGAAAGAGAGAGAGACTTGTAAGTAGATAATAGATGCCCATATGTCAAGACTCTGTTTGTTCTGTGACAGTGTGAAAACTGCATATTTTTCAACAAACAAACAAACAAAAAAGCCACACGTACCACCTCCTACAGACACCTGCTGCTCCATCAGGGAAGTCGCCAGAAATCCAGGCCCATGAGGAAGGTAGGTGGCCCCAAGGTGTCAGATGCTTTTGTGTCTCTGTGACCAAACTCCTGACAGAAACAGAGATGGCTCACTGTTTCAGGTAGAGCTCAGACTACCCTGAGGAGAGGGTGTGGTGGGGTCTGTGGCAGAAGCTCCTCACATCTGACCAGGATGCAGAAACTAAGAAGCAGAGGTTGCTAGACCTTCAGAGACCCATTCCTAGTAATCTATTTCTCCCAGCCATACTCTACCTCCTAAGGCCTCCATGGCCTTCCAAGTAGTGCTGTAAGCTGGGGGTTGAAAATTCAAAACATGAGCCCATGTGGGCATTTCAGATTCCAATCATAACACCCTTCATGCCAGGCACTGGACTTGCAGCTGGTTAATACTCTCAGGAAGTCTGTGAAATAGGAAACAGCACAGACAGTGCTTGAATAGGCTAAAGAATGTGATTAGCATCTCACAGCTGAATGAGCAACAGGGCTATGGCTACAGCTGCTGTGCCCTTTGAATAAGAGACAAGGATGAGATCCTGGAGGTTCTGGTGTAGACAAGCTGCAGGGGACACTACAGGTGATCCATCACAGCAGGAAAATGAACCTCAAGGGGGTGAGAATGGGAACTCATTCAAATTGACCTGGTCAACCTGGATGATCAAGACTTCGGGGGGTCTGATATGAGGGGATTCATTGCCAGTCTACTTAAACAATATAATTTGGAAAGGTTTTCTAGTGTAATACAATCCCAATGCACAAGAAGAGCATAGTGACATTAGAACTCGACTCGGTACATATCATTTCTTTCAAGAAAATGTGTTCTGAATACAGGTTACTTGTACTAGCTGAAAGGCATAGGAAAGGGTCTGACCTGGTCTTGGTCACAGATAATGCAGAGAATATTGGCATTATTAGCTACCTCTGGTCCTGATTGTGGGATATTGGGGAACCCTTGGCATAGAGATAATGTAAGGGTCATTTAGACTATTAGGTATCTCTAGCCCTGGTTATGGGAGCTTGGGGAGTCCCTGGCTGTAAGGGTCATTTAGATTACTAGCCACCTCTGTCCTCACTGTAGTGGCTTGATGGCCTGGCCCAACATATAACTGAGATCATCAGGCTATTAATCATTTCCAACTTCCAGTTTTCTGGATGAAGGAACAGGTTCTAGATCATTCCTTTGAGAGGACAATCCTGTGTGCTTAACATTTCTAGTTTTCCTAGAGATCAACGGGTACAAGAACCTTTGTGCTGTGCTCCCAAAAAGAAGCTACTTCTGCTTTGGCTCTCCAAAAAGCCTTACCACTTCCAAGCAGTACAAGTCCATGTATGGTTCTGGGGAACCAACTTTGTTAACCCCCCACTCCAGCTTCATGGTAGATAAATATCTTCATTAAAGCACCTTCATCAGGGCTGGCAAGACAGCTCAAAAAGGAAAGATGCTTGCCAGAAGCTTCATAATCTGAGTTCAGTCCCTGGAACCCCAAACCCACTCCTTGACCTCTGACTTCCGCATGCATGCTATGGTATGTGCATGTACACATACTCACACACATGCAAAATAATAAGGTTTTAAAATGTGCGTGTAATTTCAGCCCTCCTAAGTCTGAGGCAGGAGGAACCTGTGGTTTCAAAGACAGCTTGGGCTATGTGGTGGGTTCTAACTTAATCTCAGCTACAGAGGACAAAGTTATCTCAAAAACATCACCCACAACACACCTGTGCCATCCATCCATGCCTATTGGCTTGAAAACGTGTGTAACTAGACAGGCCAATCAAGCCTTTCCCTGGAGTCTTAAATTAAATTTATTAGAAACAGAATGAATACTGCCTGATGAATTTCTCACTATAGAAGAAAAGAAGATGTGATTTAACTCAGCAAGGGAGGGAGCAGGAGGAACTGCTAAGCTGTGACACTTCGGGGACCGGCCACACCTCTACTACTCTAGGACTTCTTAAATATACAAGCTGGTGAGTTCTTATTTATTTACTTTAATCAAAAATTTTTAGATGGGGTCTCACTATGTAGCCTTGGCTATCCTAAAACTCACTATGTAGGCCAGACTATATTCAAACTCAGGGAGATCCACCTGCCTCCAACTCTGGAGAGCAAGCGTGACTGGCCTTTGTTTGCTTGCTTTGGGAGGTCTGGAGGTTTTGTTTGTTTGTGAAATATGGTTCTCATGTAGTCCAGCCTGGCCTCATATTTGACATGTAGCTGAAGATAACCTTGGGCTTCTGGTCCTCCCAAGTACTGGTGTTATAGACACATGCCATGTGCCTGACATTAAATTCCCTCTACTGAGCTATATGAGGTGTATGTGTGGCGGGCTGGGGGGGGAGCACAGCCTCACTCCAATGGAGAACGTGTGAGCACTCACTGAGATAGCACAGCCTAAGTGGGGCTGACAGGGACAAGAGGGGGGCAGACTCCACTCTGGGCCATCTTGTCAGCCACCCACCAGCCTGCCATGTGACTCTGTACTCATGGTGTACTGCTCTGATCTTGGGCCTGCCATCTGCAGGGAAATGTACTCATTTGCAAACGACGCCTGAGACTGCTTGTTCCTGGGAAGCTGCAGAGAGTGGGACATTTTCCAGGGAAATAAACACAAGGACATCTCTCTAGTCTGTCTGGAGAGGGAAGAACAGTGGCCTGTGCCAGGCACAGCAGTGACTTTCACATGTTTAACCTCCAGCTACCCACTTGAGGACACAATGTCCACCACTCTATGTATGGCACTCACCTACAAAAGACATTTTCTTTAAAAAAAAACAAAAACAAAAAAAAAAGTTTAAAATTCTGTGTCTCTCTATGTGTGTAAGTGTTCACATGTGTAAGGAAGTATGTGTGTATTTGTGCATGGTATTGAGGCCAGATTGATATTTAGTGTCTAAAAGTATCAGTAACTTGCCACCTTCTTGTTTTGGTTTGGTTTTTTTTTGGGGGGGAGGGGTTGAGACAGGGTTTCTCTGTATAACACCTCTTGCTGTCCTGGAACTTACTCTGTAGACCAGGCTGGTCTTTCCCTCACAGAGATCTGCCTGCCTCTGCCTCCCCAGCACTGAGATTAAAGATGTGCACCACCTTTTTAAAATTTCTTTTAGAGTGTGTGTATGTATCTGTGTGTGTGTGTGTGTGTGTATGTCTGTGTGTCTCTGTGTGTTTGTTTATGTGTGCATCTGTATATGTGTGTGTTTAAGCATGTCTGATTCTCTCTCTCTCTCTCTCTCTCTGTGTGTGTGTGTGTGTGTGTGTGTTGGTTTGAAAGAAAATGTCCTCCAAAGGGAGTGTCACTATTAGGAGGTGCGGCCTTGTTGGAGAAAGAAAGTGTGTCATTGTGAGGGTGGGCTTTGAGGTCTCTTTTGCTCAAGATACCACCCAGTGTGACCATCAGACCATTACCCTGTTGCCTGTAAGATGTAGCACTCTAAGCTCCTTTCCCAGCACCATGTTCGCCTTCATGTTACCATGCATGCTCCCCACCATGATGACAAGGAACTAAACCTCTGAAACTGAGTCACTTGGATTAAATGTTTCCCTTTATAAAAGTTGCTGTGGTCATGGTGTTTCTTCACAGTAACAGAAACCTTAACTAAGGCAGTGTGTCCGTGTCTGTATGTTCACCACGGTGCATGTGTCACCATCAGAGAAATCATTTATTTCTCTTCTTGCACCATGTGAGTCCCAGAAATCAAACTCAGGTTATCACTCTTGGCGTCAAGCACCCTCACCTTCTGAACCATCTTGCTGGCCCCTCCACATTGATTTTTGAGACAGAGTCTCTCTCTAGAGCTCACTGATATGTCTAGACTGGCTGACTAGGAAGTCCAGGGAATCCTTCCATCTCTGCCTCCCCAGTGCTGAGATTATAAATCCATGGCTTTTACCTGAGTTCTAGGAATTAGACTAGGGTCTTCATGTTTGTGTGGCAAGCACATTACCAACTAGGCTATCTCCCCAGCCCTCCAACATTCTTTTGATGGAAAGAAAAGTCCAAATCAATCCTCTAAGAGAATTCAGAAAGAAAGAAACAAATGATGTGCAGAGAGGACCAGAGCCCCTTGGCTTAGTCACTGTTCTGTTACTGTAAAGACACTTCATTACCATGGCAACTCTTATAGAGAAAAACATTTAACTAGGCTCTTGCTTACAATTTCAGAAGCGTGATCCATTATCATTAGGGTGGGGTGCATGGTGCTGGAACAGTAGCTAAGAGCTTTGCATCCAGATCCTCAGCGGGAAGAGGACAGGGCAGGGAAGGAAAGAAAGAGAGGGTGGCATGAGACCTCAGAGCCCACCCTCAGTGACATACTTGCTCCAACAAGGCCACTCCTCCTAATCCTTCTAATCCTTTCCAAGAGTTCTACTCCCTAGTGACTAAGCATTCATCTCTATGAGCATATTGAGGGCAATCTAATTCAAACCACCATATCTGACTTACCTCAGAGTTGCTAAGTGCCAGGGTCCAAGGCAATACATATCTTTCAAGCTTGAGTACTTAGATTATGTGATGGTATAGTTTATATTTAATAAAATCAGCCTGGAATATTAGAGAGAGGAAACAGACTACAGTCAATTCTCACTCAGCTAATTTCTCAGGCCAAGCAGCGTAAATACCATCTTTAAGAGTCCTCCACCTGGCGGGTCGCTCCTACAGAATGCCTAAATGTCTGCCTACGCCTGCCTTAGATATCTTCTCTGTCCAGTTGTTTCACCTCCAGGAGGTTCAAGTCTGCATCATAATCCTAGAGTTAGGATTAAAGGTGTGAACTACCACTGTTTGGGTGTTAGGCCTTGAACTCACAGAAATACAGAAGGATCTCTGTCTCCTGAGTGATGGGATTAAAAGCATGGGTCACCACTCTCTGACTTTCATGGCTTGACTTTGGGAGATTCTGTTCTCTGATATTCCAGGCTAATTTTATTAAATATAAGATATATCACCACAGGTTTATGGATCCTAGTTATTGTCCTGGACAGATGAAAGCCACAACTTCTTCAGGAAAAACCCAGAAGAGCCTTTACTAAAAACAAGTAGAGGGAATGGAGAGACACCGCAGAGGTTAAGAGCACTGACTGTTCTTCCAGAGGACCTGAGTTCAATTCCCAGCAACTGCATGGTGGCTCACAACCATCTATAACTCCAGTTTTCAGGTACCAGGCACACATGTAGTTCACAAACATACATGCAGGGAAAATACCTATAGATATAAAATAAATTACTTAATAATTTTAAAAAAGCTGGTAGAATGCTGGCCTGTGAATAGTGGAAGAATTGGAGGAAAACATGGACTGTTTAGACAAATGACATCTTCCTGTAAGGAGGACTCTAAATTCCAGGACTTAACATAATCGTCTGTCTGTATTTCTTTCTTATGTAGCCCAGTCTGGCCTTGCACTCAAAAATCCTCCTGTCTCAGCCTCCTATGTGCTGGGATTATAGGTGATTGCCACCATGTCCAGCTGAAGATGGACTTTTTGCTTGCATGAGGACTGTGAAACCAAGAGATGGCCATGGTCAGGCAATCTCTTCAGAGAAAGAATTTCTTCCTGAGACAAAAGAACCCAAGTGAGAGAGAAAGCAAAAGAGACTAGAAGTTTCCCTGAGGACAGGGGTAAAAGCTTCAGGCATCAGCATTTCCAGGAAGAACTAACAGAGTGAGGAGATGCCCTCCAGAGTGCACAGGTCTCCCTGGCCCAGTCACAATATAAAGATCTCTGAGGAAACAGTGTGTCTCTTCCTGGCCAGATTTGCCCCTGGATGAAGAGCGAGTCTATGCAGTTCCTGTTGCTGTTGCTGCAGCCTCAAGGCTGGTGACGTCAGAACCCAGCTTCTCCCACCTTCCAACACAGACTAAGGACTATTTGCTGTTCAGGAGTCCTCGGGGTCTGCAGCACCAGACTGAGACAGCTGACACGTCCCTCCTGGTGGAGTGATCAGGAGCTCATAGTCACCCCAGTGTGCAGGCAGCAACTACCTACCTTCTATTGTGTAAGCCAATCTCACAGAGCCCCTTTGGAACATCAATTCAGACAGCTCTGCTCCTCTGGAGAACAGAAGAGAGACTAATTACACTATTATTAATAACTTTAGGGAAATGATTTGGTTGTTGAAAGTACTTAGCCATTTTTTAACATTTCTTTTGTGTGTGTGCGCACAGGCTCGTCCTGACAAGTTTCAGGAGTGTGTGCTCTCTTTCCACTGCTCAGATCTGAGGAACTGACCTCCATGGTCAGGATTGGTGGCTAACCTTTGCCTATTTGAACCTTCTTGATGGACCCAAAGCATTTAACCCTTGACTAGAAGGATCATTCTACACTCCCCTTTTTAAAATATATGTGTATGGGTGTGTCTTCTGTGTGTTTGAGTGCCCTTGGAGACAAGAACTAGGTGCTGGGTTCCCTGGAGCTGGAGTTGTGAGGCGCCTGGGAACCCAACACAAGCCCTCTGGGAGAGCCCCAGGTGCTCAAACTGCTGGTTCTACTTCTTGAGAAAGCAGCCCAACAGAGGGTAGAGAAAACCTTCTGCTACTTAAAGATGTTGGTTCCAATGTTGTCTAGGGCTCTGGAGAGTTAGTTAATAGCCAATCTATTAGTCCAGTATGGAAGAATTCTGAGCAAAACAAACCTGCCTCTGGTCCAGCACTGAGTTCTCGGGTACACAGTGGGCCTCTGGATGCCCTAAGCCCAGAGCTCTCATTGTCCTATTCAGTATAGACTGGCTTGATTCACCCAACGTGTCCCCGCTGCTTGCCCTCTCTCAGCATCAGCTGTTACCCTTGAGTGTTCCTCACACTCATCCGTTGCCTGGAGCCTGGCTAAGTGAGCTGGAAGCGAAGTACCAGACATGCGCCCTCTGTGCCCAGCCATTCTTCGCCAGCCTAGTGCCCTGCCCTGCCCTGCCAGCAAGATGCTATTACTATAATCATGATAACAGTGATTGTGGTGATTATAAATCCAGTGTGTGTGAAATGTGCCAGCACAGCTCTGAGGGCTTCTTCCCATCATTCCTTCCTGCTCACTTTTAAAAAGCAGTTGGGGTTTGTTGTATTTTTGGTTTTTTGTTATTTGATTGCTTGGTTGGGTTTGTTTGTTTTCTGAGATAGGATTTCTCTATTTAATAGCCCTGGCTGTCCTGGAACTCACTATGTAGAGCAGGCTGGCCTCAAACTCTCAGAGATCTGCTTGTCTCTGCCTTCCAAGTTCTGGGATTAAAGGTGTGTGCCATCACTGCCAGGCCCAGCCATTTGTTTTGGTTTTTGAGACAAGGTCTCATGTATCCCAGGCTGTCCTTGAACTTGATATCTAGCTGAGGGTAATCTTGCTCTCTGAATCTTCCTGCCTTTATTTCTTGAGTTGTGGGGGTCCAGGAATACACAACTATGCCTGGTTTATGTGGAGCTGATAGAACCCAGACCTTTGTACATACTAGGCAAGCTCTCTACCAACTGAGCTACATGTCCAGTCTAGCAGTGACTGTGCTCCTTCCTTATCTACATGATGAAATTGTAGTAACAAGCAGCTGGCAAGAAGCCTGACCTACATCTTATGAGCACATATGGGCTGGTTTACATGAGAATGATCCTCATAGGCTTATGAATTTGAATGCTTGGGTCCCAGTTAGTAGAATTGTTTGGGAAGGATTAGGAGGTGTGGCCTTGTTGGAGAAGATGTGTCCATGGGGGCGGGCTTTTAGGTTTCAAAGGACTAACATTATTCCCAGTGTCTACTTCTGTGTCATGTCACGGTTGTGTCTCAAGATGTGAGCTCTTCATCGTTGCTCCAGTTCAATGCCTACCTGCCTGGCCCCACACTCACCACCATGATGATCATGGACTAGCCCTCTGAAATTGTACACAAGTCCCCAATTAAATGCTTCTTTTAAAACTTGCCTTGGTCACGATGCCTTTTCATAGCAATAGAACAGTAACCAAAGCAATGTACCTACAGTGTTTCATGGCTTCTGTTCTAGAGCATCCTCCTAAACTGGCTTCAGTGTTGTCTCTAAACTTCTTTGACTCATCTTTTTTTTTTTTTTTTTTTTAAACTTTATTTATTTATTTATTTCCCTTGGTGTTTGCCTGGAACTTTAACTACAGACAGTTGTTAGCTGCCATGTGGGTGCTGGGAATCGAACCCGGGTCCTCTGGAAGAGCAGATGGTGCTCTTAACCGCTGAGCCATCTCTCCAGCCCCCTTGACTCATCTTTTTAATACTAAATAGTTACCAAGGACAAACTGGACATATGTTGTGATAGAAATTCGGGACATGAAAGTGCAAGGCAAGTATCAGAATGCAAGTATTCTGGCCTAACAGGAGGTCAACTATGCGGACAAATTAGAAACTGTAAGGGAGGTTGGAAGTTGAGGGCTGTGAAGCGACAAGTGAGGGTAGTTTGCCTATCTCAGGCACTCGAAAGGTAATTGAGAAGGAACCAGTTGGTCCAAGTACTGTAAGTATAGACAAACGTGTTTTTGTCTGTCTGTCTGTCTATCTGTCCTCTCTCTCTCCTTACTGCCTACCCCTGTCTTCCTTCTTCTCTCTCTCTCTCTCTCTTTTTTTTTTTTTTTTAAGACAGGGTCTTGAAGTTGGGCATGATGGCTTACACCTTTAATTTCAGCACTAGGGAGACAGGGGCAGGTAGATCTCTGAGTTCGAGGACAGCCTCTGATTTACCAAGAGAGTTCCAGAACAGCCATCCAGGGCTACACAAAGAAACCCTGTCTCAAACAAAACAACAAAAGACAGGCTAGCTCAGAACTTGCAGTGATCCTCCTGTCTCAGTTCCTGAGTGCTGGTGTGTAACCCAACAAGGGCTTTGCTAAGAAGGCACCACATGGCAGAAGCATGGCCCTGGGCAAAGCTTGGCAAGTCTTCAGAACCATCCTGACATGTCACTTGACTGAGTCAGTGAAATCCAGAGGAATGGCCAACCATTCTCACTTTGCTGAAATGGTTTATACTGGATTGTGGACACAAGAAAATCCTGAAAGGCCCATTGTTTGGTGGAAATTGTAGCCGTTTTTCAAAAAATCCTGTGGGTAGCTTTTTTGTTTGTTTGTTTGTGTGACAGTACTTCTGGAGGAAGTACTAAAGCCACAGAGTGGTCAGGCTGTTCCAGAAGCACACAGCTGGGAAGGGGAAATGAGCAGCCATGGAGGAAAGGGGGAGAAGAGGGTGCTGACTCCCCAGGAGCGAAGCTGGGAGAATATGGGAGAGGCTGAGATGTACACCCGACCTCTAGAGTCCTCGGCAACCCTATCTGCAAAGTCACAGAATTATCTTTCATCTAAAGTGGCAGATCAGATTGAGTGAACAGGGTCACACAATCAAGCTCTGAGCCACAGGTTGACGGTACAGAGGAGTTCTGGTTCTGGCCTGCAGGAAGAGGGTTGGTTCATGGGCTCACTGACAGGTCCTGAACCTGTGAAACTTCATACTTCAGCTTCTACAGGTCTCAGGCAAAAGACTCAGAAGCTGAGCCATCAGGATTCCTGTTGGTGGTGTTTCTTAGGCCTTTGGTGTTACTGTAACAAACTACCTGAGACTGGATGAACTATCTTTATATCTATCTTATTTTAGTGAAACTCTGGTTTTTTGTATTACTATTATTATTAAATTTCATCATTTGTGTGCACATATAGGCATGAGTGGTGTGTGTGTGTTTGTATGTGTGTTTGTGTGTGAGAGATGTGTGTTTGTGTGTGTGTGTGTTTATGTGTTGTGATGTGTGTGTGGTATGTGTTTGTGTGTGTGGTGTGTATGTGTGTGTGTATGTTTGTGTGAGTGTGTGTATGTGTGTATGTGTTTGTGTGTGGTGTGGTATGGTGTGTGTGTTTGTGTGTGTGTGTGTCTGTGTGTGTGGTGTGTGTGTGTTTGTGTGTGTGTGTGTGGTGTGTGTGTATGTGTGTGTTTGTGTGGAGTATGTGGTGTGTGTGTATGTGTGTGAGATGTGTGTTTGTGTGTGTTTGTGTGTGTTTGTGTGTGTGTGGTGTGGTGTGTGTGTGTTTGTGTGTGGTGTGTGTGTGTTTGTGTGGTGTGTGTGTTTGTGTGTGAGATATGTGTTTGTGTGTGTGGTGTGGTGTGTGTGTGTTTGTGTGTGGTGTGTGTTTGTGTGTGTGTGGTGTGGTGTGGTTTTTGTGTGTGTGTATTTGTGTGTGTGTGTGAGCATTTTGGAGAATGTGTGATGGTCAGGGGATAACCTGCAGGCCTGGTTCTCTGATTCTACCCTGAGGGTCCAGGGAGAGGACCAGTGTCATCGGATGTAGCAGGATGTACCTTTCTCTGCTGGGCTGTCTCACTGGCCCTAGCTTATTTATTCTTTGCCTTTTTATTTTTGAGACAGGCTCTCCTATAACCCAGGCCAGCCTCAGTTGTTTAGCTCTTCAGCCCAGGATAGCATTGTTACATCGTGGCTCTTCTCATAGA
>PVIH01000204.1:143225-432023 GCA_004025045.1 Sigmodon hispidus
GGGAGGGAGAAAGAAAAAAGAGTAGTCGTATCTCAGACATACAAAGAGCTCCCCTGAGGCTGGGAAGATGATTTAGCAGTTATGAGCACCGGCTGCTCTCCCCATTAGGTTCCTAGCTCCTACACTGGGCAGTTCATAACCACCTATAGTCCAGCTTCATGAGATCTGATACCCTCGTCTGGGCTTCCTTAGACACCTATACACAGCACACACAAATAAAAACAAACCTAAAACAAAGAAACAAACAAAACTCCTATGAAAGGATAACAAAACTACAAATGATCCAGTTAAAAATGAACAGGGGTGGGGGGGACGGACACGATGGCTCAGTGGGTAGTGACACCCGCTGCCAAGCCTGATGAGTTCAAGTTCCAGGACATCTGTGGCAGAAGATCGGAACTGACTCCCACTTGCCAGGCTTCTACATGCTAAGTCGTCTCGCCGGCCCATTAATAATAATTTATTGTTGTTTAGAGACCCTGCCCCAAGATCTAAGATGCAGATTAATGGAGAGTCGGATCTATAGTCGTCAGCACTTAACTATTTCAGGACCGTTATGCCCCTGTGGTCTGAGCATTCAAAGCCCCTACTGAAGTCTCTGCTTTGTCCTGAACACTCCCCCACCCCCTGGGTGCCTGTGTGTTCTAGTGACAGGTCACCATTACAAGGAAAATGTATCCACTGAGGGCAGCGTGTGAGGTGTGCTTGGCATGAGATGCTTTTCTCCCAGACGGCTTTGGATTTTTTACTTTTTTTGGCTCATTTTTTTCTTCTTTTTAATAATTTATTTTTATTTTTAGCATCAGTATTTTTGCCTACATGTAAGTCTGTGTGAGGGTGTCTGGGCCCCTAGAACTGAAGTTACAAACTGTTGGGAGCTGCCACGTGGGTGCTAGAAATTGAACCTAGATCCTCTGGAAGGGTAGCCAGTGCTCTTAACCACTGAGCCATCTCTCTAGACCCCTTCTTTCTTTCTTGACAAGGTTTCATGTATTTCTGCTGTGAAATAATCCTTTTGTTCACAGTAAATATGTATTACTGTCATTGGTTAATAAAGAGCTGACTGGCTGATGGCTAGGCAGGGTTTTCAGGACAGAGAGAACTCTGGGAAGAAGAAGGGCTGAGTCATGAAAGTCACCCAGAGGGGAAATGAGTGTGCCGTGCTGAAAGAAGGTACCACCATACGGCAGAAGTTAGATAAGAAATATGAGTTGATTTAAGTTGTAAGAGCTAATTAGTAATAAGCCTAAGATATCAGCCAGCAATTTATAATTAATAATAAGTATCTGTATAGATATTTGGGAGTCAACTGACGGGACAGAGCTGACCTGTGGTCTTGATGAAAAAAACTCTGCCTACATAATCCAGGCTAGCCTTGAACTCACTACGTAGCCAAGGATGTAGCTAAAGATGATCTTAAACCTCTGATCCTCCCACAACCAAATGCTGCTACTGTGCACACACTAGCACTATTCCTGATTTTATGCAGTGCTGAGGTTAGATCCCCAGCCTCCTGCATGGTAGGCAAGCGCTCTACCAAATGTTGGCTGACAGATCATGTTATCAGAGAATGGTACAGGCCACTTCTCTTCCCTCCCTCCTTGACCTCCTCCCTCCCCGTTTCCTGCCCCCCCCTTTTGTGGTTTTAGGGATGGATGGGCCCCAGGGCCTCTGTATGGCTAGACAAGCACTCCACCCCAGGCACCCACTTTATTTCTTCCCTACCCTTACTTCTATCTGTCTCTCTAACATGTCATCGTACATACTTGTTTACTGTCCGTCTGATTGCCCATCATGCCGAGTGTCAGCTCCACTAGACAGAGACTTTGGCTTGTTCTCTACTGTGCATCATTGCCCTGAATAAAATGCTCAGTATACATTTGTGCTTTGTTATCAATGTACTGTCACGACAACCCTGGGAGTTTGTGTGTGTGTGTGTGTGCATGTATGCATTCATATGGGTGCTCTTGTGTGTACAGGTGTGTCCGTCAGACACTGTCTTGTTGTGGAGACAGGGCCTCTCATTGGCTTGTAGCTCACCAAATGAGCTAGCTGAGTTGTGTCTGCCTCCCTCAGGCCGACATCGCAAGTGGGTATCGCCATGCACTGCTTTTCTTGTGGGTACTGCAGATCAAACTTGGGGTCTCATTCTCACCAACCAAACTACATCCCAAGACCAACTCTGGGAGACTTTCAGAGATAGTAAACTCTCACTGAAAGCCTGGTGTGGCGGCTGTGGCAGTTTGAATAAAAATGATCCCCACAGGCCCACAGGGAGTGGCATTATTAGGAGGTGTGGCCTTGTTAGAGTGGGGGTGTGGCTAGAGGAGGGCCTTGAGATCTCAGAAGCTCAAGCCACACCCACTGTGGCTCTCCTTCTGCTGCCTGCAGACCCAGATGTAGAACTCTCAGCTCCCTCTCCAGCACCATGTCTGCTGCATGTCGCCATGTGCCCCGCCATGATAACGAACTAAACCTCTGAACTGTAAGCCAGCCCCAAATAAATGCATTCTTTTATAAGAGTTTCCATGGTCATGGTGTCTCTTCACAGCAATAGAAACCCCAAGACAGTGGCTCATACCTTACTGCCAACACCCTGGAGGCTGAAACAGGAAGATTGTCTGTCTGCACAGTACATTCTAAACCAGTCTAGGCTACAGAATGAGATTTGATCTTAAATGGTCTGCCAAAAGAATTGGGAAAAAATTAAAAGGGCATGGATTACTGGACCTAGTATTACATACCTGTAATTCCAGCACAAGAGAGGCTGAGCCAGGGCTACCACAACTCTGAAGCTAGCCTGGACTACATGGTTGGTTGTTTTTCTCTCCTAAACTCATCTCTAGGAATGAGGAGGTGTAGACCTATCATTCTCTTGATTTTTACAAACTCGGAAGGTCATGTTCTGAGTAATTTAAAAGACTTCCCAGAGATCTCATGACAAATAGCTGATTTCAAGCTTGAACCTGGGTCTTGGGAGCCCAAATGGCCTTTGCGCCACACAGAGGCAATAGCCAGTTCAACCTCCAGACAAAACAACAGAAGGCAGAGCTGTGAACACAGGGACAGATTTGCTAGTTACTGGTGACCTGGGTCTCTGTTTCTCCCCATTTCACACCTTGGAGAGGGTAAGACACAGATTCTCTCTCCTTTAACTTGGTGGAGGAGAAGAAAGTCAGACCACAGTGCCTGACCCGGAACCACAGAGTCTACTTTCTTTTGACTGCTGACAACCCTCCTAGGTATGTGTGGCCTGACACATGCTCACATGAACTTCCCTGTGCACCCAGCACCACATATCTGCAGGACAGAGTTCCTGGAGATAGGATGAGGGGCAGAGAAAAAATGAATGCTTAAAGGCAACCAGCAGGAAGAGACCACAGAGAGAGGCGGGAAGGTGAGCAGGTCAGGGCCATCTGAGTCTTGTGAGACACTGCGCAACCGACAGAAGAAACCATGGTGTCAAGTCTAGCAGGAAGGTTTCCGGATGAAATAAAGCAAGCTGGTTTGTGAAAACAAGCACAGGTGTCTGGCCACTCAGCCCTTCAGACACGAAGTGGGACCATTAGGGTCTGAGATAGCTGGAGGTGCCTCCCCGCTACACTTACCTCAGTTACTCTTTCTGCCTAGGTGACCAACCCCAGTTCTACCTATGACATCACTTCCCTCAGGGCAGGCTGAATGCTGCAGATCTCCACTGCCCTGGGATTTATCCTGAACCAGGAGGTCCCAGGGACGTTTTGTTCCTGGTGCAAACCTGGAGAAGTCTCTAATGTCTAATCCTGTAAGAGTCAAAGATCAAGAGGGCTATGCAAAGCAAAGAGAGCCATCTTTTTCTCAATGTGAGAGTGGTCGCTTCTTAGGGCAGTCAATGTAAAAGTCATGAAGACCTTTGACATGTTTCCCTAAGAACTCTGGAGGTCCGTGCACCACACGACACCCAGAGACATGCATCTACATTCACGCTTTAAAGCATCCTATTTTTCCAAGCCTTTCTGAGTTTTGCACTGATCTGAGGCTCTCCAGCCCTAGCACAATTGGGGGTGTTTCCCCTTAATTACAGAGGCGTGCTGTGAGGAGGCCAGCCTAGAGGGAAATGAAGCAAGGATGTGTCAGGAGAAAGAAGAAGAAAAGAAGGCTCCGGTTTCTTGTTTTGCCAGAAGGAGAAGGAACATAGAGTCCTCACACTCACGGCTCTCATACTAAACTTAGCCAGCTCCCATAGTTCCAGGCTTGGCAAATCAGCTCGTGAGGGCCTAATAAACATCCATGGCGAAGTGACTCACTGACAACAGCCATGTGCGGGATGGGGCTGCTTTCAGCCAGTCAGTCCTAGGATGATGCTGAGTCCCCTCCCCACTGCAGGATGGTGAGGTGGGAACAAGCTGGTGCTGTCTGAAGAGGCAGAGAGGCCTGCAGGTGACAGAGCCCAGTGCAGAGAAGGGAAGGAAGGCTCCTGTCTGGGAAGTAAGGGGAAGGATCTGTGTGGTCACACAGTTGTGTGAGGGGATGAGCCACCTTAGGAACTTCATCTGATGGGACTTTATGACCACCAGGGTACGGAACAAGGGACACAGTGTCACATGGGAATCCCAGTTGTCAAGGGGTTTCTCTCTCATTGTTTGCAGACAGGTGCTCATTGATGGAAGCTGGTTTCTAGAAGGAGAGCCTGGGAACGTCCCACATCCTGGTTCTAATATGGTTATGTTGTCCTGGCGTGATAGAGTCTATAATCAGCTCCAAGACCTAAGTCCCTGACTGTATGGATGGGCTCTTGACTCAAAAGCAGATGGAGAACGAAAGGTCAATGGACCTGGAGTGTGCCAACTACAACAGATGCTCTCTATAGAGGCTGAGACATCTTAGAAGGACCATCACCAGCCATAGTGAGGTACAGAGGGGCCTCCCAGACTGAATAGGTACCGAAAGTTCCTTACAGAAGTCAACAAAAGCTCATCTGAGGAGCAAAGAGAAGCGGTTAGCCTGGGAGGCTGAGAAGATACCCAGACTAGAGAGTGAGGGGCCCTGAGGGCTGAAGGCTTAAATGAGGCAAACAAGGTAAGAATGTACAGGCTCGCTCTGTTCATAAAGAGAGATCTTCTGGCTCCCAGGGAAATCACAGAGCCAAGTGAAGTGCCCATCCAACACAGGGATGGACCAGTGAGCTGGCATCATTGCTAAAGCTGCCTGATAGTGAAGGCAGTGAGTTCGCCGGCAATGGGGGAGGGGCTTCCAGCAGATGACTTGGCTAGAGACCACCATCTAAGACAGACATGTCTGTCTTCTGCAGGGGTTCCTCTCAAAGACCCAGAGAGAGAAATGTGCAGAAACTTATCTCTGCTCTTCACAAGCAGCGCTCTGAGACCAGGAAAGACTAAATACTGTGCCCAAGGTCACCAGAAAGCAGCAGAACAAGAAACAGAGAGCTTTGTCTACTCCACCACCCAAGCTCCAGACTTTCCCATCTGGCTTCCCAATTGGTGTCCCGGCGGATGCTATTTTTGACCGGCTTCCTTGGCCAGGATGGGGAGTAACTACAGGCTGGGCCAACATCAGAGTCTGGGGGCCCAGGTGAGGCTGGAAAGGAGCCAAGGGCCTGTCCTTGTACCCAGGCTTGTCACCGCTAATTGTCATGTACAGCCAAAGGAGGATACGAGTGTGAAATACCCAGCCTGGTATTGTCCCCACACCTGTCAGGAGGGACTGAGGACTGTCCCGGTGATAGAGGCGTGGACTCTGATGTTAGAGCTCTACCAAAAAAAAAAAAAAAAAAAAAAAAACCATCTTGACTTTCTCTGGGGATGGGTCAAGATCCACAGGAGACTATAGTCCTCCCGACCACTAGGGGGCGCCAGCTGGCTCAGCATAGAGCTTTGCTGCCCAAAGGAAGTTCCTGTAAACAACTGTCCACACAGCTAGGCAAAATGGCTCACAGCTGTACTCCCAACACTTACACAAGGCCAGCGAGAGGATCAAGGGTTCGTGGCCAGATAGAGCGACATGAGAGAAAAAAGGGCTGATAAGATGGTAGCCAGGAAGGCCACTTGCTATAAGGTCGGCCACCTGAGTCTGATCCTGGGAATCCACATGATAGAAAGATTGACTACCCTTCTCACTCCTACAAACTGTGCCCTTCACACATGTGCCTTCCACACTAACTTTAAAAATGTGATAAATAATAAATAGGATAAAATCAGTCCAAAGCTCCTTAACGATCTTTGCGGTTGTCATTGTTGCTTCTTAGAATTATTTTAATTTACATGCATGTGTTTGTGTCTGTGTGTGTGCCACACATGTGCAGGGGCCCTGAAGCCAAAAGAGGGTTTTGAATCTCCCAGAGCAGAAGTTATGGGCAATTGTGAACTGCCCAATTCTAGGCTGGGAGCCGAATTCTGAAAAAGCAGAGTGCTCTTAACCCCTGAGCTACCTCTCCAGCACAGTTGTTATTTTAATATTTTTATTTTGAAAATGTGTTTGGTGTGTGTGAATGTAGATGTGGCATGCAGTGCTGGGGTCATGGGCACATGTGCATGGCTACACCTGGCTTTTTACATGCTTTTTGAGAGTCGAACTCCAGTCTTTATGCTTATCTGCTAAGCCAGCCTTCCAGCTTGAAAATGGTGTGTGTGTGTGTGTGTGTCTGTCTGTCTGTCTGTCTGTCTGTCTGTATTTATATTTCTGGGGTGCTGGAGATAAAGCCCAGTGGTCACATATGCTACACAAGTGCTCTACCAACCAGGGTGTCACACACACTACGTGAGTTCTCTACCACTGAGCAACAACCTCAGTCCTCTTTTTTTTTTTTTAACTTGTGATGGGGGGTGCCTTTTGTTTGTTTTGTTTTTCAAAGGTCTCACTATGTAGCTTCCACCTCTGCCTCCTTAGTGTTGTAATTAAAGGCATGCACCACCATGCTTAGCCTATAGGACCTTGAACTCTGAATTCTTGAGTCTTAACCTCCAAAGTGCTGAAGTTATGGGCATGTGTTACTATCCTGGCTGTCTTCGTTGCTGACTAGCAGGCATTAACTGTGTGCTGAGGAGGTTCAAATAATCACACATAGGCTTATATTATTTTTACACTGATTGACCAGGCATATAATTTGTTAGTGCTTGCCTGGGCTACAGGAGACCTTGTCTAAAACAAACATCAAAAAAGAGTAAGATTGTGTGTGGTGGCTCACACGTGTAATCCCAGCATTCACCTCCCAAGTGCTGGGATGGCAATCATGTGACACCATGTCTGGTAAAGAGGACATTGTGTCACTTGGTGGTCTGTGGTGCTAGGATTCTACCAACTGAACTAAGTCCCCAGCCTCTGGGCTTTGTTTACGGTATTGACCAGTTTTCCTACATACTCTAAAGGGCAGTGTAAGGAAGCTGATTGTGGGGCAGTTAGAGGCTCATGGGTAGGTAGAGTCCACATCCATGCATCTCTTAAAAAAATTTTTTTAAGTTACATTTGCGGGTGCGTGTGTATGTACCACAGTGCACTGGAATCAATTCTTTCACTCTATTTAGCAGCCCCCAAAGCTCTGAGGACTCATTTTTATGGCCAAACACTCTCTGGTTTCTTCATAACAGAGTCCACCCATCTCCCAGGAGGCCATGTGACTCATGCTAAGCCAATCGGAGGGTCTTCTTTGTTAGGCAGTGCCATCAAGGGAGGGCCACATGGTCCAAGTTGGGTCAAATCATAGCTTTTCCAGGAGCTTCCAGTTAGAGTAGGGAAGTCACTCTCTTCCTTTCTGGTAATGTGTCTCTGAAGGAACCAGCTTGATGCTTCTGGAAACATGTTTCCTGCCTCTGAAAGGCCACTCCCAGGTGGCAAAGGTGGAAACTGATTTCACCCACAAGTCACAGAGATCCTACTGACAGCATGACCATAGTGCCTTTTCACATGCAAAACATTCCAGAAGATACCATTTCCTGGATTGGTTCGGTGCAAAATTCCTTCGGACTATCTTAGCCCAGTGTGATTTCCTCTGACTCCAGATGGTTATCTATCTCAGAACCAATCCTCAAATCCATGGTGTAAACAGAAAGAAGAAGGAAGAAGCAATGGATAGCTAGTCATCTAAAGAATATTCTAGAAGCCCTGCTCAAAAGTTTCTACTCATAACTCGTTGGCCATTCCTATATTCAGGGAAAGCTGGACATAGCTGGATCCACCATCATACCTCAGCAATAAAGAATTTCTGTTACTAAAAGGAGGAAGAGGGGGCTGGAGAGATGGCTCAGCGGTTAAGAGCACCCTCTGCTCTTCCAGAGGACCCGGGTTCGATTCCCAGCACCGACATGGCAGCTAACAACTGTCTGTAGTTCCAGTTCCAGGCAAACACCAAGGCAAATAAATAAATAAAGTTTTAAAAAAAAAAAAAAAAAAAAGGAGGAAGGGAAAGGGGGTGCTGAGGGGTGAGGGTCACCAGAGATGGCGTGGAGAGAAAACAGGGATGAGCAGAGGGCCTCCCTAAAGGACCTCCCAGTCCATCTGCCCTTCCTAGCTCCATGAGCCAATGATATCTTTTTCTTCTTAATCAGGAGTGTGTTGGGCTTCAGTCACCTGCCACTGGGAATCCTTGGTTTTAGATGTCCTAAACAAGGGACTCCTCGGTCTCCCCTGTCTCTCATCACAGGGCTTCTCTCACAGATTTTCATGTTGCTTTGAGTACAAGCTTTTGGCAACAGTCTCACTGTTACTCATACCCGACTAATAGCTCACTGTAATTTCTGTGCCAACTCATTTCCCGCCCTTTGGGAATCCTGGCAGGAGGCCCTGCCCCCACCTCCGTTAGATCAGGAACTGATTGTGGGGGATTGGAGGGCATTCCTGGCATGCCTGGAGAGAGCCTAGAAATGGTGTAGACTTGGGGTAGCGCACTCAATCAACCCACTCAAAACAAAAGAAAAACCAGACACTATTTGCCTTGTTTCCAAGCCCCTGCCCTGACTCTCCATGGGAATGGCCCATGAAGCTGTGAGTGGATGGTCCAATGCCCACAGTCAGGATAGGGCCATTTACTTGCCCAGTGAAAGATAGCAGACTGACTCTTTAGTAGTTAGCCGGCTACTTGACATTGATGGTGTGCCTGGAGAGAAACAGAGACAGCCCCATTCCTCCAGCCAGGGTCCTCGGAGGGTGGGAAGTAAAATACAAGTCTGCTCTTAGCCAAGGCACAAATGTGAGCAAACCAATTTCCAAGCAGAGGCTGTGTTTGCTCCAAACAGCAAGGTGTTCGGGGAAGCTGTTCTGAGACCAGAGCCAGGCACCACATCCACCTTCTAGCTGAAGGCCATGACTGAATAACCGTGTCATCTCTTAGGCCTCGAAGACCCCTCCATCACCTTGGACAGATTAATGCTTTGTTGCTGACTCATTGCTCATTCTTTCCCTTCATACCCTCAAACATTTCTCAGAACCTGCTCCTTCAGAAAGGCTCATGTGTTGTGAACAGCCAAAGCCTGAGTTCAAATTCCCACCTAGGACTGGGACACATGCCAGTGATCTCAATTCTCATACGTTCAGACAGGAGGATCACTGGCTAAGGGCAACCTAGCTACAATAGCAAGGCTCTATCTCAAAAGCAAGCAAACCAACAAACCTGGGAATGTAACTCCAGGAAGAAAGCTTGCCTTGAATTAGCTGGATCCATCTCCAAGCACTGTGAGACAAAAGGCTGACAAGTCACCCCTGGATCTTTTCTTCAGGTATAGTGATGCATACCTGTAATCCCAGCACTGGGAAAGCATAGAAAAGAGGATCAAGAGTTCAAGGTCATCCTCAGCTTCATAGAGAATTTGATCCTTGGTGTCCACATAACCTGTTCCACAAAGTTGTCTTTTGACCTCTACACTTGTACCATGGTATACACACACACACACACACACACACACACACACACACACACACACACCAAAACAACCAAACAATCAAATTCTCACTTACCACTTACTGGTCATATGACTTTGAGCAAGAGTGTTAAGCCTACATGTGTATATCTGAGTACTGCTTGCATACCTGGTGCTTGAAGATTCCAGAAGCTCCTAGAACTGGAGCTACTTTAAATGCAGATGTTGGGAACTGAACCCAGATCATCTGGAAGAGCAATCAGTGCTTTTAACTGATGATCCATTGCTCTAGCACCTGGGGAAGTAATTTAATCTTTGCATGCCTCCATTTCTCACTTTAAAAATGGGGGCAATAGCCAGGCAGTGGTGGTGGTATGTGCCTTTAATCTTAGCACTCAGGAGGCAGAGGCAGCTGGATTTTTGTGAGTTCAAGGCCAGCCTGGTCTACAGAGCTAGTTTTAGGACAGCCAGAGCTACACAATGAAATCCTGTCTTAAAAAACAAACAACAACAACAACAAAAAATGGAGGTATGAATATCTCCCTTGCATTGTGAATATAAAAGAATATGTTCTTAGCTAGCTAATAAGCCAGACATGGTTATGTCTGCCTACAGTCCCAGCATGTGAACATGGAGGCAGGAACACAGAAGTTCAGTGCCAGCCTCATCTCCATATTTAATTCAAGGCCAATTTGGACTACAAGAGGTCCTGTTTTCAAAACAAACAACCCATCCTAATAAGCAAAGAGTTTCTAATAGATGCCAACCACAGCAGTCGTCAGGAAATGGTGCTATCCTGGTTCGGATGGTGCTGCTGTGGTGGCCACAAGTTTGTTACTTGAAACAAAAGATGCTCGGGAAATTGTGACCAATGGTCCCCATGTTCCTGTGGGTGCTGACTGCCACAGCACAAGGACAGTATGATATGTGACCTCAACATGCTTCCTCATGTGAAAGCTCCTGAAGATGGGGTTGCCTTTTTACATTTTTAGTGACTTTTGTTGTATGGGAGAAAAAGCCCAGGGTCTCCTGCCTATGCAAGCAGTCTACCACTGAACCACATGGCCAGCACCATCTCAGGGATGATATCAGGATGCTCACAGAGCCCAGTACCACAGCTGCTCAATATTCTTCTGTTTGTCAGAAGCTTTGGAGCCTTTCCATCCATGAATCTAGGGTGGAGATTAGGGATCCTTAGTGCCCAAAGCAGTATGGGAGCAAATCCCAAGGTCCCCTGGTAGCTTAGGGCATCTTCCATCCTGGGGTAACTCACCACCCAAATCTCTCTTTTAGCTACTGGTGGAAGAGACAGATCTTCCTAGCAAATCCTAAGCTTAATTCAGTTTAGCCACCACCACCCAGCCCCACTCCACGCTTCCCAGCCCAGGAGCAAGCCAGATTCTACACTCCCTGCCCAACATTTATATTCCCAGCTATTTATAACCCTGGCTTACAGCAGTCTGAGACTGACGCTGAATGGGTGGCAAGAAATCCTGCCTCACAATGATGCAAGAACCCCCGCAGCTCCTGGCCCCCATCCGAGCATTTCATCTGGCTTGCTTTCTCTGTACAGGCTTGTGTGTCTCTGGCTGCCATCTTTTGCACCTCAGGCCATGTTGTTCAGGGAGGGGCTAGAATTCTGGTTCAGAATTACCTAGACTGTGGGAGCATAACTTGTTTTATGAGAGCCTGGGAATTAGTCTTCTCTTTCAGATCCCTTCTTGTAGGAAGTGAGAGGGTGGCCCTAACTTTTCCCAGGAAAGTAGAGGAGAGAATGGCAAGGCCTCACAGTTTGAGGCGACCAGAGATAGAAGAGGAGAGAGAAGGGGGGGACACTGTGCTGTCTGAAGTGCCCAGAAAAGGTGACGGGAATGCTAGATGCCACCACAATGTACAGCGGGCCCAAGCACTGGCCTACAGCCCCACGGCTGCTACTGCTTAGCTGTGTGCTCTTGGGAAAATTGCTTAACCTCTCTGTCAATAAGGAGATTCTAAGCTAGGCAGTGGTGGTGCATGCCTTTAATCCTAGCACTCAGAAGGCAGAGAGGCAGGCAGATCTCTGTGAGTTCAAAGCCAGCCTGGTCTACAGAGTGAGTTCCAGGCCAGCCAGGACTACACAGAGAAACCCTGGAGAGAGAGGAAGGCGTATTATAGCCCACTGGTGGGTCACTGACAGGACTGAGAAAGTGGGGTGGCTTTGTGTGTTTGGGTAGTGCTGGGGATGGAACTCAGGGCTTTACATGTGCCAAGCAAATGCTCTGCCACTGAGCTGCATTCTAGCCATGACCTCATGCTTGAGCAGCTCTCTGCAATGCAAGGAGGGAGACACATAAATGCCGCATCTCTTCTCCTCCAGACACTCCTGGACTACGGGAGGCAAAAGATCTGAGCCCATGTCCTCTGCGTTTGAGGGCTGTCACTCAGAAAAGCAATCAACCTGAGAAAGAGCCCTGCCCTCACTCAGCTGGCTGGTGGCTTCCATTCATGGTATCTTGAGTCACAGCTGGCCCCACAGTCAAGGGCAGAAGCTATCCCAGGTAAATCTTACATGACCACAGAAGCCTCAGCTTGGGGACCTGGGGGTTGTGGGCGACACAATAGAATAGTGTATTTAGAGGCTTATAGGAGAGAACATGATACCAGCTGGGAGTTGAGACCACAAATTAATCCCAGGGCCTTCTGCTGATGATACACATGGTCTCCAGGTGACTTTGTGGTAACTTCAAAAAAGCAGGCAGGTCCCACACAAACTTAGTTGGAGCAGGAGACACAGAATGGCCTAATAGACTGGCATGAGGCTCCATTGGGAAGCCCAGAAGTCACTGAGTGCTATGCTGAACAAAGCAGGCCAAAGCCAGAGACATGCTACTCCTGGCTCTCACACTGCCCCCTGGTGGCTAGGAGGCCTGGGCAACCACTTTGCATAAACAGAGTAAGCCATGTACTTTGTATGCTGAAGAATAAATAGAGCTGTGTTCATTTTCAGGGACAGCTTGCCAGGTGTCAGCAGAGAAACAAAATCAAATGACTGGTCAGCTGTCCCTCACGTCCCCTCACACTAGGCCAGACCACAGCTTGGAGGGCCAGCAGCTGCTTGATGTAGAAAACTCAAGCTCAGTAAGCGGTGTCCCAGGCTCCTACTTTACTTTCTGAGCCTCAAGATCTCCATCTGTATGGGGGTGGGGGTAGAGGGAAGAGGAGACCCCAAAGCCATTCTAGGCAGAGGCAGAATATTTTGAGTGACCAAATCCACTGGCAAAACATGTCAGAGCTGGACACATTGGCATTGCTTGGCAAGGCGGGAGTAGACCGGCAGAGTCACCCCACCCCAGCCCCCTTCCCTGCTTTCAATTTCTGTCACAACGTGGTGCCAGCTCCCCAAGTGAGGCAGGCAGCTGCGCCGTTGGCTGCTAGCCCACCTCAAGCTCGGAATCAGAAGCAGGCCCATCCTGTCCCCACGGCCACTCACCTCCTCCCGTTCCTGTCCCTCAGTGACTCCCAACCCCCCTCTTTGTGTTCTGTGGGTAGAAACAGTCTCTCTGACTGGACAGAACTCCCAAAAACTCCCTGTACCGACACTGCATATCTCAAACTGCTTATGTGTCCCAGGGTGCTGAGTGGCCCTCTAACCATGTGTTCTGCTTCCCAGCCTTGCCTGACAGGGGAATAGGCATTTCAAAAGGACAAAGATGGTGCCAATGGAAGAAGCAAAGCTGGAGGGCTAGCCTGATGCTCTAGCTAGGGTTCTCTGTACACAAGCCAGGGGCCCAGGAAGTGGCCAGAGAAGCCTGCTTCAAGGGCTGACATCTGTGGTGGAAATGTTCTCTGTATGATATAAACAAAGTAACTGGTTTGGCCCATGCACAGCACCGTAGAAGTGGGTGGAGAATCAGAGGACAGGCAGGTAGGAGAAGGGCGGAGTTAGTCAGTCGCCATCCCACCCTGGAGAAGAATCATGTAAGAGATACAGGTGACAGATTAATAGAAATGGGTTGATTTAAGATGAAAGAGCTAGCTAGTAATGTGCTTGAGACATGGGCCAAACAGTATGAAGTGTATAAGTGTCTGATTCATTTCTTTGGGGGACAAAAGCCGCCGTGGGTCAGGTACAAACTCCGGGCCCAAACGGCCCAGGAACTTTCTACAACAGACATCCCAGAAGCCAGCAACTCCAGCAGAACCCTCTTCTTGGGAAATTCAGCTTTCCACTGTGACACTCACCCCCGGATCTCCCACCTCAGAGCTGGCAGGTCCATTTGAATTAGTGCTTTCTCCATCATCCACTGTTCTCTGAGCTCATCATGCTCTATCTCCATTCATCTTCACCACTGCCTTTTGAAGTCGCCTCCTACACTCATGGAAACTGAAGTGTCTAGCCCTAGGCCTCACAGATAGCAGAGGTCAGATTTGAACCCAGCAACTCTAATTTCAGAGCTAATGTACTTTGATCAATGTCTCATCCCAGAAGAAATGTTTGAAGCAGTAAATGGAACTGTCTTCTCAATCTGGATGGACCTTATGCACATGCCTGTAATCTCAACATTTAAACAGAGGAGGAGGATCAGAAGTCCAAGGCCACCCTCTGCTGTGCAGTGAGTTACAGGCCATGCTGCAATACATAACACCCTGTCTCAAAAAATGAAGATAAATTGAAGATGTCATCAGGGGAGAAAGAGAGAATTCACTGTCCAAAGCCCTATGTTGCCTTATTAAAATGCACATCTTCAGAACAGAATGAAGTGTTCAGTCGCTGGGTATCGATATGTCATTATTTCTCCTCCTAATCTCTTTAAGTAGATGCTGCTTTTTGAAGTGAAAAGCATAGCACTGCCCTATGGAGTTTATGGCATGTGGAGTTTTAACACGTGACAATGACAACATAAAGAACTGGAAGGCAGTAAGCAGCAGAAAATGGCACATGGAATGATGCAATATTAACTCCAAATAGACCATGAAACCGCTAAAACACTAGAGAAACCACTAAAAATGCCCAGAAACAATACCTAAATTAAGGCACACTTCTAATCCCAGGACTCTGGAGGGAGACCAGGAATTTGAGGTCACCCTGAGGCATAGAGTGAAAACCTGTTTGAAAGAAAAAAGAGAAAACAAAACAAGAAATTATTTTTTTAATTTATTGGTATTGTGAGTTTCTGTGCATTGTGTATGTTCAGGAGCCCACAGGTACCAGAGTCAGGGTAGGATGCCCTGGAGCTGGAGTTCCAGATGGGGACCAGCCTACATGGTGGTACACCCCTATGACCTCCCCACAGGGTTCAGGAGAGAGGATCACGAGGTCCAGGCCAGTCTGCCGTGTGCTCCAAATTTGAAAACCTGTTTCGAGACACTGTTTCAGAACCAGCTACATTAGTCACTTTCCTTATTGCTGTGACAAATGTACAGCAGGGAAGGAGGGTTCTGTTTGGCTTACAGTTTGAAGAGATGCATTCCATCCTGGCAGGAAGGCATGGCAACAGAAGCAGGAAGCACCTGGCTACATACACATCCATAGTCAGAAGGCAGAGAGTGAACCGGAAGTGGGCCAGGCTATAAAATCTCAAGGCCTGCCCCCAGTAACCCTACTTCCCTCAGCAAAGATCTACCTTCTACAAGTTCTACAATGTTCCCAAACAATGTCATGGGTGTTGTTGAGTCTGGGGGTATGGGGACACTTCACATACAAACCACAGCACCCCACAAACAGGTGACCAGCAGGAGGGCAAGCTGCTGAAATGAGGCCCCACTTGTACAAAGGTTACAGGGCTGGGCCCAGGCAGGACTTCAGGGTGACTGGATCTTGGCATTGAAGGAAAGAGGTTGGCAAGGAGACTGTGAAGAAGGATTAGGAGCCAAGTGATGGCACCCCAGACTGAGGAGTTTACCATTCATTCATTTCTTCAGCCTTCATCATCTGCAGTAAGTTGGTGGTGATACAATGTGTAGGTGCTAAGGAAATAAAGACTGCCTGAAGATCAGAGGACAGAGCCAGCCACAGAGTTAGCCATAGAGGTCAGGGAGAGGTGACCTACACCTTCAGTCCTAGCACTAGGGAGGCAGAGATCCACCTGGATCTCTGTGAGTTCAAGGCCAAACAGAGCTAGTTGGTGGTAGGACACACCTTTAATTCCAGCACTTGGGATCCCATGCCTCTGCTCCCAGTACTTGGAAAGCACACACACCTTTAATCCCAGCACTAGGAAGTTTCAGGAAGGAAGTGATATGACGGGGCAGAGACAGGAATATAAAGCGGGAGGTTGGAGTTTTGCCCCTTCTATTTCCCCCTTTCGGTTTGGTTCCCTTTGCTTCCCCTACTCAGTTGGAGGACTCGTGGAGACAGGAGGACTCGTGGAGACAGGATCTACCCCTTTTGGTCTGAGGAGCTGGCTGGGTGAAAAGTGGTTGTGGCCTGTTTCTCTGTCTCTCTGATCTTTCAGCTTTTCCCCCCAGTATCTGGCTCTGGCTTATTCTTGTAAGATCAATTAGGATTCATGCAGCATAAATCAGATTGCTCCTTATCTGTCCCAAACACTCCTGGGTAGTTCTTGCCGACTGGAAGGTCTCCCTAATTCAGGCCTGTTTGTCCTCAGAATTCAAACATCCCCAGTGCTTGTTAAGGAACAGGCAGGCTGAAGCAATCAAGTGCCTGAAGATAGTGTTCATCACCCTCCTGCATCCTGCCTGGGGCCTGAGCCATCTCCTGTCCATTTGTGAAAACCCAAACAGAGAGGAGGCTGCCCGCCCTGTGCCACACAGTTCGATGGTGTTTTCCAGATCCCATGGTCATCCTCTCTCTTTTTTAAACTATATTAATTTATTTTTTGAGATGGGGTCTCATGCTGACCCTGAACTCTATGTAATTATAGATAACCTTCAACTTCTAATCCTCCTGCCTCCACTTCCTGAATGCTGGAGTTACAGGTGTGTGTCACCACACCTTGAACCCAGAGCTCTATGCATGTAGGTAAGCCCTCTATCCACTGAGCTACATCTCCAGCTGCCTTCGCTCAGCTCTCTCTATGTTCAGTTCTCATAGTGCTTGTACCAAACAGCCACAGACAGACTAGTTCAAATGCCAGAATTTATTCTCTCTGTTCCAGAGACCTAAGTCTACAGGGCTTCTGCCCGGGTGCTCACAGGAGGGGCCTCTTTGCCTGTGCCTGGCTTCTACGATGTGGGTCATAAATAAGTGATGTTTCTTGGCCTATATGCATCCTTCTAATCTGCCTTTATCTTTACAGGCCTCTCCCTGTGTGGCCACATTTCGGCATTGACTTCCTTCTGTGTGCATCTGTCCATATTTTCTTATAAGGTATTAGTTCCTAGATTCCTGGCCTACTACCATCTTGTCTTAATTTGACAGTATTCACTAAGACCCTAGTTCCAAATGCAGTCACATTGGGTGTTATGTGTGTGTCTTTTGGAGGATACAATCTAATCCCATGCCAAATGCAGCCGAAACCAGTGTAACAGCAGGAAACTGCCCAGCAACTGTCATGCATGAGGATGAAATTATTTAGATGAGCTATGAGGAAAACCAGAATGCACAGGAATCCAAGCAAGCCTGCTGCCCCAGGCTTGGGGACAGAGCCCAGATGGAAAGCTGGATTGTTCTCAGTCACCAGACTGTCTTGTGCTTTTCCTGGCTGCTCCCTCTACCCTGCAGCCAGCAGGAGGGAAGGTGGTACTCAGAGAAAGGAGCCAGGATAAGCTCTGCTGGCCATGTGTGCATGAGCCCTGGGTGGTCCCAGCATTATCTTGCAAGATGCTGGGGATGTCAGTACCACAAAGCTGACCTCATCTGGGAGGTAGTGATTCCATCTGCAGCCTGGGGATCCTCAGCTGGGAAAACAGGGAAGGACAGGAATGTTTCTCAGAAGGAAAAAAAGATATAGGAAGATTTCCTGGCAAAGCATAGTTCTGTCCTTTGTCAGAGTCACCGACTGTGCAGGGGAGGGACAGTCTCACCACCCTAGGACTTTAGAAAGAGCCTGCAGGAACCCCAGGATCTTCCAGTGCTGACTAGGGGAAGTGGCTTTGCAGAGAAAAAGCTACCCAGACTTAGTGGCTGAGATTCAAATCAGCTCTGCATGGTCTACAGCCCTGGCCATAGGTGTCATCCTGCCTTGAGAGAAGATGGAGATGAACTCTTGCCCTTGGCTACTCTGGCCTTCCGTGGTAGTTTGGATAAGAATGGCTCCCATAGGTGTGGGATACTGCTCTTGTACACTCTAAAGATTTTTCACTTGTATCGATTTAATAAAATAGTGATTGGCCAATAGCTAGGCAGGAAGCAAAGAGGGGGCAACTGGACTAGGAGAATTGTGGGAAGAGGAAAGACGGAGCAGCCGACAGCAGCAGATGCAGAGGAAGGAAGATGAGAATGCTGGACTGGAGCAAAGGTACCAAGCCACGTGGCTAAACATAGATAAGAATCATGGGTTAATTTAAGTGCATGTGAGACTCCAGAGGTGGTGATTTCTTCCGCCTTATCTATCTACTGTCTGCCAAGGCCCTCCACAAGGCACCGAACCCCACTGTAGTGACTCACCGGCTCCTAAACTTTCCTCCTCTGCCTCTCTCAATCCCTGAGGTCTGCCCTTTTAGCCCATTAAAAAATATGGGTTAACTTAAAGCATAAGAGTTAGCAAGTGCTAAGCTTGAGCCATAGGCCAAACAGTTTGTAATTAATATTAAGCCTCTACTTTTTAGACAAGCTTTACTAAATATACAATATATCACCACACATAGGTTCATATATTAAAATGTTTGGTCCTGAGTTAGTGGAACTGTTTCAGAAGGACTGGGAGGTGTGGCCTGGTTGGAAGAGGTGTGTCACTGGAGATGGGCTTTGAGTTTCAAAAGCCTATACCATCTCCAGTTAGCTCTCTCTACCTCATGTTTATATCTCAAAATGTAAGCTCTTAGCTACTACTCCAGTGCCTATTATCATACTCCCTGCCATGATAGTGAACTAAACTTCTGAAACTGTAACCCACCCTGATTAAATGTTTCCCTTTATGGGTTGCCAAGGTCATGGTGTCTCTTCACTGCAATAGAAACTCTAAGACAAGTTAAGGAGCCTGAGCCAGCGGTGAAGGCACAGCTCCCATTGGTTTTAGTAGTCTGGGGACATGAGCTTGCAGCTACCAGTCCATCCTAAGAAATGGCTACCCACAGGGAACATGGTACCAAGCCCAAGGAGGAAAGAACTAAGAGACTGGGCTGAATTCAAAACTAGCTATGCCTGAGGCCAGGTCTCCCTACACTGATTTTTAGCACCAGCACCAACAAGTTTCCTTGTTTGATCAGGCCTTTGTGAGTTGGGTCTTATGTTACTCATAACAAAAATATCCTAATAAAACTTTATTGGTAAGGTTAATTTCAGTGGGTGACTGAAGAGGTTAGGTTATTAACTTGTGAGGTTTCTGAGGAAAGGTGGTGTCTTATTCAAGTGTCTATTCCTAATAGCTGATCTCCAAGGAGTTCAAATGTTCAGAAAATAAATAACTTTTATGAGTCTCTAAAGTTATATGGTTTTTGTTTTGCTTTGTTTTGAGACATCATGTATCCCAGGCTGGCTTTCAACTATTGATGCAGCAGAGGATGACACTGAACTCCTAAACCTTTGAGCTTCTGGGGTTATAGACAAGCGTCACCATATCCAGTTTATGTATGACTGGGTATGTACGGCTGGGGATCAAAGCCAAGCTGGGGATCAAAGCCAGACGGCATGCAAGATAGACAGATACTTTACCAAATGAGCTTCATCCTCTGCCCCATAATGTTTTTAACCATTTTTAACATGTATGAAAAATAAGTGGGTGTCCAAGGAGGCCAGAAGAGGGTATCTGACCCCCTAGAAGTAGGCTTACAGGGAGCTGTGAGCTATCTGATGTGGGGTGCAGGGTGCTGAACCAGGTCTTCTGCAAAGCTCTTAACCACTGAGCCAGCTCTCCAGTCTCCCCGCTCCCAATTTTTAATAAATCCTAGTTAAGGATTTTCTCCAGGCAGGAATTATAGCACAGGCCTTTAATCCCAGTACTTCCCCCTGACCTCCTGCTCCAGGACTGTTCAGGCTTCTGTCTAGACCACAGTTAAGAACATCGCAGTCTCTTCCGCCACCGTCATCTAGAGCTGTCTCCCTCCTTCCATTTTTTTTCTCTTCTCACTAAGGTACTTGGGCTGGGCTAGGACTCACTCTGCCTCTGCCTTCTGAGTGCTGTCATTACAGGCCAGTGCTGTCACAGCTGGCTCGCTCTGAAGTATGTCCACATGGCTGGAAAAGGAAGGGGTCTGTGGTTGGCAGCCACCTCTGCAGGAACACTGGGCCTCTGTAGTTTTTCTGAGCAGCACCCATTTACCAAGCTGACCCTTCTTGTCCCTTTGAGAAGTCCTTGACCCACTTCCCTGAGTGGCTCCTCAGATAGATGTATTTCAGGAACCCTCATACTGTAGACCGAAATGGGTCCCTTGAGGGTCTGCTTTCCTGACTGCAGGCTCCTTGAGGCCAGAGGCTGTGAGCTATTCACCTGAGCACACCTGGGGGCTTAGCAGCTGGTGGCTGCCCAATAAGCAGGTCTTGCTAATGGTACACATCTGGAATCCCAGCTCTCGGGAGGCAGGAGAAGGATTGTAAATCTGAGGCTAGCCGGGACTACATCTCAAAACCTTGTCTCAGAAAACTAAGGGCTGGGTCATGGCTCAGTGAAAGATATGTTCTTAACACGTACACAGCCTTGGGTTTTGCCACAGGAAGGCCCTTTAAGTGTAAATTAAAGAAGAAAGGAAAACACAGGAAAAGGGAAAGGGAGGGAGGAGGGGGGAACAGAGGGGAAGCCGAGAGGGGGGAAGGACTAACTTGGTTTTTGCCTTCCCCACATTTGCACCCCAAGGTCCTAGCCTTTAAACATCCACCCCTTCTATGGGGAGGGATAAGGTCAATGAGGAGGAACCCTGGGCTGGGCCAGCTGTGCATGAGACTCATCCTGACCCCACCCCTGACCACAGCATTACAACCTAGTCCAGCTCATTCTGTTTTTGCTGTTGGAAATTTTATTGTGAGACAATACACATGCCTCCCTTCCCCAAAGTCATACGTGGACAGTTGGATAAGTTTTCAAAGTCAACACACGCATGTGAATAGCATTATACTATGAAAGACACTGTGAACAGATCCCCGGCATCTCTCTTCAGTCCCTGCGTCACAGGGTGAACACTATTCACTAGCAAAGCCCCCGCCTCATGTTTCACATACCCTGAATAATACAATATGCGTTTTTTCTGAATCTGACATCCTTCCTTTAACGGTATGACTGTGGGAGTCACTTAGCTTGGGAATCATTCATCACAGCCGTGTACAAAGACTTAAGCTTTGCCTACACTTGACCTCAGTGGACCTAAGAAAATTTTTACACAGCCCTGGGTGTGGGGATAGATAAAATGGGTATTCAAATCAAACATTTACTGATAATCACAGAGAAGTTAATTGTGGATATTTGTTAGATAGTTAATAAATCCTGGGATATCAGAGAGAGCACACAGTCAAATCCTAGGTAGACAGCTCAGGAAATCCTTGATCCTTGAATAGAAGGATAAACAGCTGAGAGTCAATCACATTCACCTTTAATCCCAGCACAGGGAAAGCTGGGAGTGGTGACCTCCACCCTTTACCACATAACTCCAAAGACAGAACTTCTTCTGTTTCTGTGAGTTCAAGGCTACGCACCTTTAATCCTAACCTGGATGGGATAGGGTATGTAAGGGCTGTAGAAACCAGGCAGAAACAAAAGCAACAGGCAGAAGAGACCAGAATCGAGGCTGAGGAAGTTGCAAGACAACTGGGTGAGAATTGACGGTGGTGTTTCCTCTCTCTGATATTTCAGCCTTTCCCTGATATTGGCTCTGAGTCTCATTGATACAACCAGAATTCGTGCATCTACATTTGGTGCTCAACTTTGGGACACGAATTCCCCCAGAAAAGCTATTTCCCCCGGCCAGAACAACACGTGACTAAAGAGTAATTATCGGCTGGTTAGGCTGTTGAGTTAGCCTTCAGCTTTAGGAAGACACGGCCGTACGTGTTTCCATTTTACTTTTATCTGAGTAAGTTTTTCAGACAGTGGCCTCTTTCTCCTGGTAGGTCGTGGGTTCTTTCTCTTTCTGGACCCCTCCTTGGGCTGTTATCACAGAAGGCAGCTGCTCCACTTTACAGCCATTTGAATCATCACTGACAACTAGATTGGTGAGCACAACAGACTTAAAAAAAAAAAAAGGAGAATTTGTGTAAGGCAATGGAGGGTGCTTGGTCTTTCTATGATCTTTCTCTAGAAGACTTGATATCAGAACCAGTAAAGGAAAAGATAAATGAAGTAGATGGAATTATTCTCATAATGTTTATTGTGAATATTGTTTGTTGTTTGACTTCTATTTTATCATTGAAGAAGTCAACTAATGTGAATGCTAAAAAAAGAAGTCTTTTAAAGTCTATTAAAAAGGAGCTCAAAGATATTCAAATACAAACAGAGGAGTATAAAGAACAAACCTCAGCAATACCATGTAAGGTTCCAGCAAAGCAGCCTAAGGTTATCAGACAGCCATACTAATATACCCTGTAAGTGTTAAAAAAATAGAGAGAGGATAAAGATAGTTAATTGGGCTCAGGTACTTATGCTAGAACTAACAAGGGTTAAAGATGCGATTGTGACACAAAAGGGGATGTATTCTCCATTTGTAAAACAAATACTCAATAGCTGTTCTTCTTGCAATCAGATCACCCTTAAGGACTGGTTAGATATGGTTACTGCTGTTTTGGAACCAGGGCCACTTTTACTGTGGAAAACATGATGGAAGGAGGAGGCTAAGATAATAGAACAAAGAAGCAGAACCAGGGACATAAAAGTCTCCCAAGACCAACTTCTTGGGGAAGGAGAATATTTTGATATTGAAAGGCAATCCCTATGTGATGAACAAACTCTTGATTTATGCCGTATGGCAGCACTAAATGCTTGGAATCGGACAGAAGTAGGAAAGAAAACCAAATCATTCACAAAAATAATTCAAAGCCCAAAGGAAACTTTTACAGACTTTTTGCCGAGTTATCTGCAGCAGTAAATAGGATAGTACTGGATTCAGAAGCAAGGCCAATAATAATTGAATCCCTGGCATTTGAGAACACTAATGCACAATGCAAAAAAAATAATAAGACCATTAAAAGCAAGGTCAGCACTCTCAGGAGAAGATTGGATTCGTGAAACAATTAATGCAAATTCTTATGAAGGTGATGATAATTGGGTAGGAGAGGTCATTTCTAGATGTATAAGAAAAAGGCAGAATGTTAAATGCTATAATTGTGGAAGGCAAGGTCATATTCAAAGAAATTATAATCAAGGTGTTCCCAGAAACAGTGCCCTTGTAAAGAATAATCACAAGAGAACACCCCTCCTTCCTGGAGTATGCAGGAGGTGTGGAAAAGATAGACACTGAACTAATGAATCTCAGTCAACAAGGGACAGACAAGGTAACCTTCTGCCTTTGGGAAACACCCAAAAGGGGCTTTCAAAAGCCCCCATATCCAATCCAGTGCAATCTTACCCTGCTATCATGGAGGATACACCTCCCCAGAACAATTAAAGAAATTAAAAGCTATTTAAAAAAAAATACTACACTAAATGATAGAGAATCTATAGAAAAAGAAAAAAACTCAAGAAAAATTATAAAAAAAATATTCTGGCAAATGTCTATTAATGAACAAAGGCCAAAATTAAAAGTACAAATAAATAATGTTATTATTGAAAGTTTATTTAACACAAGGGCAGATGTATCAATAATTTCACCAGAGTCATGGCATCCAAGTTGGCCCCTTCAGGAGGTAAATGGTCAGTTTTGGAAGATTGAGTCATTATCCCAACAAAGTGATACAAAGTGAAAAATGGCTTGAGTGAGTAGGACCAGAAAGACAGAGAGGAATATTAAAGCCGTATGTGGCTAAAATTGCTATAAATTTATGGGGATGAGATTTATTACAATGGAACACACAGATTAACATTCCTCCAAACACAGAAATAAATCATAAACTAACACATATTTCTGGGAGAAATATTAGAAAGTATTATGAGAAACAGTCACAAACTATGCAAGCTGTACAGAAATAAGGCACAACAGCTGTTGATCTTTCAAAGACACTCCCAGGACTACCTTTAAAATGGCTAATAGATAAGCCTATATGGATTACTCAATGGCCATTAACAAAAGAGAAACTGCAGGCCTTGGAGCAGCTGGTGCAGGAGCAGCTGGTACAGAAGAATCAACAAGCCCTAGGAACTCTCCAGTATTTGTCATTAAAAAGAAATCTGGAAAGTGGAGGATGGTGACAGGTTTAAGGGCAATAAACAAGGTGATCCAGCCAATGGGCTCCCTACAGTCTGGAATTCCTTTGCCTTCTCTTTTACTCAAAGAATGACCATTATAGTTATCAATTTAAAAGACTGGTTTTTTTTTTTTAACAATCCTTTAAAAGAACAAGATAAAGAAAAATTTGACTTTACAATGCCCTCTTATAATAATTCTAAGCCTGTAAAGAGGTATCAGTGGAGGGTCCTCCTTTAAGAAATGCTAAATAGCCCTATGCTATGTTAGTATTTTGTGCAAAAACCAATAGAAAAAATATGCAACAAATTCCCAAAATCCATGATATACCATTATATGGACAATATCCTATTGGCAGATTCAAACAATGATACTCTAGGAAAAATTTTTGAGGAAGTGAAAAAAAATTGCCTGTTTGGGGATTACAAATAGCCCCTGAAAAATAACAAAGGGGAGATTCCATTAATTATTTAAGTTATAAAACAGATCTTCAAAAAATTGGACTCCAAAAGGTACCAATCAGGAGAGACAGATTAAAGACCTTAGATGATTTTTCAGAGATTAATAGGAGACATTGTCAATTTATGACCCACTATTAGAATAAAAAATGATGAACTGGATAATTTGTTTAGAACCTTAAATGGTGACAAGGACTTAAATAGTCCAAGAGAATTGTCACATGAAGCTGAGAGAAAATTGGCTTTGGTAGAAAAGAAATTACAGGAGGCATATGTGGATTGTGTAGATCCAGACCTTAATTGCTTCCTAGTTATCTTGCCCTCTAAGAATTCCCCTATGGGAATTTTAATGCAGAAGGAAAATGCTATATTGGAATGGATATTTATACCACATAAACTGAGTAAAAAATTAAAGACATATATGGAAAAGATTTCTGAATTGATCTTTAAAGGGAAATTAAGACTTCATCAATTAAGAGGAATGGACCTGGCAGAAATTGTTGTACCTTTAACTAAAGAAGAAATTGACCAATTATGGGTAGAAAGTGAACCTTAGCAAAGAGCCTGCAGTAATTTTTTGGGTGATATTAACAACAAATACCCTCAAAACAAAAGAATTAAAATTTTAAAGAAAATTAATTGGATTCTTCCTCGTATTGTATGAGATAAACCAATTTCTGGAGCCCCCACATTTTATACCAATGCAAATAAATCAGAAAAGGCAGATTACAAATCAGAAAATATAAGTAAAGTGGCTCAAGGTCCCTATTATTCTGTTTAAAAGTTAGAATTATATGCTATTGTGATGGTGTTAGTGAATTTTACCGAAGCTCTCAACATAGTCACTGACTCTCGATATGCAGAAAAAGTTGTTTTATGCACATTGAAACTGCTGATTTTATTAATGATGAGTCAGAATTTACTTCATTATTTACTTGGTTACAAGAAATAATCAGGCATAGAGATCATCCTTCTATATAACACACATTTGATCTCATACAGGTCTGCGAGGTCCTTTAGCACAAGGTAATGATGAAATTGATAAATTATTAATAGGAAATGTGCTAGAAGCCTTAGAGTTTCATAAAAAACATCATGTAAATAGCAAAGGATTAAAAAAAGATTTCTCCATCACTTGACAACAAGACACAGAAACTGTAAAAAGATGCTCCACCTGTTCCTTCTATAACCAGACTCCATTACCAGCAGGGGGTAACCCTAAAGGTATACAAAGAAATGAAATTTGGCAGATGGATGTATTTTATTTTACAGAATTTGGAAAATTAAGATATGTACATCATACAATAGATAAGTTTTCTGGATTTCAATGGGCAACTGCTTTGAGTTCAGAAAAGGCTAAGTCTGTAATCACATATTTTCTAGAAGTTATGGCCACCATGGGAATACCTGTAGAGATTAAGACAGACAATGCTCCAGCATATGTCTCTAGTAAAATAAAACAATTTTTTGCTTATTATAATATAAAGCATATTACAGGAATATCACATAATCCTACAGGGCAAGCAGTCATAGAGAGATCAAATTGAACTCTAAAAAAGATGCTAAATAAACAGAAAGGAGTAACAAAGACCCCTAAAAATAAGCTACATAATGCTTTATTAACTTTGAATTTTTTCAATGCTAATGAGAAAGGAATAACAGCTGCTGAAAGGCACTGGGCTATAGAAAAAAATGGCTGAGATAAATCAGCCCGTCTATTTCAAAGATGTACTGACCTCAGAATGGAAGCCAGGCTATGTGCTACATTGGGGAGGAGGTTTTGCTTTTTGTTTCTGCAGGTGAAGAAAGTTGTGGGTACTATCAAAATTAATAAAAACTTAATTGGAACCAGAGAAACTTCATGAAAATAAGAATTGATGGCTTACCTACCCGTACTACAATTCTTTAAGTTGTAAGAAAAAACAAAGGGTTGGGGCAGGTTTTTGTTTTTGTCTTTACCAAAAACCAGAAATACCCATCTTCAAGAAGTTAAAAGACCTTGGGCATTAGACATCTACAACAGAAGGGAGACTATCCAGAAAAATTCAGAAGCAAAAGAATATCACATCTATTGGTACAAATATACTCTATGTGGTAAAATCTTTCTTCTTAACCTCTTTTTTAATTACAAAATAAGTTGAAGTCCCAGTTAAATTATAAATTAAAGCTGGCTTTGGAGTTGGAGTGTGGCTCTCTCCTTCTCTAAACCCAAGCACACTTGTTAAAGGAAAATGAAAAATCGCTGTAACCTATTAGAAGAGCTACCTGATATGGGACAGAAGAATGACTAAAAAGAAGGGACAGTTCTATTGTTACTAATCCTATTCTGAATAAAAGTGAGTGTATGCAGTTAGCTTTCTATATATTGTGTTGGGTTTTAGTCTCTTATCAGTTTTCTTCAGTGATTCATAACAATGCCTTGTTTTTTGTGAACTGGAAGTATCCAAAATGAAGATGGGGCCCTATGGACTATGACAAAGGCATCAGGCTGACAAATAACAACCAAAGATCAGATTTGAACTACAAACTGCTCAGGACAATTTCGAGGTGGCTAGCTGAGATGAACTGGATTCACAGTCTACTCTAGCCAGGACCTGAGACAAGCCATGCACTTTCCTGCTATGCAGAGACTGGGTAACAAATGATACAGATACATATTTCAGGACTTCACAATCAATTACACTTTTCTTCTCAGGATCCCCTAAAGATGCCGTCCCCCCCCCACCCAGACAGCAGGAAGTAAATTTAAGAACACGGCACCCACATTCCCAAGAGGTGAGATGGGTGATATTTTTGGTCTTTCAATGGGTTATGGATGATTGTTATTGTTTAGGGTAATTGGTTAAAAATTGTTATTGGTTATGGTTAGAAAAAAGCTAAACAAGAGATATTAGACTTAGGGTTATTATTTTTAAAAAAGGGATACAGATATGATAGGATTAAGGGTAGATTATTGAATCTACTTAAAAAAAGAAATTACTAGCTTTAAATATTTTACATTGGATTTGATATTTTGTATATTGTATACAAATTGTGTATATTGGGCTGGAGAGATGGCTCAGCGGTTAAGAGCACCCTCTGCTCTTCCAGAGGACCCGGGTTCGATTCCCAGCACCCACATGGCAGCTAACAACTGTCTGTAGTTCCAGTTCCAGGCAAACACCAAGGCAAATAAATGAATGAATGAATGAATAAATAAATAAATAAAGTTTTAAAAAAAAAAACAAATTGTGTATATTGATATAAAGTTGAGATTAATTTTGTCACTATACATATATTCCTGTTTGTTCAAGGTACTATACTATTCATCTAACAATGTAATACAAATTGCTAGTCCAAGAAAGTTATTATTACCAACTAATTAGGATATATAAAGAAATGCAAGTTAGTAGTTAGACATTACAATCAAACTTACAGTCGTATTAGATATGTTTTCAAGATCAGATATATTTTAGATGGACAAGTCTTCTTCAAGCACTTCAGAGATCCATAGATTATGGCATTTAAGAAATCTCAAAAACATAGGTTATTATTTTTTTGACAATGGGACATCTGCTCCTGGCAGCACCAATCCACTTCAGAGAAGATTATGGACATCGAGGAAACTCCTCCATATGAGTTGACCTTCTTTGTGACAAAAGTTAGCCACTGGACAAGAAACTACTCTTGCCTTGACTGCTGACAATGTGATGTTCAAAATGGACAAGCAGGAGAAACACACAAAAGAATTGCCGAACCTTGTCAAGACAAGGTTGAAAGGACTTTGAACTGCCCCGAGAAGTCTGTCAGACATGCTAGGCCTGTAGACCGAAGATGGATGCTTCAACAACACAGAAAAACTTTGGGTGACTGTCTAGGTAGCCAGCTGTTTCATTTCTTACATTTTTGCAAGTTGATATTTACTTAATACTATTTCCTTCTTGGGTCTCTGAGGAATTTAAAGATGACATTGTCAATTGTTATAGTTTTCCAGTGACAATTTTAGAAAAGAAACTCACTTAGAAGTTACAGTGTATAAGTTTAAGAGACATCAAAATAAAGTTTTTAGTTAGTAATGCAAGTTAGATACAAAGTGGATTAGGTACAATCCTTTGGATTCACCAAAATAGGATAAATAATGTAATACTTTCTTCAAATTTGTCAATTGTTAATGAACTGAACATTTCTCATGTAATTATTATTTGTATATTATTGTATGTAATTATTGTTCCTATTATATATGTTTTTCCTATGTTAGTTATAACTTTCTTTTTTATTTTTGACACAAAAGGAGATATGTGGATATTAGATATTTAATAAATCCTGGGATATCAGAGAGAGCACACAGTCAAATCCTAGGCAGACAGCTCAGGAGATCCTCGATCCTTGAAAACAAGGATAAACAGCTGAGAGTCAATCACACACACCTTTAATCCCAGCACAGGGAAAGCTGGGAGTGTGACCAACACCCTTAATCCCATAACTCCAAAGACAGAACTTCCTGTTTCTTGAGTTCAAGGCTACGCACCTTTAATCCTAACCTGGATGGGATAGGGTATGTAAGGGCTTGTAGAAACCAGGCAGAAACAAAAGCAACAGGCAGAAGAGACCAGGAGTCAGGCTGGGGAAGTTGCAAGACAGCTGGGTGAGAATTGACTGTGGTGCTTCCTCTCTCTGATATTTCAGCCTTCCTCTGATATTTGGCTCTGAGCCTCATTTATACAATCCGAATTCATGCATCTACATACACAGCCCTGGGTGTAGGGGTAGATAAAATGGGTATTCAAACATTTACTGATAATCACAGAGAACTTAATGGCCAATCCAGAATTAGAATTTATTAGGAAGATTTTTGTTTTGTTTTGTTTGAGACAGGATCTCTCTTTATGTATGTTGTCCTGGATGTCCTGGATCTCCCTACATAGAGTAGGCTGGCCTTGAACTTATAGATACTCAGACACATACACATGCACACCTATAAATAAATAATTTATAAAGAATTAAATATCCACTACTTATCTGATACTGAAGGGGATAGATCATCTCCAGTGTTTTTCATACTCGATGGGTAGTTTGAAATTTTATAAATTAAGAGACTTGATTTATTTTATGTTATGTATTTGAGTGTTTTGCTCACATGCACTACACCTGTATACCACATGTGTGCCTAGAAGCAGGGGAAGGCCCTGACAGGGTATGTACAGGGTCATGGCTCACTCAGATTCATGTCCCGGAAAGCCTGCTTGGCTCAGGGGTGTGTGGGTGGAGGGACAGCAAAAAGAGAGGTGTGGCCATGTCCTGCGGCTTCACAAAGGGCAGGCTGTAAGGAGGTGAGATAGGAGAAGAGTGGGCGGGGAGGGGGCAGCTGGGGCCTGAGGAGGCTGGGAGGTTTGGAGGAATGTGAGGGGAGTCTAGAGAGCAGCCTTTCAGTGGCTCTGAATCCCCTGTGTCATTTCCGCAGGCCTGCATGACAATGAACCACAAACTGTGTGTGGAGGGAACAGACACATATCTTCTCTGGGTTCTGGGGACGAGTCTACAAACCACGTGTGGTCTGAACCACATACCCCTCAAGTCTTGTCTGCCTTTCCCTGCTTCTGATGGCTTCTACATAGTCTAGAGGCAGGTCCCATCTCAGACCTGTGGTCCATGGTAGGACCCAGAACATGAGGAGCAAGTGCTCTGCCACTGAGCTACAGGCAATGACCGTGTCATTGTCCTTTGAAGCACCAAGTCCCTAGTGCTGATGATCTCCAGTCTTCCCACTTGCTTCCTTCCATGGCTCATACTTTGCTGTCATAACTAGTATGTTTTCTGAGCCCAAGGTAATTCCCCTGTGTCTTCCTCTAAAGATTTTACAGTCTTAGCACTTAGAATTTTGAGGGATCTGTTTGACAGTGTTTCAGGATGGCCTTAAACTCTGTGTAGTAGAGGACACCTGACCCTCCTGCCTCTACCTCCCAAGCACTAGAGTTACAGGCATGTGCCACAATGCCTACCTCTTAGTTATGCCTGCCCAATGTTTTGAGTCTAATAAGCTAAGAAGGGTCTTCAGATGAATACATAAATGACATGTTAGTCATGGGCAAAGCTCCCTCCCATGTACCTTCTCTCCCCATTCCCTGCCCGAGTGTCCTGTGGCTCTTTGGGGCTGTCATTTGAAGTGGGAGTTGTTCCAAGTGGAAGGAAGTTCTCACGGCTGGGAGGCCCCTACAGGGCCACGGCATCGAGGTACCTTTAGATAAAGACCACAGTTCACTGGAGAGGTCAGAAACAGTGATCCAGGCTTTGGGGACTCTACAGAGCAGAGCATCTGAAATGAACTGCCCTCGGGGTGGAAAATGGGTCAAAAGAGAGAAATCCCCTTTCAGAACGGCTGAGCAAAATCGTTGCTGTTGCCACCACCACTATCATTGTTATCGCCAGCATCACACCACCACCATCGCAGTGATGGCTAGCACATCTGGCCAAGCATCAGAGGGCACAGGAAACAACCAAAATTCTACTAATAGTAGCTAGTAGGAGTGAAAGTTGTCAAGACTGCTTTGGAAAATACAGCTGTGCACATGCCTTTCCCCTGATTCAGCAGCTGAATTCCTAGATCACATCCCAGCGTCGGTGAGCAGCTGGGTGTATTTAATCCTGGAGCTAAAGCAAGTGGATTTCTGTGAGTTCAAGACCAACTTGGTCTACACAGCAAGTTCCAGGCCAGCCAGAGTTACATGGTAAGACACTGTCTCAATCAGTCTCACACATACACACACACACATGTCAGTGAGCACATATTCTCCCCACACACCTTCAAGAATGTTCACTATAGCCTCATTCTTAATAGGTAGAATATGGAGGAGACCCAGCATCCACCTACAATGGAATGAATGCATCATGGTATATTTGCATTATGAAATGTCATCCAGCCCAGCTACTGTGGATTATGATCCCCTATGGGTCACATAACTAAATGTCAGAATTGGCAGTGGTGAAACTTTCTGAAAACACAATGGCCAGAGCTTATCTGAAAATCAAAGGAGTGGCTAATCCAAGGTGTTTCTGGTAGCATTCATTTATCACATTGTGTGACTCCAACACAGACTTCGTTCTGAACACACAACATGCATACTTTGCACTGTGCATGCCTGAAGGAGCCTCCTCAGATTTGAGATTAGTGTACATTATGGCTGTGTATACTGCTCTCTGCTCTGTGGAAACAAGGTTTCATTGGGGAAAACAGAGACTCAGCATTTCCCTACTGTCATTCCTCGGCATTCAGTTTCATATTGATGTATCTTTGAATTCTTTTTTGGTTTGAATGTTTAGTTTTTAAAATGCTGTTTGAGGGTTTGGAGTGATGGCTCAGTGGTCAAGGGCACTTACTTGTTCTTGCAAAGGACCCACATCCAGTCCCAGGGGATCTGATACCTTTCCTCTGACCTCCACGAGTACCAGGCATACCTGTGGCACATAGGCATGCATGCAGGTAAAACGCCCATACACATAAAAAAATAAAACTAAATAAATCTTTACAAGACAGACAGACTGTTTTACATGTTGGGGCAGCAGGAGCCATCCAGGTGCACAGCAGAGGTGCCAGGACCCTGCTGTGAGGACACAGACTCTAAGGAGCAGGAGAAGCAGGGGCTTTCTTAAGGAGGCAATTAACTCTCAGTAACCAAGCAAGTCACATGGTCAAGGAACTGGGATGTGACCTAGGAATTCAGCGCTGAATCAAGGGCAAGGGATATATTTTGAAAGCAAAGACAGCTGGGTTTGGTGTTTGGTTGGATATGACAAATCAAACCAAAAGAAGAAGAAAATAGATGGAGCTGATTATGGTAATGATGAAATCCCAGCCCTTAGGAGCTGAAGGATGAGGTTGGCAAGGTTTGGCTATCTTAGGCTACATACTGAGACCTGTAAAGAGAGAGAGAGAGAGAGAGAGAGAGAGAGAGAGAGAGAGAGAGAGAGAGAGAGAGAGCCAGCCTAGACAGAAGGCTCAGCGGTTAAGAGCACTGGCTGCTCTTCCAGAGGACCCGGGTTCGATTTCCAGCACCCCTGTGGCAGCTAACAACTGTCTGTAGTTCCAGTTCCAGGGCACCCAGCACCCATGGCAAAACAGCAATGCACATAAAATAAAAACAATGTTTTTTTAAAAAAGAGGACAACAAAGAAGGGAGGAGAGGAAAGGAAATAGAAGACATAACAAGGAAGGAGAAAGAGAAGGAGAAGAAAGGAAGGGGTGGGGGAGGACGGGAAGGAGACACTGGCAACAGTGACGGTGTCAGTCTGGGGTTTTCCATCTCAGTAACCTGGAGGTTGGAGACAGGACAGAGTACGGGGAAGGTGTGGGGGAGGGGAGGGGAGGGTACAGAAGTTTGCGGTTGGACCTGTTAGTTTGAGATGTCTCTCAGATTTCCAGGTGAAGATTTTGAGGTGGCAGAATATGACTGGTTGTGTGGAGAACCCAGAGTCTGGGAGCCTGCCCATGAACTTGAAACACTTTCAGGATGGCTGACAGGACTCCCTGGTCCAGCTCCCTAGGACTTTAGGACTCCAGCAGCATCCTGATGTCGTTTGGGTCAACCAGTCGCCAAGATGCAATATGGTCCTCCCGATCCCACTTCCTAGAATCTCCACCTCACAGAATCTCCCGTTCCTCATAAACACAGAACAGAACACAGCTGAACCACAGGACAAGCTATTGCAAAAATGTTGGCTTATGATGGTCAAGTTAGATCATAGGAGACGTACTGACCGGTTTTTGTTCATCATAAGTACCCTCAAGCAGCTGTGTGAAGGAGATAAGGGCTGTAGTCATCTACCATCAGTGACTATGGTAGTTGCCTTTCTCATTTCTGTGAGCAAATACCTGACCGAAGCAACTTAAGGATGAACGCCTTGCTTTAGCTCCTGGTCTGAGAGAAGGCAAGCAAGGCAGCTGGTTCTCCATCTGGGGCACCAGGAGCTTGTCGGGGAGCTTGTTATATATATATCTGGAAAGCAGGAAGTGGGCTTTCGTTACCATGCCCAGTCATCTAGTCTTCAGTCAATAGCAGGATGGGCAGATAGCTTAACAGTAACCTCCTAAGAGACCCTGAGTCAGAACCACAGCCATCAGCTAAACCACGTCCAGATTTCCGGCCCCCAGAAACTGTGTGAAATAGGAAACTTACATTGCTGTAATCTGCTAGGGTTGTGGAATAATTTGTTACTCAGTAACAGATAATGGATACACTTTATTTTTAAAAGCTAAGGAGGCTGATAGGTTCACTTCTGTGACTCCGGTTGTCATTTGCGTCCTAGCTCCCACCAGGGTCATAGGGCAGCAGACTGGCCTGCAGATACTTAGAATTCCGAGATGCTTCTTCAGCTCACCTGGGCAAGATGTGCTTCCAGCCCTCGATGAACTGTGCCAGTTCTCCTTCAGGTCACACACTCTGTAGAGGTCAGAGGTCACAAGAGTTGATACAGTCTCGGGACTTAATGTGCCCTCTTTGTCATCACACTTCCCACAGCATCCTTGCCTCCCAAAGGCCAGCCCTGGTGACATCCAATTCCAGCAGTGGACAGGAAGACAACCATATCACCCCATTCAGACAGCTGATTGTGTCGTGTAGAGCCCCACAGCCAGCACCTTTATACAGCTTGAAGACCTTTAGCTCTGGCAGCCGCAGCAGGTACGAGAACAGAGCACGGGGCAGAGGAGCACCCAAGAGATTCTTGATCTGTATCTGTCTCATCATGGAATCTTCTGGCCTGAGACCCAACCAGGAGCAGCACCAGACTTCACTCTGCAATGGAATGTATCAGAGTCTAGAGACAGGAAGTGAGGGGTTCCCTGAGTCTGGAATTCCATTCAGTGGCTACTGGCTACTGAACCTTTAATTATCATCCTCACCCAACCAGCCTCAGTCTTCTCGGCTATCAAATAGGAACAGAGGGTGCTGTGGAGATGGCTCTGTTGATGAATCATTGCCTGTGCAAGCATGGGGACCTGAGTTCAATCCCCAACACCTACAGTAGAAATAAGCAAACAAAAAAACCCCAACAGAACAGGTTTGCCCAGGATGGTGTCACACACCTTTAATCCCAGCACTCAGGAGGCAGAAGCAGGTGGATCTCTGTGAACTAGAGGCCAGCCTGGTCACAGAGTGAGTTCCAGGACAGCTAGGGCTGTATAGGGAGACCCTGTATCAAAAACCAACAAAAATAGGTTCATGGCCTGGTGAGGTGGCTCAGTGGTTAAGAGCACTGACTGTTCTTCCAGAGAACTGGGATTCAGATTCCCTGCACCCACACAGAGGGTCACCAACATCTGTAATTCCCGGCCCGGGGGGGGGGGGATATAGCGCCCTCTTCTGGACTCTATGAGCACTACATTCATATGGTATATAGACATACATGCAAGCAAAACACCCACATATATAAAACAAAAATTAATAATTAAATCCCAAAACATAAAGTAAACCTAAATTAATAACTAATAATAATATAAAGACAGGTCCAGTGGCTCATGCCTACAAGACTAGACAGACCTGAGGAGGCAGAGTATGAAAGCCTTGGGCACTCTGCATCACTCAGTACATAGGGGTTAGTATGTGTGATGTCATGGCTTATTGGGGATTGGATGGGGAAACCCCACACTTTCCATAGTCCTTCAGTTCTTTTTTGTGGCACCCAGTGACAAAGCTTTATCCTTACTACCCTTGTGTGGTACTGCTCAGGTCTCCCAGAAACCTTGCTAGGCAGCTAGTGGTATCCTCATTGGGGATAAGAGGCCTGTGATACAGACATCTCAACGTACATAAATGGAGCAGCTGAGACCATAGAGCTATCCTCTGACCATACTTCATACAAATCACACACACACACACACACACACACACACACACACACACACGCACACACACACTAACTTTAAAGGAAAGCTACCTTAGGTAAGAGAAGACTAACCCAGATTTAAACATACGGAGTTTGGAGGTCATGGAAAGGAGCATTTGGAGAAACAATACATGCTCACATATGAGTATGGGCTTCTCAGGAGATTTAAGTGTCTTTATAATAACCACTATAGGGTTTTTGTGGCTTCTGGAGACTGCTCTTCCCTTTTCCCTTTTCTGGGAAATGAAGTCACAGGGTGGTCCCTGAGGTGCACAGTACTGTGATTGATAAGATAAACCATAGTCACAAAGGTTGTGGCAGACAAGGGTTAAGTCACAAATGCAAATGAAGGTTAAGGTCTTGCTTGCAAGAGTCCCAAAAGAATGCAGTTTTACAACCAGACAAAAAAGAGGACATACGTGGTCGGAAGGGTTGGGCCCTAAGTGTGGTTCGTTAATATTTTATGTTCTTTTTAAAATATAATTTATTTATTCTTATTTTACGTGCATTGGTGTTTTGCTTGCTTGTACGTCTGTGTGAGGGTGTCAGATTCCCTGGGAACTGGAATTACAGACAGTTGAGAGCTGCTATGTAGGTGCTGGGAATTGAACCCCTGTCCTCCGGAAGAGCTGCCAGTGCTTTTAACTGCTGAGCCATCTCTCCAGCTCCTACCTTCATGTTCTTATTTGAAATACCTCCATACAAAAGTATATTGTCTCTGTGGGAAACCTTCAGAACACATTTTGCTGACTGTCTGGGAAACTCTAGCGTCATCAGACTCTTGCCTGTGTCTCCAGGTCTTTCTGCCTTCCTTCACTAGGGCCGCCTCAGACACCACGAACAAGTCTTTCACGTTATTTCTGAATCATGATTTGTGCAGTGCAGGTAGGTGAGGGGGCAGCAATAGGGTCGTAGGGTCAGTGTAGCTTGAGATCTACTGTGAGGTCTTCCTGCCACTTCATTCTCAGGGATGGCTCCTGGAAAATCGCTGAGCTTTCCAGATCCAGGTGAATCTGTGGTTCTCTAGAACCTGGGAGGAAGGAAAGAGGAGCCCAGAGGACTGCCATGGGTCGGCAAGACCATCTATGATTGTGGACTCCTTTTCTTCCTAGAGAGGCCCAGGCTAGTGCTAGTTCCCAGAACAAGCACGTTGCAGAACTCACAGTGACCACTGTTTAGGAACTTTGTCTGCAGTCAGTGCTGGGGACACCGCGGGAGGAAGAGGCCGGAGTGGAGGATGCAATTACTACCTGCGGTGTGGAGCTGTGGGAACCGGTACTGAACTCCTACCCACTCTTGGCAGGGTGTGGAAGAAACAGTCCCGGTCCTGAGCACCCCAGCCCGGACGGTGGGAGGTCTGAGGTCTGAGCCGGGCCAGTTCCCGCCCCTTCCTTCCTGGCTGCGGTTCCTGCAGGCCGCCCTGGGCTTTGGCGCCCCCTGCCGGCCGCGGAGCGCCATGTCACACGCCGAGCCTCGATGACAAGAGAAGGGCCGGGCCCTGCTAGGGGCAGGATTAAGTCACTGGGAAGAAAGGAAATGAGTCACCACTCTCCGCGGCTGGGGACAGTGCCGGGGCCACAGGAACTGAGGACAATGGCGGGAAGTGAGAGGAAGGTGAGCCTCGGACAGCCTCCTGGACCCTCTGCACCAGCGCTCCGGTGTTTGCCTTCCTAAGGATGTTACCAGTCCTTGCCTGGCTGGGCATCTAGGAGAGTTGGCCTTTGACCTCAGTGTAGCTTTGGCTGCTTCTGGATTGAAATAGTTAAAGTCCATGTTGGGCCTGCCGTATTTATTTCCTCTCCCAAGTTGAAGCTGAGATATGCAGTTGGGAAACTGGCTCCAGACAGGTGGTTCATGCCTCAGGTCCTGGATGTTTTTACTCAGCCTCCATCCTGACATAATGAGCCAATTTAGATTCTCCCCCAGACAAGCAGGTCTTTCCATGTGAGTGTTTCTCCTCCAAGGTGCCCATTCTCCTTGCCCCTCACTCCTGATGTGTGTTCAGTTCCCCAGGAGGCCTCTTTCCTTTCCTCCTGCTAGACTAGAGACAGTCACCAGTGGAACTACGTCTACTGGAGTCCTGTGTGACCTGTGCTTAATTAGAGAAGTAATAATAAGCCCACGACCCGGAAATGTTCCACTGGAGGGGAGAACAGGGCAGCTTCCAGGTATGGAAGCATCTAAGTGCATCAAAATGTCTCCTAGGGTCCCCAACCCATTAGGTGAAGGTGATCCCAGAGGGTATTCTAGCCTACAGTCTGAGATAAGTCCTAGTGGGTGACTGACTCAACAGAAGCCTTCCTAAAAGCTGGGGCAGTTGGTGGCTTTCTTAAGTGTCCCACAGGCAGGGCAGCATTATGGGTTCTCTCCTCTCTGGTGGTCTCAGCCCTGCAGGACTGCAATGTGGGGGCGGGGCAGAGAAGAATCTAACCAATCCAGGGAGCCCCTAAGATTCTCTACAGTCCCCTCTCTCTCCAGATGGCCCTAAATGCACACTGTACCCAGTATGCATATTTAGAATCCTTTGCTGACTTCAAATCCCTGTCAGAGCCGAGCTCTGCTAACTGGTGCTCAATGAATTCAGGAGTGTTGAACTCTGTCAGCAGAGCATATTCTGATCTCCTCACTCCATCTTGAACAAATGAACTCTCATCCCTAACCAGCTGGAGGTCAGACCCTGCAGAGGCCACCCTTCGGAGCTGGCATGCATAGATTTACAGTGAAGCAGGCCTGCTCTGGTCCCCCCCCACCCCCACCCCAGGAAGGAAAGCAGTGAGCTTGAGAGGGCGTGGCTTTATGGATCCCTTCAGGAACTTCCATGAGAATAGCCTGGTACTTCACCATTCTACCTGACAACTATTAGATTTTCCTGATGTCGTGGGGGTATATACTCTGAGCGCCTTGTCCTAAGGTTAGCTATGTGCCTGGGTGGGTGGGTGGAGCCAGGAGTCCCGTGGCCACTATGGCTCTCTAACATCCTGTTCCTCTGAGCCAGTGACTCTCACTCCTTACTAAGGTATCCTGCCTGCTGAGGTCTAAGCTGAGCCAGGAAGGCCCTCAGCTGCTTTATAGTTTGACAGAAAGGTGGTTTAGAATACACCAGATTCTTCTAGAACTCAGGCTATATTCCTCTTTTGTAGTTTGGCATAATTATGCTGTTTCCCAAGAGACCTTATGGACTAGTGGCTAAGATGTTGGGGAGGGGGATCCAGTTCTCTCAGAGATGCCCTCCCCTGTTGCCCTACAATATAATGTTATATATATATAATGGAGGAGGGTGGTACGTGCACTCAACCAGTCTAGGAGATCATGGGCCAGAATCAGTCTAAACTGACAGAGGCCACAACTAAATCCTTGGAATAAAATGATTTTATTCTATCTTCACCACATACAAGTATTAGATGGCCTGTGGCAGGCAGGCCCATCCAGAGCAGAGGGGAAGAACAGGAAAGCAGTCTGGCAGGCTCATCAGTGTCTTTGAATGCCTGTGCGGATGCACCAGATCCTTGCTTCAGACCTCTTCCTTCCTCTCCCTCCCTTTACAGACTCACCCGCCGAGCCTCCTAAAGCAGCCAAGGAGAACACAAGCCACCCTGTATGGAGACAAAGAACCCAAAATGGTAGAAAGGGCTCTGTTCTGGGATATCTCATGCTCTGCCTTTGTGGAAATAGCCCACAGAGATGAGCTACCTCACATGAACTGCTTCCCACAAATGGGCCACGGGGGCCCATCTCTAACCAGGAGCCCCCAACACCCCTGTGTTTTGAGAGCTGCTTCCTCAGGCAGAAGCCCCTCACTCCACCACCCTTCTTAGATTGACTTCTACCTTTAAAATCATTTCATCTTTAAAATCTTTAAAAAGACATAGGCAGCAGTGAAAAGATAACTCAAAGACCAGGAAAAAAATATACTTGCAAATTGTTTATCTGATCAGGTAGGCATTGATATCCAGAACATATACGGACTTCTCTGTAACAGCAGCAAACTCAAACAATACGATTCAAAACTTGATTAGACATTTCTCCAAGGAAAATCTACAAATGGCCAGTGAGCATATGCTAAAGACCTGGGAGATGGATCGTCTGTCCATCTCAGGGCTTTTCTCAGGCCTGACAGGCAGAGTCTGACCCCAAGAGCCCACATGGAGGGAGGGAACCAACCCCACCTGCTTGCTCTCTGACACAGCAAGCCACAAGGGCATGTAAAAGGTTGTATCGGGTCTGTTCACCAGGGAAATGAGAAATCGGCTACAGGGAGAGCTGAGATCTCTTTTCATAGCCACTGAGAGAAACAAGTGTTAGCTAAAAAATAGGGACAATTGGAGCTGCCTCGATGGCAGTGATTTGGTCCCAGGGCTCCCTGGCCGCACTCAGCAGGTTCAGGGGACCCAGTGCCAGAGGACCAGATGCCGCTTCTGACCTCCCTTGGCACCAGGCACACCCATGGTGCACATCATACACATAAAAATGAATAAATGCTAGGTGATGGTGATGCACGCCTTTAATCCCAGCACCCAAGAGGCAAAGGCAGGCAGATCTCTGTGAGTTCAAGGCCAATGTGATCTACAAAGTAAGTTCCAGGACAGCCAGGCCTACACAGAGAAACCCTGTCTTGAAGAAAAAAAAAATTAGTAATTTTTTTTTCTTTTTTTAAGAAAAAGAAAGTGAGAATTAAAGCTGAGAGAAGAGACACACAACTAGAGACCTAACACTTGGGGGAGGGTCAGGAGTCCATCTTATGAGACATAGTGAGTCTGAAGCCAGCTTTGAGCCCTGACACCCTCCCCCCCAAAGAAGTGCTGGAGAGCTGGCTCAGTGAATAAAAGCATTTGTTGCTCTTGAGGAGGACCCAGGTTCAGCCCCCAGCACTCATGGCTACTCACCATCCAGTTCTAAGGGCTAACAAGCTCTCCTCCCATTTCCTTGGGTACCAAGGAAACATGTAGTGCACATATATACATCCAGGCAAAGCACTCATACACATAGATGTTGTACCCGTGTTGAAGGACCCCCAAAGACCACCAGAGAGCTGGATTTTGATATAAACACATAAGGGTCAGTTTATTTGTTTGGACAGGTTCAAATGAACTCGGGCTGAAACCCTCTGCTCCGATGCAGTGGAGGAATTTGGCCACAAGCTCAGGGGTGAGAGAGATTTTTTTTTTTAACTTTATTTTATTTATTTATTTGCCTTGGTGTTTGCCTGGAACTGGAACTACAGACAGTTGTTAGCTGCCATGTTGTTGCTGGGAATCGAACCCGGATCCTCTGGAAGAACAGCTGGTGCTCTTAACCGCTGAGTCATCTCTCCAGCCCCCGGGTGAGAGAGTTTATAAAAGAAAAGCGTAAGTAAGCGGGGTGTTATGCATATTGGCATTTCAGGACTGGGTAAAGGGGGATGGGCTACAGTAATTCTTGGAAACTATTGGCTAAACTTTGAATGTGAACCTAAGCTTTGAATCTATTGGCTGTCAGGTCCATTTTTGAGATTTCTGTTTTAGACCTGGGCCCTGCCCTCAGACACTTAATGATCTTTTCCTGAAATAAAGTTTTATAACGATAATTTTATGCCTTTACAATAAATCTAAACATATTCTCTGAAAAAAGTAAAAGTGATTTTAAAAATTGGAACTCTTGTGCCCATGAGCAGGGATAGGAAAATGTGGCAGCCATTGTGTAAGACAGCATGAAGGGTTTCAAAACCTTCAGTCTAGCTATAATCCCAGCACTGAGAAGGTGCGGCAGGAGGATTGAGAGTAGTAGAATGATCCAGTGGGATGCTGTCATCAGCAGCAGCAGGGGCACTTGCTGCTCTTGCAGAGGACCTGGGTTTGGTTCGCAGCACATGGTGTATTCACAACTACATGTTAATTCTAATTCCAGGAATCTGATGCCCTCTTCTGGCCTTTGAGGGTACTGCATGCACATGGTACACATACATACTTGCAGGAAAAAAAAAAAAACCACATAAAATACACATAAGTAATATTTTTTAATTTATTAAATCTAGGTTGGGAGTCCTGGCACATGCTGGTAATACCAGTACTAAAAAGGCTGGGGACAGAGGATCACAAGTTCAAGGCCAGCCTGGGGAAGACAGTAACTCTGAAGACAGGCTTCATATAAGAAAATCACCCATGAGAGAGAGTGGGGTAAAGAGGAAAGGGAGGCAGGCAAGCAATATAGAACTTAAAACTCCCAGTCGGGAGGGGGGGTGTGTGGCTGGAGAGATGGCTCAGTGGTTAAGGGCACTAACTGTTCTTCCAGAGGTTCTGAGTTCAATTCCCAGCAACCACATGGTGGCTCACAACTATCTGTAGTGGGATCTGATGCTCTCCTCTGTCATCAAGGTGTACATGCAGGCAGAGCACTTGAATACATAAAACAAGTAAATCTTAACAGATAAAACCTCTCCCAGTGGAGTTCAAATGGTACCCCACAACCAAACATAACTATTTCTTTCCCAAAGCCATTGATTGGAATGAATTAAGATTTATATTTTCCTCAAGAGGGCAGTCATGCCTCACTTACTTTTGAATAACTTCCAATGATCAGAAATCAAGAAGGTCCAAAAGGTTTCTGGGACACCCAAGACACCCCAAGTCCTACACCGACTGGCAGTCCTCCCTGCCGGTCCATGTCTTTTCTAGGTAATGTATCTGACCTCTTCCAGGTCACCACCTGAGCCCCTCCCCACACAGAGAGCCCTGTGAGCTGCTCAGCATGGGCAAAGCCCTGTTCCTCTCATCACCACAGTAGCAAAGGAGCATGAAGAATGTCTTCATTTTGTTTCCTCTTGCTGTGGTAGACACAACTTAGGGGACCAGCAAGATGGCTCAGTAAGGAAAGGAGCTTGCTGCCAAGCCTGAAGACCTGAGTTCAATCCCTGGGACCTACATGGTGGTAGAAGAGAACAGACTCCTAAAAGTTGTGTGTGCCATACCTCTGGCCTCCACAGGTATGACATTCCATGTGCATACCCCCATATATATAGACACAAAACAAGTGTATACACACACACACACACACACACACACACACACACACACACACACACACACTTCTGGCTCACAGTTCCAGCTTATAGCCCATCCTTTTGGAAAAGTCATAGCAACAGGAGTAAGAGACAGGTGATGTCATGGCATCCACAGTCAAAAGCAGACAGGAAAGGACCTAGTTCTACACAGCCCCCCTGCTCTGTTATACAGTCCAGGATTCCAGTTAGGGAACCATTATTGATGTAGAATAAACTCCAAGCAATAGAATTGATGCTGTAAAGGATTTACTATATTTACTAACAGATTTGCTTAGGAAAGTAGAATTTAACTAAGACAGTGATACTTCTAAAAAACCAGAGACAAGTAAGACTTACATGCTAGGATGTGAATGTTTCTCCACCAGGATTTTTAAGCCCTTAGGCCCATCCCCAAATCTAAGAACATGCTTCTTAGGGGCAGTTTAAGAGGGCAGTCTGGGGTCACAACCACTGTTAAGTCCTGACCTACTATAAATCCAACCGCCTAGTTGTCTTTCTGAGAAAAATAGAATTGTGATACATGGGGAAGATGATCCATGTAGCAACTATTTAAGAAAATAACAACACTGGTGTACTTAAAATAATTCTAGTAAAATTTCTGCTTGTGTAAATCTCCTATCTGCCCAAATGGCCAGACTTGCAGTCTCCTATCTCTGTTTAAATGGTTCAAAGTGTGACCTGGGGCTGGGACAGAAAAGGAATTTAAGGATGTGTGGAATGCATAAGCCTCAGGTGTACATAAATTAGTAAAATTTTCAGTTGGAGGCCGGCTCCTCTTTGAGCAGTAGCCAGAGCTGGACAAGTATCGTTAAAGACCTTCTCTTTCATAAATCTCTTATGAGTTGGAGTGATTTCTCACTGGGAAGATATATTGTTTCTCTAACATGATGGTTGGTTTTAATGACAACTTAAAACAAATTAGAATGGGCCGCCTGAAGAAGCGTTCTGGTTGCCCTGATTGATGCGAGAAGATGACCCTGATTATGAGCCACACCTTCTGATGGCACAGAAAATTAAAAGGTGCTCCCAGAGGAAGATCACAATGCCCTTTGCCCTCTTCACTGTCTCTCTTGCCCATGAGTCGATTTTCCATGTAGCTCTTCTGCTGGTGGTGGAACCAATCTTTCTAGGTTTTCATGGTGAACTAGGGACCAGCAGCTATCCAAAACCTTCCAGGCTTCCGGCAGCAGCCTAAGACTACTGAGACAGCCTTGGTGTCTCATAGAGTAGGCTTCCGTGGAAGATACAGGCTTCCTGACACACGCAAACAAAATGTCCAGTTGGGCCCCATTGTAGGTGTGTGTGGTCCAGATGCACCACGCCCCTAGGCGTGGCTATATAGATCTATGCCCATCCACTCCCTTAAAAATAAATAACACATGGCAGTGGACCCTTCTGCTTTCTCTTTTCCCTTCTTCCCCGTCTTTCTTTCCTTCTTTCTCTCTCCCCTCCCCCCTTCTCCAGATAATCTGAACCCCTAAATAAACTCTGTGTGGCACCTGGCAGTGAATGGTTCTTGTCTCTCCCATGAGCCTGATATTAACACCCATGTCCAGGTAACACCTCAGGGCCAGCTCCAAGGCTTCCAGAAAGGATCTGATGGTGCACACTTTTAATCCCAGCACTCAGGAGGCAGAGGTAGGTAGATTTATGTGAGTTCAAGGCCAGCCTGGTCTACAGAGCAGGTTCCAGGACAGTCAGGGCTACACAGAGAAATCTTATCTCAAAAAACAACAGAAATGACCTCTCCAGGTGTTTACAGCAGCACAGCTCACAATAATCCAGCAGTGGCAGCAATTCAGACATCTTGTCAATGGATGAATGATGTAACTAATGCTTGAGAGAAACAAGTTAAACTCAGGCAGGATTTTCTTTGGCATATAGTACTAGGGCATATCTTTCTGGGCACGCCCTCTCTAACTAGACCCAGTTCCCTAAAGTTTCCACCACTTCCCAATATAGTCCCACTGTCTAGGAAGCAAACCTTCAAAACAGAGACATTTCATATTTAAGCTACAATAAAAGGAAGAAACAATAAGTGGTATATCCACACAATAGAACATTACTCAGCCATGAAAAAGGAACAGACTAAGGCTGGGACTATCACTCAGTAGTAGAGTGCCTGTATAACATAGATGAGGCTATGGATTCAGTCCCCAGCATCTTCCTTCACCCTCAAAGAAATGGATTGCCTGTATATACCACAATATGAATAGACCTTGTTTATGCTAGATAAAAGAGACAACATGTCAAAGGAAAGCCTGTGGCATGGCTAAGTGGGTAAAGGTTCTCAGTAAGTAAATGCACTTGTACACAGGCCTGGTGACCTGAATTTGATCCCAGGGATCTAGGTAAAGGTGGAAGAACTGACCTGCACACGTGCACCAGGCACATACACAACCCACACACCCAACACACAATATTAACAAAAAGTTTTAAATAGACCTAAGAGAAGTTATTATATGTTTCCATCTATAAGAAATGTCCAGAATAGGCAAATCCATAGAGACAGAAATCAGACTCATAGATAGGGGTGACTGCTGCCGGGGCCTTCAGTACAACACCATGAGGGTACTACATGCCACTGGAACCGAACCCAGGCCCTAGCAGCAAGTGCTCTTATCTGCTGAACCATCTCTCCAGCCCTTAAAATGGTGTTTATTTTACAGGCTGTGCCTTGAGGTTCCATTTTATGAGCAGGATCTGGCTCCATTTTGAATGCAAACACAGAGGCAGGATGGTCTGTACCTTGCTGGGCATGTAAACATCTGTTCTCACAACACAGGTGATAATTTACTCCTAAAATGGCACCACCTGGCCTGGAGAGACAGCTCAGCGGTTAAAAGCAGTGGCTGCTCTTCCAGAGGACCTGAGTTCAATTCCCAGCAATCATGTGGTGGCTCACAACCATCTGTAACTCAGTCCCAGGGACTCAACACCCTCTTCTGACCTCCTAATTATCAGGAATGTATGTGGTACACAGAGATACATGCAGGCAAAACACACATATACATACAATAAATAAATCAAAAAGAAAAAAATTAAGTTGGGCAGTAATGGCATACCTTTAATTCCCTACGCTCAGGGAGGCAGAGGCAGGTGGATCTCTAGTCTACATAGTGAGTTCCAGAACAGCCAGGACTACACAGAGAAAGCCTGTTTCTTTCTTTTTTTTTTTTCAAACTTTATTTTATTTTATTTGCCTTGGTGTTTGCCTGGAACTGGGAACTGGAACTACAGACAGTTGTGAGCTGCCATGTGGGTGCTGGAAATTGAACCTGGGTCCTCTGGAAGAACAGTCACTGCTCTTAACCACTGAGCTATCTCTCCAGCCCCTGAGAAAGCCTGTTTCAAAAACTCAAAAAGAAAGAAAAGAAATTAAGGTACCAACTTTAAATTTATCAGAATAATGCACAGGCACGCATCATATCAGGAAAATTATATCAGGAAAACTAGCTCCAAGAACTTGTAAAACTCACAAGCAGCACCTACCTGGACCCTATAAAGAGGAAGACACTTCACACCATGGCAACAGCCTCCACCGACCTATCATGTCATTGCAGCATTAGGGTCAGAGCCTGTGCCCCTGGCTGCCCTGGTAGGTGCCATTATGCCAGGTTCAGCCACTTGTTCTCCATAAGCCAATTGTCTTAGGTTTCTACTTCTGTGAAGAGACACCATGATCATGGCAACTCTTTTATATATATATATATATATATATATATATATATATATATATATGTATAGAAAACTTAGCAGTGTACATTTATTTAACCCAGCTTGGTGGCGAGTTCTTTGGCCTTTGCCTTTTTCAGCTTGACAGTTCGAGCCACAGACTTAGGACCCAGGACATTGCCTCCCCAGTGGCGTCGGATCTCATCATATCTGTCGTTGTAGTTGGTCCTAATAGCTTCCACCAGCTTAGCCAGAGCACCTTTGTCTTCCGAGTTAACCTGCGTGAAGGCAACGGTGGTACATGTCTTCCTGTGGACCAGCTGCCCCAGCCTGGCCTTTCCCTTGATGATGCAGGAGGGGACCCCCATCTTTCGACACAGGGCAGGCAGGAAAACCACCAGCTCAATGGGATCTACATCATGGGCAATCACCACCAGCTGAGCCTTCTTGTTCTCCACCAAGGTGGTGACTGTATTGACACTGGCTCAGAGGACAGGTGGTCTTTTAGTTGGGACGTCCCCCTTGCCAGCAGCTTTCTTCTCAGCACGGGCCAGCAACCTTTGCTTCTTCTCCTGCTTTGTCTCTGGCCTGTACTTGTGGGCAAGCTTAAGCAGCTGAGTAGCTGTTTGCTGGTCCAGGGCCTGGGTGAACTGGTTAATGGCAGGAGGTACTTTGAGCCGCTTATAGAGGATGGCTCTGCCGCTGCAGTCTAATGTATCGAGGCCATTTGACGAAGCATATGAGATCTCTTTTGGGCTGGATGTCCTGCCCAATGCCGAAGTTCTTAGGCCTTTTCTCAAACAAAGGATTCACCACCTTTTTGGTCTCCTGCTTCTTCACGACGGCGGGGGCCGGGGCCACCTTCTTCCCCTTGGCCTTCTTTCCCTTAGACATCTTGCTTGGCTGGAGGAGAGACCATGGCAACTCTTATAAGGAAAAAATTATTTGGGAGCTGGTTTACAATTCAGAGATTCAGCCCATTATCGTTGTGGTGGGAAGTATGGCAAAGTACAGGAAGAGGTGCTGGAGAGGGGCTGAGGGTTCCACGGCAGGAAGGAAATCCATCTGAAACCTCAAAACCCATCCCTAGTGATTCCCCTAGACCCACAAGGCCATTTTCATTCAAACCCCTACGGACATGATCTGGCTGTACTCAAAACACCACAAAAAAAGGAGACCAGAAACAAAGTAAACGACTAGTTCCCATTCTTTTTATTTATTTATTTATTTATTTATTTATTTATTTATTTGCCTTGGTGTTTGCCTGGAACTGGAACTACAGACAGTTGTTAGCTGCTATGTGGGTGCTGGGAATCGAACCCGGGTCCTCTGGAAGAGCAGACGGTGCTCTTAACCTCTGAGCCATCTCTCCAGCCCCTCCCATTCTTATAGTAACTCTGATGTCAGCCATCACAGGGCCTCTGGACCTTCTGCTAATTACTGTTGACCCTTGCATCAATAATACCTTAACTAGATACATACAGATACATACACTCTCATCTGGGTGCCATTAAGATGATGATTATTAAATCCCAGTATGAAAAGTTACCCACCACAGAGTCAAGGATTTGATCTAGGATACAGCTCAGGGAGGGGCCATGAGAGCCAGAGTTATATTTTAAGTTTTAATTACTGTATTTAAGAGATCATAAGACAAAAGTTCCTCTCACCTTTAAGCCTCACTTGTCCAAGAATCAATAACTTTCTGAAATGCTGGGGGCTGCTGTTCATGTAAGATAAAAAGCCTACATGGTTTTGCTTCTGTAAATAAGCCTGATTGCACCAACTGAACAGGATGTAGGTAGGCAAGCAGGAAGTACATCAGGATGTGTGCTTGTCTCTGATTGGACAAAGGCAGGAAATATGTATCCTGGTGTGTTTTGCCTTTACGCCTCTGACTAGTTAATTTGATGCCATACTCTGGAAATCCCAGGTATGGACCTGGTCAGTGTCAATCATCCTCATCAGTATTTCATAATGCTGACTTCAAATTAGGCTGAAAAATTGTAGTAATGGTCTTATTCTTGCTTGGTAGGATTAACATTCTCCTCCAACACATATATACCATTCCTCCCACATACATCTTTACATTCTCCAGCTCTCAATCACAGATAATAAAAATTTTTAACTAATTAAGATCAGAATAAAGGAACCTGGGCTTGCTTTTACTGACTCTCAAGGGAAATTGGGATGGCTTGGCAAATTGTCACCAATGGAACCACCCACAATAGCTTGTGATTTTTTTTTTACATTTAACAAATTTGGACATTGTGAAAAGTGTGTCTAAGTTTCTAACAGCATGCTCAACCAGTCACATAGCTGCACACTCAAAAGTTAGTGATCATCTTGGGACTGGCTTCATAAACCCTTAAATCTACTTCTGGCCACTAGGGGGCAGTGCTCAATGGAGACCCACATCCAACCACTCTGAAAAAGGCCCCTTTCTCCTCCACCCCGCATGAATCCAGCTGGGCAGGTCTGGAAGGCCTCTGTCCCAGGGACTGCAGAGAAGCTCCTGAGTCACCATGGATGCTGGCTCTGGACCCACTGCTGCCCCCGGGGCTTGGCAGGTTGCATTGGAAAAACTGGGTCAGGCATGTGGCCTAGTTAGCTGGTTCGCAGCACAGGCCAAGGATGAACCCCAGAGTGAGAAGGGCATCTCCATGTTAGTTTACGCCCTGGCTCAATCAAATGACAGACGTCTGAGGTGTCCCTACTTCTACGTGTCAGAACTTAGATGAATGAGGAGAATATCCATACAGCCAATTTCAAATAAACTTCCAAAGCCCAGGTCACGTGAGTTCACTGTCATCTCAGGATCCTAGGCTGGGCTGCCTGGGCGAGTCACCAAGCAACAGCCTCCCTTTCACATCTGCAATTCGACTGCCAGTGCAGAAGGCTGGTCTTGGCCCCAGCAGCTATACCCCATTCTTATCCAGCTGAATCCCAAATTCTGTAATTCTCTGGGGCAGAGCTTTCCCAGCAGAAGGTTATTTGAGCAGAAATAGAATTTTATTCAGGGACCAGTAAAGGCAAGAACTTTCAAGTCAGACAAACAGCCTGGTACCCCACCATTAGATGAAACAAATGCATGTTATCTCCTGCTTCCTTAGGCTAGGGAGGCCCAGGTGGGCTTATAAGGGGGAAGATCACGTAAGGCTTCTCCAGAATTAAAGAAATATATATAAATTGAGTGTGCTTGATAATCTTGCTTGTCTGGAATCAATAAAACCCCAAGCAGCTGGGCATGCCTCTCAGGGATTTTCCTGATCAAGCTGGACCACACGTTCTGGAGGGCGGCCCCCTTAGAGCAAGGTGAAAGAAGGATATTTTTGCTCTTGGCCTGCTTGTCCTCACTCTCCACGGCAAGCTCATCTATCCTGTTGCTAAGGAAGTCCTTGGTATTAGGACCTGCTTCTTGGGGATTCCAGTGTAGACAGTAGACCAGCAGCTTTTTAGGAATCTTCCAGGACCCCAGCACCAGATTGGGACTGCCGAGATGTGCAGCCTCGTTAACAAATAGGATTTGTGGCCTCCCCATAGTGATGAGACTACCATTGTTAGAGTGCCTGTGAACCACTCTGATAAATCATGTATAGCTGACGGAAGTGGTGATACACGTCTTTAATCTCAACACTTGTGAGGCAGAGGCAGGTGGATCTCTGAATTTGAGGCCATCCTGGTCTACAGAGTGAGTTCCAGGACAGCCGGGGCTGCACAGAGAAACCCTGTCTCGAACAACCAAACACACATGTATTCATATACAATAAATCATGTATGTATTCAGTCTCTCGTTTGTGTTCCTTTAGGGACCCTGGCTGGTACAGCGAATGTTGCTTTTGCATGTGTGCATGATGTGTGAGTGTGGGCACTTGTAGAAGACAGAGAAAAACTGTTGAGGCAATCCTCTCTTTCCACCTTGCCATGAAATCCGGAGTGGAACTCAAGTTGCCATGTTAGAAGGGCAGGCACCTTTATCCTCTGACCAACTCATCGCCAATAATTCAGTTTCCACCTGCCCAGTGACTGAGTTTGCCCAAGTGTGGGAGCTGCCATGGAAACTGAAAGTTGTCCTGGTAATGGTGAGTGGGAAACAAGGATGTGTAACCATGAGCTGGGTCCTTTCCCCCTTGTATGAATGAAAATATCCAAAGCACAAAAGACAGTCTTCCACAGGGCTGGCAGTTCTGAGCCTGTGAGTGTCCCAACTAACAAACTTGGAGGCCGATGCCTCCAATCTCTAGAGGGCAGAGACTTCTTCCTCCTGCCTCTTAGACCTGGGTGCTGAGATTATAGTTATTGTGCCTAGTTTATGTGATGTTAGAAATTATACCTGGGAGGTTGTGCATGCTGGGCAAACTCTCCACCAACTAAGCTATGGCTACAGCCTACCCTTAGTTCTTAGTATTAGTTTGAAACAAAAGTAATTGTGGGGTTTTGTTTTTGTTTTTTCAAGACATGGTTTCTTTTTTTTTTTTTTAAACTTTATTTATTTATTTGCCTTGGTGTTTGCCTGGAACTGGAACTACAGACAGTTTTTAGCTGCCATGTGGGTGCTGGGAATCGAACCCGGGTCCTCTGGAAGAGCAGACGGTGTTCTTAACCGCTGAGCCATCTCTCCAGCCCCGACATGGTTTCTTTGTATAATAGTCCTGGCTGTCCTGGAACTGAATCTGAAGACCAGGCTGGCCTTGAACTCACAGAGATCTGCCTGCCTCTGCCTTCTTAGTGTGGGGCTAAAGGCATCCACTACTTTCACCTGACATAATTGCAGCTTTTGTATTTTAATTTCACTGCTTGGTAGGCATTGCTAATAAATAAAATTATGTTAATACATCATTTTAGTGATCATCTCTCAATGTATGTTTTTAATGGCTCCTTACTTGCTATTTTTTATATTTATTTTATGCTATGAAAATGATGCAAACTTGCCATATTGAAGTTCAAAATGACTGTAAAGCAATAGAGCCGACTCCCTGCATCAGCACCACCTTTGGCCCCCAGAGCTGCTGATAACAGACAGTGCAGTCATGTCTCAAGAAGACTTTCAAAGGAGATGAGAGCCTTGAAGATGGGGGCTGCAGTGACTAGCAGATACAGGTTGGCAATGTTCAACTGAAAGCAAGCCTCAACGCTGATCTGACAGCTGCCAAAGAAATTTCCTAAGAACATCGAGGACCAATCAAAGGTGGTTCAGCATTCAAAGCAAACTGGAATGTTGAAAAAACTCATTAAGGTGTGGAGGATCTTGTGAGCTGACTGAAGATTCAAAAGTCTTCCTTTTCAACTTTTATCTTCTCTCCCTCCCTCCTCCTCCTTCTTTTTCTTCTTCTTGTTTATTTATTTGGACAGAAGAGAGGGCTCCATGGCTAAGAGCACCAGCTGCACTTGCAGAGGGCTTGGGTTCAGTTCCCAGCATCCACACAGCAGCTCGCTCACAGCAGCAGTCCTAGAACATCCCATGCCCATTCTGCTTTCCTTTGGCACCGGGGAACGCATGTGGTACATAAATAGACATCCAGACAAAACACTCATTACATAGCAGTAAATAATTTTTAAAAGATGCATTTATTTTTATGTTATCCGTTTATCTGAGTATAAATGTGTACACCACAGGCCTGCCTGTTGCACAAGGAGACCAGCACAGGATGTCAGATCCCTGGGATTAGAGATGTAGACAATTATGCACTGTTCTAGGATGCTGGGAAGTGAATCCAGGTTCTCTGCAAGATAAGCCAATGCTTAGAGCTGAGTCATCTCACCACACTTTGCCCTCTCTTATTTTAAGCAACAAAGAACTATTTTTAAATCAGATTATAACACTGAAGTGAGTTGTATACAACTAGCATCCATGCCAAGGGTGGTGACGCACCTTTGATCCCAGCACTAGGAAGGCAAAGGCTGGTAGATCTCTGTGAAGTCAAGGTCTGCTTGGTCTACATAGTGAGTTCTGTAACAGGCTCCCAGACACCTGACGCCAAGGTGGGAGTACCATTCAGGCCATAAAACTCAGCACACAGACATCACCACCTGCCAAAATGAAAACAAAGACTTAATCCATCAAAGTCCACAGTCCTAGGAAAGTATCTAATGTACTAACCTTGCCTTTTAGTTCCACTTTTGGCTAACTGTTCTCATTAACTAAAGTACGTCAACCCAGGATGTGGTTTTTGTACTTAAAAGCTCACCTTGAGAAAGGCTCGGGGCTACACTGGGATCCAAATATTCACTGTCCAGCGGATAAAGAGTTTTTCTATTGACTTAAGTTTGTGTTTGAGTAATTTTCTCTAGTGGATACTTCACAATTCCAGAATAGCCAGGACAACCCAGAGAGTCCCTGTGTAACAAGACAAACAAATGAACCCCCTAAACAAACAAACAAATAAACAAACAGCACCATGGCCACCTCAGTGGACAGATAGAGAGAACTTAAAAGAACTTCAAAGTGGGGCTGGAGAGATGGCTCAGTGGTTAAGAGCACTGTCTGCTCTTCCAGAGGACCCAGGTTCGATTCCCAGCACCCACATGGCAGCTAACAACTGTCTGTAGTTCCAGTTCCAGGCAAACACCAAGGTAAATAAATAAATTTTTAAAAAAAGAACTTCAAAGCAAAACTTGACCAAATCCCATTGTGCTCACTGTTCGATGGTCCCTACCCCTCTTTGGCTTCCTGAATCCAGGGGCAACTTTGCATCTGAGAGGTTTGTCAGCACATTAGAGGGCAAGCACTGCCCTGCCTGGCTCATCACAAAGAGCCTGATCGCTCTGGGACAAGGCCAAGTGCAGGACAGCTTCAGTAGCTGAGCCTTCACCCCTCCACATTCACCAGACCGTTTGTGAACAGATCAGTCACCACTTGAAGCATCTCCATTGCTTTGTGTGAATAAAAGGCTCTCACAAGCATCGAAGTGCAGGAAGCACTTTCCAAGGATTCGTCAAATCCCAAAGCATGAATTTTTACACTCCAAGAATAAACATGTATTCTTCATTAGCAAAAACAAACAAACAAACCAAAAAAAAAACCATGTTGGTTGCAATGATTTCTATTTTGATTGAATAAAGATGTGAGCCTAGTTATGATGAGTTAACATTCACAGTCTGAAACTACACTTTGTGTGTGTGTGTGTGTGTGTGTGTGTGCCCCCGTGCGCGCGCGCGAGCGTGCTGCCCTCAGGGGTCTAGTGTCTACTACACATTCTGCTTTTTGGCGTTGGCCTTTTTCATGGCTGCTGCTTTCTCCCTGCCGCTTCTCAGTTCCACTGCAGCTGCAGCTGCAGCTTGGGCCTTAGGTTGCAATGCCAGGGAACTGCACAGGAGGGCAGAACTCCAGCTGCTCAGTAGAGCGTGGAGTTCTAGAAGGCTCTTTCTGATAATGTGCAGTTTCTGTTGTGTAGGAAGCAGGGGTGAGGTCATGGGAAATTGAAATGTAATCAGTTTCACGGATTTTTGTTTTCTTTGTGACAAGCTGGAAAATGCTGCCAGGGTGGGGTATGAATGGCACAGCCTGTGTGTTTAGCCTCAAGGAATGTGTGGCCTGCAAATGTGCTCACTGCTGTCTGGCATCTGTTTCCTGGGGTTCTTTCCTTCTCTTGTATCTGTTCATGTGCATGTGCGTGCGTGCATGCATGTGTGTGTGTATGTGTATGTGTGTGTGTGTGTGTACAAGTTTGTGGATGGCATAGAGTGCCTGTGCTGGTCAAGGACAACCCTGAGTATTGGTCCTCTCCTTTCCTGTTGATTCCTGTCCCCATCTCCCACCTCACCACAAAGTGCTGTAATTACAGACACGCACCATTGTGTCCAACTTTTATATGGTCTCTAAGGATCCAAATTCAACTCAGGTCATCAGTCCTGAACAATCTCTTCATTTTTTTTTCTTTTTACAGACAGAGTTTTGCTTGGTAGACCAGGCTGGCTTCAACCTCATGGGCAATCTTCCTGTCTCAGGTCCCCAAGTGCTAGGGTTACAGGTATGAGCCACCAAGCTCATATCACTACCAACTTTATCAAGACCAATCACCTATTAAGTATAGGTACATCTCTCCTATCCATCAATCACAATTCATCTGTTAGTCACAAGCCTCTCTCTGAGTCACTAGAGGAATGTTGTTACTCCTTGAGATTTGCTTGAACAGTCTCTTCTTCAAGGTAGGGTGGGGCTCTGCGAAATAGCTGCACATAAACTACTTAGAATTCATCCAGGGGGTTAGAGAGATCAGCAGTTAAAAGTTAAAAGATATCCAGAGCTTAATTCCCATTAGTTACATGGCTGCCTGCAAATCTCTAACTCCTGTCCTAGGGGCTCCAACCCTCTTCTGGGCTCTCTGGGCACCAAACGTATACACAGTGCAGACATGCATGCAGCAAAACACCCATGCACATTAAATAAATAGATGTTATCTAGTCTAGTGGTATTGCCAAGGTGAAGCCACATAGGTACAGGCTATGCCTGAAGCAAGGCCTCCTGAAATCAGAGTTGTGTCTTCAACAGCTATTATAAACAATGTCCCTTGTGGCCAGAGTGCAGCTCTCTGTGTACAATTCCCCTTCCCAAGGCCACCAAGCTGAGTGGAAGCTTCTGTGGAATGGTCTGCTGCAGACAAGCATCAAAGAGAACTTGAAGAAAGAGGCTAACCAGGACCGGGGATGTAGCTGGATAGATAGAGTGCTTGTCTAGTACACCAAAGCCCTGGGTTTCAACACCCAGCAGGACATGAAATAGGTGTGCTGGCACACTCCCATAAAATCTAAGCACTCTGGAGGTAGAAGCAGGTCATCCTCAACTACACAGCAAGTTTAAGGTCAACCTGGTGTATGTGAGACCTCAAAAGGGAGAGGTGGTAGAGAGGGCTGTGTTTTTGGACACTGCTGTCTCCTGTAGCTTTTTGCTGAAGCTCTGGCTGACCCCACTGTGTTCCTCAGCATTGTTCCTTTGAACTGTTCACTATTGTAGATTATTCACTTGCAATATATCATAAACAGGATTAATATTTATAGAGATGTATATAAGCACTCACCTTATAAACTGAACCTTAAGACAATTCTTGGGGAGTGGAGCTGTCCCACGCTGGATGGCTGATCAGCTCCCTGAGGATGCAGGAACCAAACAGGAAGTTCACAGACAAAATTACAAAATTGCAAAGAAAATGTCTGTGCTCTGAACATTGGCAAGAAAGGATTTAGTTATTAAAGTTCCTCCTTTTACATAAGTACTCCAGGCCTCAAGGGCCAGGGTGATGACTTCCCAAGACATAATGACACTGGTGGCAAGTCAACCTATGGTGAGACATTTGGTGATGATAAGATCCTGAACAATCCAGTCCTGGGACTGTGTTCATAGCAAATGCTAGACCAAACACAAATGGCTGACCTTTTCATCTCACTGCTAAGCCTGAGTAACTGGTTAGATGGCAATCATGTGCTCTCTGGGAAGGCAAAGGAAGGCATGATATTGTGGAAGCCATGGACCGCTTTGGGCCCAGGAATGACAGGTCCAGCAAGATAGGTACCACTGTTGACCGTGGACAGCTCTAATGCACCGCTGCTGACCCTGGACAGCTCTAATGCCCTGCTGCTGACCCTGGACAGCTCTAATGTACTGCTGCTGACCCTGGACAGTTCTAATGTACTGCTGCTGACCCTGGACAGTTCTAATGCACTGCTGCTGACCCTGGACAGTTCTAATGCACTGCTGCTGACCATGGACAGCTCTAATGCACTGCTGCTGACCCTGGACAGTTCTAATGCACTGCTGCTGACCATGGACAGGCTCTAATGCATCACTGCTGACCCTGGACAGCTCTAATGCACCACTGCTGACCATGGACAGCTCTAATGCACTGCTGCTGACCCTGGATAGCTCTAATGCACTGCTGCTGACCCTAGACAGGCTTTAATGCACCACTGTTGACCATGGACAGCCTAATGCACCACTGTTGACCGTGGACAGCTCTAATGCACTGCTGCTGACCATGGACAGCTCTAATGCACTGCTGCTGACCATGGACAGCCTAATGCACCACTGCTGACCGTGGACAGCTCTAATGCACTGCTGCTGACCCTCGATAGCTCTAATGCACTGCTGCTGACCCTAGACAGACTTTAATGCACCACTGTTGACCATGGACAGCCTAATGCACCACTGTTGACCGTGGACAGCTCTAATGCACTGCTGCTGACCATGGACAGCTCTGATGCACTGCTGCTGACCATGGACAGCCTAATGCACCGCTGCTGACTGTGGACAGCTCTAATGCACTGCTGCTGACCCTGGACAGCTCTAATGTAGCACTGTTGACCGTGGACAGCTCTAATGCACTGCTGCTGACCATGGACAGGCTCTAATGCATCACTGTTGACCGTGGACAGCTCTAATGCACTGCTGCTGACCGTGGACAGCCTAATGCACCACTGCTGACCGTGGACAGCTCTAATATTTTTGACTCTACTGCATCTTAACCATCAGACCATTCCTCCTGTAGCTCAGGAGACAGCTCTCCACCCCAGCTCCCCTAATCTTTACGCAGTCACAAGAACTGTAGTTCCTTAAATGTCTTGTTTTCCTCATTCCCCTCCACATCTAGATGGATTGAGGAGTAAGTTTATGATTATAAATAAAAACTGAATAAGAGAAAAGGCCATCGAGAGATGGGTTAGCAGGCAAAGGGGCCTACCCCCAAGCCAGACAACCTGAGTTCCATTCCCAGGTAGGAGAGGACCCAGCCCCCTTTCAATTGTTCTCTGACAGCCACACACGTACTATGGCACACATGAGGCGCCCCCCATACCAAAATGTAGTAGAAAATGTTTTTCTTTTTAAAGACAATAAAATCTTGACTAACATTCTGAGCGACATTTAGCACAGTATTCAGCAGAATTTAACGGTGAGTAACCTTGCCCCACTGGCCTAGGAAGAGTTGAATCCCTTTGATCTGTCTCATTTATAAAACAGGAGGCAGCCAACAGTGGTCAGGATGGCGGACACGTTGATTTGAACTGGCCTCATCCTGCCTGGCCTAATAATCTTGTTTTATCACAGCAGATTACCACTGTGGAATAAGAGGCAGTCTCTGTCCAAATGCTCATCATGTAGGAGTGTTAGTGTGGGGCTCACAGCCCAAGGTTCAGAGCTTGAGTTAGGGTTAGGAAGCAAAAAGAAAAAGAAAAAGTGGAAATTCCTGACCAAACTATTGAGGGTCTGACCAGTTCCCACACATGTCTTTATTCTGCCTTATGCCCTATTCTATGATTTGGGTCCAGGATTTGTCTGTGTCCATGTCCCAGCCTGCAGTGGTCACGTCTCTGTCATGCCCACCTGAGCCCATCAAGTCTTCTTAACTTTGCCTGAAGTGTCTTGGGAGTGGACACTTCTATTCCTCTTCCAAATTCTCAGTCTTTTCCAAGAGACACTTTAACCACCGGTGAAGAAGTAGAATACACTGTGTGGGGTGTCAGCAAAGCTCGAAGTAGCCTGTGTAGACCAGGCCTGTTCTGCTGGGGAGAAAAGAAAGAGGATGTCTGGTGGAGAGACCTGGGAGGGGAGGTGTGCAATGGCCTGAGTGACAGGAAGATCACTGTCCCCTGATAGGATCCTGGTCAGCCAGAGACTCCTTACCCTAACTTTCCCTCCAGATGCCTCTTTATTTTCTGCCTCTTCTCTCTCCAGCCCCACCCCTCCCAGCCTCACCCCTCTGCCCCTTTGAGGTTGGGCCTTACGGGCCTTTGAGTGTTCTGTCCTGCCTCAGCCTGCATTCCCATCTAGCTCTCTCCTCTTCTGCCCTGCCTGCTCAAATTTAGTCTGAGGCTAACCTCCTCCAGTTATGATCAAGGACTATCACCCGTGGGGTGCCTCAGCTCCCAGCCACAGCCTATCCTGCCAAAACTGGGTCCCCTTGCTGTGGTCCCAACACTAATTACTTATTTTTTAAAAAAAAGCATTCTGTTAAAACAGTGTATAATTCTTTTAAAAGGCTTAGGAGTAAGCAGGAAGGCTACATGATGGAAGATGGGGAGGAGATCCAGTCCAGGAGGCCTGGGCTCTGGAAAGACTAGAGATGCTGTGCAAGGTCCAGATGGACTGGGCCCAAAGCTGTGGGAAGTTTAAAGGGCCCAGCGTGGGTCTGATTTGCATTTGAAGGGGCAGAGTGGCCAAAGGCCACTGGAGACAGCATCAGCAGAAGTGGAAGCCAAGAAATTATAGCTAATAGAGAGCATGAGCACAAAATTTGTACTCAGTTTTCTCAGGGAAAGGATCAAGGCTCTATCTCTTTAGTGTATGGGTTAAGAGGAGGCCATCCTGGCCTGGGATGTGGCTCAGCAGTTGGGTACTTGAAGCTTAGAAGATTCCCTTGGGTGGTGGGGGGAAGTAGGAGAGAGTCTCTACAACAAGGATGCACTTTAAAGGCAAGAAATACACACTGAAGCTTCCAGAAGGCAGCTGGGCCAAGTCCTTAGCAGAAATCCTCCGGTTGTGATGACTTTGCTCCCACTTGGACCTCTCTGACTGGTTTTGTTCCTTGTGCATGGATGCAGCCCTAAGGCCACACACACCCCAGGGGTCTGGTATGCCTCTGCCAAGAGTAGGCACCTTCCTTGAGATGTAAGAAAGAAGCCTTGACTGATAGACCCATAGAGATGCATCCCAAAGCCTGCTTCATCAGGGAAGCTCTTTGAACAATTTTAAACATAGAAGGGAGACTCAAGCCTGGATACTTGGGCATCTATGGGATATTTGCAAGGCCAGAATTATTTAACTATACTATCAGGTCTCAAAGTTCCTTTCAAATAGATATTACTCAGGCTCATTGTGTTCACCTGGTAGAATTATGCTCCTGATAGCACAGGGGACTTAGTGGCTTTGCACTGCCCCATTGAGCTGCCCTTAGAGGCTTGTTCTTTGATATGGGGATGGGCCTAAGGATTGTAAATGAAGGTTGTCTCCTTTTGCTATGAAAATAAGCCTAGGGGGCTGGAGAGATGGCTCAGTGGTTAAGAGCACCTGGGTTCAATTCCCAGCACCCACATGGCAGCTAACAACTGTCTGTAGTTCCAGTTCCAGGCAAGCAACAAGGCAAATAATTAAATAAATAAATAAATAAATAAATAAATAAAAGTTTAAAAAAAAAAAAAAGAAAAGAAAATGAGCCTAAATGAACACCAACCTTTTGGATAAACATTAGCAGAGACTTTCTCAGCAACCCCAAACTTCAATTATGGTACAGGATTTTCTTTCTTTCTTTTTTTTTTTTTTTTTTTATCTATTATGTATACAGTTTACAGAAGAGGGTACCAGATCTCATCATAGATGGTTGTAAGCCACCATGTGGTTTTGCTGGGAATTGAACTCAGGACCTCTGGAAGAACAGTCACTGCTCTTAACCTCTGAGCCATCTCTCCAGCCCCAGGATTTTCTTTCTTTTCTATTTGTTTTTGGTGTTTGTTTTTCAAGACAAGGTTTCTCAAATTCACAGAGATCCATCTGATTCTGCCTCTCAGGTGCTGGGATTAAAGGCATGGACCACCACTTTCGCAGGCTTTTCTCACAGTTTTAAGAAGCCTGGTTAATACATTACTTATCTTCCAGTTGTAGAGGCAAGTCCTTAAGCTAAAGTCAGCCTGGTGAAACAGTATTTCTTAACAAGCTTATTAGCAAATCCTTTACAACCTGTTTACTGTTTCAAGTTTCTCCTGCATCAGACTGAGTGTAGGGATGAATGAATGAGCAACACTGCAGTAGAGGGATGAACAAGACACTTCACCTGAAGTCAGGTTAGAGGAGCCAAGCAACAGGGCTCAGGCTCCAGGCCAGGCCCAGGAGGAGGGGTCGAGCCCTGGTCCCTTTGTACTGAAGGGTCCCTAAATCCTCAACTTGCCTCAAGAAGTTTGTTTATTTGTTGTCTTTTGTTTGTTTTCTACTCTTTGGGGTTCTGCCATCCAGCTCCCAAATAAATACAGGGAAACTTACTTTTACTTATAAATGCTTGGCCTTAGCTTGACTTGTTTCTAGCCAGGTTTTCTAACTTAAATTACCTCATTTCTCTTTAACTATATTTTGCCTCTGGACTTTTTACCTTTGTTTATTCTATATATCTTTCTTTCTTATACCATGGCTGGGTGGCTGGCTGGGTGGCTGGCTGGGTGGCAGGCTGGCTGTGTAGCTGGCTGGCTGGGTGGCTGGCTGGGTGGCTGGCTGGGTGGCTGGCTGGGTGGCAGGCTGGCTGGGTGGCCCCTGGCATCTTCCTCTCCTCCTTTTCTTACTCCTCCTCTTCTCTTGTTCTTCTCTAGTCTAGATTTCTCTTCCTAGTTAGTCTGTCTGCCAACCCTGACTATTTCTCTCTCCTGCTTAGCTAGTGGCCATTCAGCTTTTTATTAAGCCAATCAAGTGTTTTAGGCAGGCAAAGCAACACAGCTTCACAGAGTTAAACAAATACAACATAAAAGACTGCAACACATCTTTGCCTCATTAAACTAATATTCCACAGCAGGTTCAAGTACTGGTTCTTACAAAACTTCCACCCCTTGGAACTACAGCCTGCTGAGCTGAGGCAGGATTGACTGAGAGAGAAGGATGCTGGCTCCAGGCCTGTGTCTTAAGGACAAGGAGCCAAGCTGGGCTTCCACCCATTTCTCTGCATCCCTTCTTCCCTGCTCTGCACAATTTTCTGGTACTCACAAGCTGTCCTGAGTGAGTGTGGTTGTTTTTAAGGTCATCAGCATTTGTTTCCGAAGAAAGCACAAAGCATGAAAGAGAACACCTACTCAATCCGTTAAAACCCCCAAATTCTCTGACTTGCCTCAGATTTGCATGGATGATGAAATTGTCAAACGCCCAAAGCTATGGGCGTTTGCTGTAGATGCAGGATCACAGAGAATGAGTAATAGCTTTCTTCTGGGCTAAAGCTAGGTCCTGAGCCAAGTGAGAGAACAGGAATTTGCTTACAGACACAGCTAGGAAGTGGTTAGAGCCAAGATTTTCTAAAGTGATTTTTATCCATGCGTATACGTGTGCATCTCTGTGAGTGAACGCAGCATGTGTGTGAATGCCCACAGAAGCTGGAAAAAAGTGTTGGGTCACTTGGAACTGGAGTTAGAGATGACTGTGAGGCACCTAGCATGGGTGCTGAATCCTATACTTGGGTGCTCTGAAAGAGCATCACTCTCTCTTAACAGATTAACCGTCTCTTCAGCCCCCAGAGCAGAGATTTTGTTTTGATCTGAGACAGTGCCTCATTATGAAGCCTTGCCTGGGGGGCTGGAGAGATGGCTCAGCGGTTAAGAGCACCGTCTGCTCTTCCAGAGGACCAGGGTTCGATTCCCAGCACCCACATGGCAGCTAACAACTGTCTGTAATTCCAGTTCCAGGCAAACACCAAGGAAAATAAATAAATAAATAAAATAAATAAATAAAGTTTAAAAAAAAAAAAAAAAAGAATAAAAAGTGGCGGAAACAGGCTGCCAACTAAGGGGAAGGATGGAGCCAGTAGTGGATGGAGTATCCGTGAGATCTTCCTGGAAATGACAATGAGGACCAACCAAAATGTGTGAAATCATGTCACACATTCGGAGCTGAGGCTGAAGATCAGATTGCTTGCCAACAAGCATGAAGCCCTAGATTCCTTTCACAGCATCACAACCGGGCTTGGTGGTACATGCTTGAAGTCCCAGCACTCAGGAGGCAGAGGCAGGTGGATCTCTGTGAGTGAGAAGTTAGTCTGGTCCATACAGCAAATTCCAAGTCAGGCAAGGCAGGACTCGAACCCGGGTCCTCTGGAAGAGCAGACGGTGCTCTTAACCGCTGAGCCATCTCTCCAGCCCCGCCACTTTTTATTCTTGACATAATATTCTACTGGCTTTTAAATTACATGTAAAGTGTAATGAATGGTTGTTTGAAGACAGAGTTATAGTCAGAAGTTCCTGTTCCACAAGAAACTCTCAAACACTTGGCAGATGCTTCTAAAATAATTGACTTGGAGGCTTAATATTATACTAAATGCTGGGCCAGTAGCTTGAGCATATTACTAACTAGCTCTTACACTTAAATTAACCAATAATTCTTATCTATACCCAGCCATGTGGGTTGGTACCTTGTCTCAGTCCAGCATTCTCATCTTGTTACCTCTGCATCTGGCTGACAATTGCTTCTCTGCCTTTCCTCTTCCCAGAATTCTCCTAGTCTGGTCACCCTGCCTCTACTTCTGGCTGGGCTACTGGCCAATCAGTGTTTTATTAAACCAATTGAGTGACAAACCTTTACAGTATATGAGAGCATTATCCCACAGCACAGGGTCTTATGTAGCCTTGGCTGGTCTAGAATCCCTGATCCTCCTGCTTCCAAGTCCCAAGTCCTGAATGGCCAGCATGCTGTACATGCCTGGCTGCGGTACAGCTTCTGCATGAAACCCTAGCATCTAGGACCTACATACTACTGACTTTTATTCACATCACTGTAGATAATGTATCATTTCACTGCAAACCATTTGAGAGATTTATGTTTGGTTTTTGTTTTGAAAGAGTTTTGCTTGGAGTTCAGACTGTCTCCAACTTTCTTCTTATTTTGCTTTTTAAGACAGAGTTTCTCTGTGTAGCCCTGGCTGTCCTGGGACTCACTCATAGACCACATTAGTCTCTTGTGCACCACATGTGGTTTGCCTCCTTCGACTTTCTGTCCTTTTGCCTTAGTCTCTAGGGTGCTGGGATTATAAGCATGTGCTACCACACCCAACAAGATTTTGAAAACCACTCTAATTATAAAATACATCTTAGTTTCAGAGATATTAAAATGTGATGAAGGAGGCTGGAGGGATGACCCTTGATTCTCTTTCAAAGAATCCCAGTTGTGTTCACCACACCTGTGTCAGGTGGCTCACAACTGGCTGTAACTCCAGATTCAGAGGGTTGGGTGCCTCCTTATAGCTTCTGAGGGCACCCAAGTGCATATGGCTTATACATCACACACACACAATATCTGGGTGATGTTGGTGCATGCCTTTAATCCCAGCACTTGGGAGGCAAAGGCAGGCTGATCTCTGTTTGAGGCCAGCCTTGTCTACAGAGTGAGTTTTAGGACAGCCAGGGGCTAACAAATAAAAATAAATTAATAAATAATCTTCTTTTTTAAGGAAAGGAGGTTTTTATTCTGAGATAGGGTCTCATTTACATCAGGGTGGCCTCAGCTTGCCTTCACCTCCAAAGTGCTGGGCACACTGGCATTTGATACCACATGGCTTCTGTGAGGAGAGTCAAAGTCTAACTTTGCATCAAAGAAATGTGGCAAGAATGACTGAGCTTTGGTACTGACACTAGCCCTGCCTTGTTCAGTTTGCCCCACTCATCAATAGCATCTGTGAGCTGACACAGAGAACTTAACATCCAGTCCAATCCAGCCTCGAGGACTCTGGTTCAGGTCATCTCTGGACCAGTGAGGCCAATCTTGCTGGTACAAGAAGCTCCTGTGGCCTGGTCAGGTGGTGTTCCTGGTCAGGAGAATTGCGAGGCCAGCTCACTTCTCACCTTCAGCCCAACCCTGACAAATCCTGCTACAGTCTGCTTGAGTTGGATTGTCACATGAGCAATAAAAATAATTCGACTGAGATATGTGTACCCAAGGACAGCAGTGTGGAAAAAACTAACTTCCGGTGTAATTTTCCTAGGCACTGAGCAAAGGGCAGGGTGCAATAGTCATTCTGTGTTTATTTCAATTGCCTCGTTATATTCAGGGTCATTCCTTGTTTGTTTTTTTTTTCCACAATTCAGTGAAAAGGGTAGGGTGTATTGGGAAAAGGTTAGCCTGACATCATGGCTGGCCTCCCTGGGGAAGGCGGGGAAGGGGGGTTGTTGACTGGCAAAGACACAGGCGAAAGACTGTTTTTTTTCTAGCATCCACTAACGACTATTATGAAGAGAAGCACGAGTCTGTAGTCAGTGCCATCTTGGACCTCAAGATCATCAGATCATCTCCACAAAGAAGAGGGAGTTAGTCTCTGAACTTGCACAGTCATAAAAGGAAGATAACTTCTCAGAACGGCTGAAGAGCACCAGGAACAGTGAAATGAACCTGTGGCCAATGCTCAACAAATGCCAATTTCAAATGTCAAGTAGCTGCTAAGACCCAATACTGCAGAAAGGAAATAAGAGCCAATATCAAATGTCTCCCCAGTAGTGTGAAGAAACATTGTTACATTACTGAGCAGCCAAGCTAGCAATCACACAAGTCTTCCTTAGGATAAGCAGCCTCAGTCAGCATGTCTGCAACATCCTCTGGGCCGGAGTCTCGGGGTGAGGAGCAAGGCCAAACTACCATATGCACACCCTTCTGCTTAGAGCCAGATGGGACCAAGGCCAGAAGGCTTGGCTTTTCCAGGGCATGAGCAGCATGACCCAGTTGTGAGAGCTGCTTTCTCCACATAGCACAAGCTTGCTGAGTGAATCCAGAGTCTCTTATCCATACCTCCAAAACTTGGGTTATGTCTGCTCACCTCATCAGGTTTGCACAAACAACCAATCCTTGTGACCCAAATGCCAGGCACCAACAGCTCCCATGGGAAGGCTGAAGAATCTCCTCAGGTGTAAGGAATTTGCCTTCTAAACAAGGAATCAACATCTGGGAATGATTAACTTATTTGAAACAGGGCTTTATTTGAAAGTCCAAGGAGGATGAGGTCTCAGAATTCGGGCAAGAGCACAAAAATCAGGCAGCTTGTCTGGGTCCACCACAGAGGCCCTTCAGTTTACAAGGCTCTCCTGAGATCTGGGCCTGACAAACGAGGAAAACAAAACCAGGCTGAGAGGAAATAGAAGAGGCAGAGACCTCCTCTGACAGGTGGGCTTCCTGTTTCCCAGGTACTGCCTGCAGACTCATGCAACACAGAAGGGCCACAGGAGTTGGCTGACTCTCTGAGCAGCTTCACCAATATCATTCAAGAGAAAACTTGAACCCCCTGCAGAGGCAGATATCACTAGGTGTGTCACTTTCACATCACTGTGACCAAAATTCCTGACAGAACCAATGTAAGAGATATTCTGTCTTACTTGGTCCAGCAAGCAAAAAAGACATGGCAGTGGGAACATGAGGTCACCGTTGTTCACATGGTGGCAGATTAGGAAGTAGGGAGAACTGGGCCAGGGGTAAGATGCAACCTTCAAAACTCCCCAGCATTCAGTGACCTGATTTGGCCAGGCAGACCCACCCTCCCTCCCTCCCCTTATTTATTTTACAATAAAGCGCTCCAAACAAGCCTATGGAGGTTCTAGACTCACAGCTTGGTGGGCGTGCCCAGAAGTGGCTTCCTTTAGCAGAGCTTATTCTTGGCTTGTAGCAGGCATGCCTACTGCTGTTTGTTCTGCTGTTACAAAGCTCACAGACTGGGTGGCTTAAGTACAACAAACATTTCTCTAGCACCTATGCAGGATACAGGTCAGATGCAGGAGCCAGCACAGCCCTTTCACTGCCCTTTCTTAATAGGGTGGAGATATCCCTCTAGGGTCACTTTATAAGGGCACAAATCCCGTTACAAGGGCTCCCATTCTCATGACCTAAGCCACTTCCCCAAGTCTCTATTTCCTAATATCATCCCATTAGGATGAACAGTTCAGCATGTGAATGGACTCGTGGTCAATGGCCAGTTCCTAGCAAATAGTAACTGCCCTTTCTTTCCTCAGTGATTGCCTGGATGGACACTGAGAACCATACAACTTCATGGTTTCCCTTTTGTGTTTGGGGACCTGTGGTTCCCAGTTTACATTTGCCTCAGTCCTGACTGTATTTTATATCCTTCTCCTCGGACATCATTTACTACATCATCTTTATTCTTGTGTTGAAACTGACTCTGTCTACAGTGTAAGAGGGTGACAATCCTTACTGGCTACTGCATTAAAACATCACATTATAAACCAACAATTGGAAAACACAACCTATTGGGATAGCAACTTCTGGCCCACAAATAGATCATTTCATAGTTTATCCTTTATATCATAGGCAGAGGAATATACTTTGTATGTGTGGCCACAGGGTCTCTCACTGATTTGGGTAGAATGGCTGGCCAGTGAGCTCTGGGAATCTCCTGTTTCCTCCCCAGGGCTGGCATTACTGATTCTTGAGCCAGGCACTCAGCTTTTTTTTTTTTTTTTTTTTTTTTTTTAACAAGAATGCTAAGTATCAGAACTCAGGTCCTCACATAAGCATTTTACTAACTAAGCCGTCTTCCCAGTCCCGAAGTTGGATTTCTTTCTTCCTTTTTTCCCTTATGGTACCATGGGTTGAACTTGGAGGCCTCCAGCATGCTGGAGAAGCACACTCCCAGTGAGCTGTTTTCCCAGCCTGAAAGCTGATTTCTATCTGTAAGCCACAATGTAAGCATGGGCTGACACTGGTAGGAACACACCTGCTAGAGTTATAACAAATGGACCAAATGACCATCACACAAAGCTACACATCACCAGTCATAATCTCACTCTACCGGGGTGCAGACCTAACTTTTGCTTTTGGTTAAAGCTTTAGATGTTTTTGTTGTTCTGGGTTTTGTTAGTGTTTTTTAGATTTTATGTGTTAAGTGTTTTGCATGTATGTATGTGTACTACAGATGTACCTAGTGCCCAAGGTCAGGAGAAAGCATTGCATCCCCTGGAGGTGCCTGTGTGCTGGAAACAAAACTCAGGTCGTCTGCAAGAACAAATACCCTTAACCACTAAGCCATCTCACCAATACCTAGCAAAGATGTTTCATCATCAGAACACCTTACATCAGCACACTAAGGGTATGATCATCATTCCTTTAGGTGCCAACACAGTTTGTCAACAGTTTTGACTTTGCAGATAGGGGATTTAAATAACCCCTTCAACACAAAGCCAGTACACTGCCACCAATATTCTGTTCTTATCATTCAATTATAAACTCATGTGTAACTCTACTGTGCACATGTATGCCTGTTGCTAGGGGATGCTAGAAGAGGCTGTCAGATCCTCTAGAACTGGAGTTAGACAGTTGTGGGTGCTGGAGACCAAAACCCAGTCCTCTAGAAGTGTAGCCAGTGCTCTTACTCACCAAGCTGGCCTTCTATGGGTCCCATATTAAAAACCAACTAGAAAAACATTTATCCAAACACCTTAAATAACCTACTTGCAGTTGCACTAATCTGAGTGCTGTTGGTGTGAACACTGGTTATACACTGGTGTGGATTTGTGTGTGCACTATGCAACTATTCAGTGACTACTACTGTATATACACATACATGTGAAAATTTGATCGTTCTACAGGAGCTTCACTTTTGTTTTGAAAAAGGACATGTGTTGGACTCAAGTCTCCATTCTTCACACATTGGATCTGAGTTTTGGTCACTGAGTTCTCAGTGTAGCAATGCTGGCAGATCTGCTCCTGTGGCTACCTCTTTGATTTAGTGGTGAGGGGTGCTGACAAGTGATGTGCTTGTGCAGGCCAGAGGGCACTTGTGCCAATCAGCTCTCTATTCTACCCTGTCGGTTCTGAATTCAGGTACTCAAGGCTTGGCAGCAAGGACCCTTCCCCACTGAGCTACTCTCTAGCGCTGGAATAATTTACATGTTTATGATCTGCATGGTATATAGCTAAAATGCACTTAGCCAGAAGCTGGTGGTACTGCCTATATAGAATGCTGTGTCACCTCCAAGCACTCACTCTGATGGCCTCCCTGGCTTCTGCCACGTAAGACAATGTTTAACTTCCCATGGGTTTTTTCTTATCCTTGAGCTTGGCTGACAGCCAAGTCCACAGCCTAGACTAAGAATCATGTTGGTTTCTACCAGTCTGTTGTAGGTCTTGCTGCCCTTAGGGCAGTGCAGACCAGCCCAATCCAACTTTATCTCAATCACAAGCAGGCAAGGAATTTCAAGGATCATAAACTGAGGGTTTGCCAATCTAAAATCAGGTTACAGATCTTAAAGTGGTATCCTATCTTTGGGAAATCCTGCATTCATACCCACCCTTACAGAGTGGGAATCATATGGGAGGCTACAATAGGGGGATCTTAGTTAAAGCCTACCCAGGGAGAGAGCTACAAGTAGTGAGACCCTGTCTCAAAAAGAAAAAAAAAAACCCAGGCAATCAAATCTGACTGCCAATAATCTCTTGCTGGGCCTCTAAATGGCATGGCTGAGGCAAGAAATATACAAGGAAAGAAAAAAAATCCATCTAAGTCAGAATCTGACCCAAGAATGAGCCCAACCTTTTTTTTCTTCCTCCCTTTGGTCATATAGTAGGTCATGCAGAACCACTAGCCCATCACTATTCCCTTCCTCTAAGACAAAAGGAAGCTCAGGCGTGGTTCCATTTCATGTTTGCATTGTTGTGTCCAAGGTTGCAAATAGGGCAGTGTGGATCATTCCACTAAGTATATTTACATGACTGGTATTTGGTAGGGTTATAGAAAATAATTGTGGGGATTAAATGTAATTAAAACCATATTTATATTATTTAAGCACAAAATTAATTTAAAAATTTAAATCTTAAAATTATAGTAGATATTCAAGTGAAACTAAAGAGGCTAGAGGTGTTTTTGCTTCTTGGGTAATTAGATACCACTTGAGAAATTCATAACCACTTCCATATACTTTAACTTTCAAATATTCTCAGTGGAGATGCTCATATCCTGAGATCATACATAGCTAATTAGTGTGTGATTTGCCTTCAAGAACACAGACTACCAGACTCTTTACTTTAACCAAACAGGTTTACTTTTAGCCTATCAGTTTCTCTAAAAGATTCTTTACTTTAGAAGCTGTTTCTTTTGTGCTTCAGATTGAGGTGCAGCCACAGCAGCACCCCCGAAACATAGGGGCAATGGCAACTACAGCAGCACCCCCAGACCACAAGGCCATTCATGTGCTCAGGAATCAATGCCTTCTTCCTCTTTGCTTTTGCTCTGCGTGCTTGTGGGCAACCACTGACCTTTTAGCACAGCTAGACCAAAAGTATTACACAGTGCAGCACAAGAAAGAAACATTTGCAATGCATTATCTTTATGTCTTTTAATTAAAAAAAAACTCAAAGATATAAAACAAGCATTTTACATAATACATACATTCTCAACATCTGCAGATGAGATAAATAACTGAAGGCAAAAGCAGACATATTGTATTACTTCTCTTTGGTAAGACACCAATATCACTCTGCAGAAACAGAATGTGTTTCTCTAAAAAACAACAGCACCCCCCCAAACCATGGTCTTAAGATATTAACAAAATATTCAGCAATAATGCAGTAGGTGTATTTTTTAAATTGACAAGAATGCATAATACTTTATTCTCTAAGTAGCTGCTTTCCAAAATTAAGGCCTAAAGAGAAGCAATCTTTTTCTAGCTACCTTTTTACTGGCTCTTTTTTTAAATGTCACCTTCAAACTCCCTGAAACCACTCTTTTGGAAAATTTTTCCCATATACAAAAATTTGACACCAACAATCCTCACCAATCCCATTTCCTATGAGTCAATTCTGCTCTAATTCAGCATCATCTAAACTCAGTATCCTAATAAAGAGAACAAAAATTCCACTGAATTTGTTTCAACAAATAGTACATATATATAATACCATGGCTCTACTGAAGCAATACATACAGGTCACAACTAAGAGAAGACCAAAAGGCCCATTCCATACATAGCAGCTTGTATCTAAATATATACAGGTATGTATAGTTTTCACAGTTAATCTTTTAAAAAAATTACATGATATGTTCAGAAATATTTTCCTATGGTCTATAAATAATGCTTTAAAAGTTCAACTAACAAAAGAAATAAAGTATAAGAGTCAAATTAAATAAATCTTCCGAGCCTTTAAGAACAAATGCTTAAGTTGGTAAAGCTTGAGGTGTGTCTTGTAAAAAGTGTTCTTTCGGGCCCACCAGGAAAGGTAGTCTTTCTTCTAAACCCGGTAAGAGAGAAACTCCAAAACTTTGGAAGGAACAGGAAGTTTCTGGACTTCTTGGGTGGGCATCACTCTTCGGATTGACATGCGACATAAATGTTGAAGGCTAGGGACTTGCCTTGGAGTAGCCCAAAAATATGCACTTCCGTCATGTGTCCTAAAGAGGGAGGGAAAAAAGCATAGTCACTCAACTACATGCATTCCATGTCCCTGCAGCTAACTCCGTGTCAGAACCACAATCTTAAAATAACAAGTAACCCGGGGCTGGAGAGATGGCTCAGTGGTTAAGAGCACCGTCTGCTCTTCCAGAGGACCCGGGTTCAATTCCCAGCACCTACATGGCAGCTAACAACTGTCTGTAGTTCCAGTTCCAGGCAAACACCAAGGCAAATAAATAAATAAAGTTAAAAAAAAAAAAAAAAAGAAGTAACCCATGATGGACTCCAGAACAAGGCAGTAACAGGATTATAGAGTTTGTCTAGGAAATTTACAGGAATTTTTCTGTTAAGAAACAAGAGAAGAAGCTGGAGAGCAATTCAGCTGTTAAAAGCACTAGACGCTTTTCCAATTCCAGACTTATAACACTGCAGTTCTAGATCACCCCTTCTTCTGGCCCCTAAGTGCACATGGTGCACAGACAGGCAAGCAAAATACCCATACACATAAACTAAAATCAAATCTTCAAAAGGAAAAGAGACAAGACGTATTTACCCAGCAGCTAAAACACTGCCGTCAGTAGAAAAGGCACAGCAAAGACCATTGCTCAAAGGTGCAACTTGGACTGGACCATCCTCATCAATTCTCCAGAACCTCACCATTCTGGAAGGGAAAAAGCGATGGAGTAAGTTAGAATGAAATGCTTCTGTGTTCTGAGGCAGAGTATATACACACAAACCACTCCAGAGATAACAGTGACTTTGGCTAGGAAAGGCTCATATGTAACCCAGGCCACCATCAAACTCCTTTACTTCTTCCTGCCTTTACTTCCCAGGGACTGGGGTTACAGGCACGTGTCTCCAACCAGCAATAGTAATTTTTTGTTGTTTGAAATAGGCTCTCACTACATATCCCAAGCTGGAATTTACCTGTTTTGGTTTTCCAAAGTGCTGCAATTACAGGTATGAGCCTCCACATTCAGTTAGCTCAGTTAGCTCAATGATACTAGTGTACTTTATATACAATTTTATATTCTATATCATTTGGTGATTTGGATGAGCTCCACAGAACTCACAAGACATGACTGTAATCTCAGTGTTTGAACCTGTAATGTTTTATAAGAACTGTTTTATAGATAAACAACCTGCTTTATTTTTTCTATGTTTGTCAGATCTCAAAAGTAATGGTCACTGGTTTTACAGGTGTCATAGTCAGCTAGGTAAAAAGCAAGGTGTTGTCTAGAGATGTTAAGACCCAGCTATAAGATACCCATCCATCCTTTGGTGGTCCACACCAAATTTCCAGCACGCAGGAGTCAAAGGTAGAAGTTCAAGACCAAGCCAGCCCACAAGACCATACAAACAAATAGGACCCCACAAAAACCTGAACCTCACTAAGGAAAGATGTGATGGGAGTTGAAGAGATGGCTCAGAGGTTAAGAGCACTGACTGTTCTTCCAGAGGTACTGGGTTCAATTTCCAGCAACCACATAGTGGCTCACAACCACCTATGATGACATCTGGTAGGTACCTTCTTCTGTATACTGTATACATAATAAATAAATCTTTTTTTTTTTTTTAAAAAAAGAAAGATGTTATGAATTAAAGCATGTTCTCATTAAGTAGAAAAATAAAAAGCCGGCTGGAGAGATAGCTCAGTGGTTAAGACACTGACTGTTCTTCAGGAGGACCTGAGTTCCATTCCCAGCATCCACATGGCAGCTCACAACTGTCTATAATTCCAAGATCTGACACCTCTACACAGTTATACATTCAGGAAAAATAAAAAGCCTTTGAGAGGTATGAATAAAGTCAAAACTATACTCTGAATACTTACTTATCATCAGCAAGGCTTGCAATGTGCAGTCCATCATGACTGAAAGACACAGCTCGTACCCATCGGTCATTTGCTCCTCCAGCAAATATTGGAGTAGGCGGGGGAAACAGGTGCCTGGGGTCAGAAATTTTCAGTGAATTTCAGAATCAATTCAAGAAACAAAATGGCCTTAGTATCAAGTTGACTGGTCTTTAAATAAGATTTAAAGTGGGGCTCTGTTGATACAATCAACACAGAGCAAAGTTGTTAAAACCAAGCTAAATGCAATAGAAAGCTGTGTGTCCAGACAAAGAACACAGTCCTCAACAGAAGAGTATGCACAGTAACCATGCTTCCCTGCTAGACTGCCAACAAAAGCAAGTACTTTTAGAAAAATTGTTCACCTCTTTTCACCCATGGTATACAACTTCTGTTTAACAACTCTCTCCAGGCAAGAAACTCTAGTATATTACCATTTCTACAAACCCAGACACTTAAATACCAAGACCCACCAAATAAGAGTCATATTTACTGTCTTGAGTTTATCTAAAGCATTGCATTATTCAAGTGCTCATAAATGGGAAAGCTTTTAATTTATGAGATTGTTAATTTGACATTTTGTTAGGAATTCTAATTTTTTTATATAACTTCTTCAAAGCCATAGGGATAGCAAATATCGAATTACAGACTGAGATAATTCATGTTGTACTCACCCAAATTCCATCAAAATGTCTCCATTATGTGGATCCCAGACATACACACGAGTATCGTAAGATGCAGTAGCTAGCAATGCTCCATCAGGAGAAAAGTCACAAGCTACAACATCATGGTGATGCCCTTCTAGTCTCCTTATCATGGTATATTTATCCATATTCCAAAGAAAAACCTGCAATAATAAAAAGGAAAATGTTATAATTTCACTCAAACACAGAGACAAGGGGGCATCTTAAACTACAACTGCTACTTTAAATTACACTAAATTAATTGCAAATTATGAGTAATTTAAATATGCTCAGTGTCATAGATTTTAAAAAAAAAATCAATCTTTAAGTTAATTAAAGCAGACATGCAAATTTCTATTTCAAATGTTTCTGTTAAATGTTAATTTAAAAATAAGCCTAAAGGGAAAAATAAAGGCAATGCAATTTAACCACATACTGAAATCCATTTATTCCAAAAGCTAATTAACTAAAATAGATGGAAATAAATAGGGTTAAGTATTACAAACCCCTTTCTTTTTTTCCAGAAACTACCAATTTTTAAATATATATACGGACAGAAAATGTAATGTTAGCAAATTGTTACTCCATTGGCATCCCTTTGAGATAATCACTTGTTTACAATAGGCCTGGGTCACCACCGAGAGCCTAGGAAGAGAAACAGATACTGCAAGAAAAGAGAATTTTCACAGCCAAATGTAATTTTGTTGGCAAACAACAAAGATGTTAAACCACATTACAAATGAAATGCTATTTATGAAAATAATAAATAATTACAATGTTTTTGGTAATTAAGTCTTATTTTTCCAAACTGACTATAATCATTAGTCATTTTCAGCATAAAAACAAAATCATTTAAAAATAGGCTCACATAAACTTTAGACTTTAAACATCCAAAGACTGTGCAGAAGGTTCTAAATCAATTTTGCTGAGGGTTTTTTTGTTTTTTTTTTTTTTTGCTTTGAAGTAGTGACAAAGATGTCCAGGCTGGCCTTGAGCTAAGTATAAGTACCTCAGGCTGGCCTTGAATTTGTGATCATTTGCCTCAGCCTCCTGAGGAGCTCTAGACAAAATTGTTATGCTTACTGCAGTTGTTAGATTAACATGAACTTGGAGGTTTACAGCAAGCCTAGTGAGCCACTTCCCTCCTCTTATAGAGCAATCCTTTCTGCTACTTCCTTTCTGCACACATTATTTCCAAAGGACAATAAGTATAATAACTGGGTCAATGATTTAAAGTACTGCCAGTATCTTAAGAAATTCCAAAAAACAGAAAACACTCAAAAACCATTTTCTTTACATTAAATTGTGTTCACTTGTCAGACTCTCAATTCCATCAAATTGGAAGAACAATTTACTCAAGAGTCTGGATTTTACTATTGGGAAAATTATTTTTTAAAGGAAAAAAAAAGAAAAAGAAAAGAAAAGAAAGAAAAGCAGAAGTGGACATCGACCAGCACCTGTGTACGTACAGTACACCTTGCAGCCGAATGCAAGGTTACTTCATCCTACGGTAAAGGTCGCCCCCAGCCCGGTAGCCAGAGATGCCACTCTTTCTGCCCAGCTAACACCATGTGCGCCTGTGTGCGAGTGGTGCCAGCATAACCTCAATCACACCAATATTGCTGCCACCACCTGTGACAGGGAAAGCAAGAAGCATATGGAAAACACACAGCCTAAAATAGCAATGTCAACATCTAGCTTGTTTTATGATTTAAAAAAAAAAAAAAAAAACCTAAGTAAGCTATCTTGTTCTAAATTTCTAACATTCACAACTATCATTTTAACATACTTCTTGGCAAAATAAAATGTGTTTTATCTAGCCACAACCCCCACCCCATTAGTCCAAAGAGTGCTGTGATCATTAAACATATCTGGACTTTAGCCAGTTTTATAAATAATGCTACTGCTAAGCTCTTAAAACTCCACTAACTCGGAGCTAGTTAACTGACAGTTTACTGAAAGCACAGCCCTCAACAGTCACTACTTGAGCTGTCAATAGGCAAGCTGTAAAATAATGTGCAGTGACATCTATAATCCACTCTAGCACATAAATGAGTGCTAATTTTATTATGTTTATAAATTACTTTTTTTAAAATCAGTTAAATGTCCAGGATCAGTTGGAACTCAAAACTTAAAAAACAAAGCAGCAAACTGGACAAAACAAAAAACAAAGAAAATAATTAACAAGGAAATATCTTAACATATAGACTAGATCTTGTCTATATCACATAAACCTTCCTAGATCTCACAAAAAAACTAATTAACCTTCATTTTTCTTAAATATTCCTAAAAGCAATTTAATTTCTTAATTCACAAATAGCTAATTTTCTACATGCAAATTCTCTCCATCATAAAATGAAGTATTAAAATATTCATGACACCGAGCACAGACTTAATAGGTTACTTAGATTTAAATGATTTAGCATAAGCATACATTATCATCCAATTCACAATACATGTACAAGAACTTTGACACATACTGCTTTACTGGCTCCAACTGAACACAGCATAGAAGAATCAGGAGAGAATGCACAACTGTACACCCAGTTCTGGTGTCCCCGCAATACTTTCATCATGTTTCCTGAACAAAAAGAAGCATCTGTGTCAGGAGAATGCATTTCCACAGGAATACTAACATCACTGTAATCTAGTTACCATAAACTTTTATAGCTGAAAACAAAAATGTATATAGATAGATAGAGGCCTTCAATATCTGCCACCTGCTTGCTTGCTTTCCTTCCTTCTATGATTCTAAGGCTGGGTCTCTATATAGCACTGGCTGGCCTCAAATGCTCACAGGGTTAGTATCTGTTGCTTGTTAAAAAAATTACATGGGATTGAAGACACTTTTGAGTAGTCAAGAGCTACTCTGCTCTTACAGATGAAATAAGTTTAATACCCAGCATCCTGACTGGGTGCTCACAACTGCCTATAACTCCAATTCCAGGGAATCCAATGCCTCTGGCCTCCTCAGGCACCCGTACATATCCCCACATATGAATAAGCACAAAAACACTTTAGAATGTAAGAACCAAGCATGTTAATTTATCTCAGCACTTAGGAGACAGAGGCAGGTATTTCGGACTGATATACATTCATTTTTGTCGGGGCTGGACAGATGGCTCAGCAGTTAAGAGCACCGTCTGCTCTTCCAGAGGACCCGGGTTCGATTCCCAGCACCCACATGGCAGCTAACATTCATTTTTGTTTCTCTCAAATAACATAAAGCCTTGTAAACATCAAGATACCATGTTTCAGGAAGAAAAAAAAAAAAACTGAGTATATGAACATACTTTTCTGTGAGATTAGAAGGAAAAATCTCTTACTTTTTAATGAAAGAATTTATTTTCTATGTTCACCAGCATTTAACCATGTTATAAATCCTAGTTTGTAAATCAGGCTATACTCTAAATTTTATTGAATAACAATTTTTTCTTAAAAGTTTTACTTAAAATTCTTTATATTAAAATTTTATATATTTAGGGCATGAGTGTTTTGCCTGCATATATGTCTGTGTACCATGTGCATGCAGTATCCAGAGGTCAAAAGGTATTGGATCCCTTGGAACTAGATTATGCATCTGTGTGGTTAGATTCTGAGCAGTGTCAATATGGCTATTTTTGTTTCCCAAGAATTAAACAGAAAAAGATATTTTGGTCACCAAGCCATTCCTTTGTGTTTCTGATAAACAGTGTCTAGCTAAGTAGCCAAGTTTGGCCTAGGGCTATGGCCTACCAGAGTCATAATTACATAGCTGGGGGGGGGCCTCACTCTCAATAGTCAGGTGTGGTGGTGCATACTTGATTCAATTAAAGCACTCAGGAGACACAGGCAGGCAGATCTCTGTGAGGTCAGCCTAGTCTACATAGAGATTTGAGGTTTCCAGGCCAACAAAGGCTACAGAGTGATCCTGCCTTAAAAAAAACAAAAACAAAACACACACATACACAGCTGAAGCAAAGACAAAAGACATACATACCATCATCTTTCAGGTCCCACACTCTGAGAGTTTTGTCTCTTGAAGCTGATACAAGAATTAAACTCCCATCTGGAGCAAAAGTTAAGTCTCTGACCACTTCAATGTGGTCTACCAAATTAAGGAGGAGTTTTCCTAAAAGTAATTGAAAGAAAAAAAGGAGAGATCAATATTTTTTTATATTGTATTTTTATAGTTTTGTTAACTGTCAATAGACAGATATTTTTGGGTACCTCCTAGTTCTATGAATAAAATTATTTCACTTATTAATTAGTGGCTATTGTTACTTGTGAAGATTCACTACTTAAGTAATTTCCTTCCAACATAACAAACCTTGCATTTACTAGAAAAATGTAAAAAGAGGGCTAGAGAGATGGCTCAGCGGTTAAGAGCATTGACTGTTCTTCCAGAGGACCTGAGTTCCATTCCCAGCATCCACATGGCAGCTAACAACTGTCTGTAATTCTAAGATCTGACACCCTTACACAGTTAGTTATACATGCAGGCAAAACACCAATTCACATAAAATAGAAATAAATATTTAAAAAAAAAAAAAAAAAGGAAACAGTCTTGTCATGGAAGCCGTAGTGAGACTCAGTGAGTCACACAGTAAACCCTTTAAAAAAAAGAAAAATGTAAAAAGAATGACTGAAATGTAAGCAAACCCCTTAGATTAAATTAGCATCAAGAAAGCCCCATACCACAAATATCTTTTCTAAGTATTTTTACAGTATGGTGTGTGTGTCTGAGGATGGCTTGCTGGAATTGGTTCTCTTCTTCTATCATGTGGACCCAAACTCAGGCTGTCAGGCTCAGCTGAACTATCTCACCAGTCCCAGTGACTTACAACAAAATCAAAATATTAACTTTTCTCTTTGCTTTTTATTTCCTTGGCCTTGGACTATCAAATGCCCCATAAAGTAAATATTATCTCACAGTTTTTAATTTTAACATTATCTAAACATTTTAGTACTTAGTCACTAGAAATTTTTTCTAATAAGCCAATCAAACTTTGCTTCCTTGTTCCCAATTCAATGTCACTATTATTTTCTGTGTTCTGGAATACATCTTGCCTTTATATCCATTTGAATTCTTTTGTATTTCTAAACACACAGAATATGCCAGAAATTAGAGCAAAACACCAAAAGCTTTTTTTTTTTTTTTTTTTTTTTTTTTTTTCCCTTGAATTGCTGGGCATTACCACTGAACTACTTCCCTCATCCTTGGTGGTGATTAGGTCTTACTACGCAGTTCATGCTGCTCGAACTTGTTATGTATTCCAGCCTGGCCACGGAGTCCTCTCAGAGCTAGGATGGCAACCGTGTATCACCACGATCAGTTTGAACATTTCCTTTTTTGGTTTTTGAGACAGGGTCTCTCTATATAGCCCTAACTAACCTAAAACTCCCCATGTAGACCAGGCCGCCTGCCTCTGCCTCCTGATTGCTGGGATGGGATCCACATCCCATCTTGAACACTTCATTGCTCAAAGAATTCAACTTTTCTTAATTTTTTAAGATAGGTTTCTCATTTCTGTAAAGCACTAGCCATCCTGGAATTCGCTCTGTAGACCAGGCTGGCCTTGAACTCAGAGATCCACCTGCCTCTGCCTCCCAAATGCTAGGATTAAAGGTATTTGCCACCATGCTTAGCAAAGAATTCAACTTTCCAACCTATGTAATTAGACATTGAATAAGGTGACCACAACATCCTGATCTGAAAGTTAGATATTATTAAAATCAGATTTGGGAGCTGGGCATGGTAGTGCAAACCTTTATCCCCAGCAGAGTTTTGAGGCAGAGGCAGACAGAGCTCTGTGAGTTTGAGGCCAGCCTGGTCTACACAGTGGGCTCCAGGACAGCTTTGAGTAGTACTTAGAGACCCTGCATCAAAAACAAACCAAAAATTTCCTGATTTGTAGCTGGTAAGTGGTCAGTTGATAAGGTGCTTGCTTTGCATGCATGAGAAGCCAATTCTAGAATCTGATTCCAAGAACTGCATTAAACTGGGAGGTGTGTCAATCCCAGCACTCAGGATGTTCAGGCAAGAGAAGCAGAATTAAGGTCATCCTCTGCTACAGAGGATTTAAGGTCTCCTTGGGATACAAAAAAAACCTAAGCTAGCATTGAAAAACCATGTAAGACATTTTGCTGAGTCATAAACTAAATTATTAGTTTGTAATTAACTAAAACACATCCTATAAATGCTTTGCATATTTTATTAAGCATGAACTCTTTAGTCTCCTAACCTAAAATTATGAACTGAAGACTTAGAACAATTATAAAGATACATCCATTCTCATTTCTCTAGACACTCAAATCATATATTCCAGTGCTTTAAAATTATGAATCCATACCTGTATATACATCCCAGATTTTGATGCGACCATTGTTTAATCCTGTGGCAAGGAGTAGCTGATCCTGTCCAAATCTGAACCGATGCCATTCTATATTAACACAACGGCTCTGTTTTTCTGGAACTGAAGACCCAAAAGCAAGACTCCAGACTATGTCTCCACAGTCTATGATGTGTTCACGAGGCTTATTTTTCTGACCATTACTATTTTGTCTTGTCAATTTTAGACAGCTTGAATTGGTAACATTCTTGGAACCATGTAAAAGACTGAAGGGAAAGATTGAAATAGAATCTTTAGACTGTACTTCTTTAGACACTAATTGTTAGCACTCGTTAAATAATTCAACAAAATTGTAACACTATTTTTACAGATGGGAAAACTGGTACCTGAAATATAAGGTCAGACAAATTCAAATCACGAAAACTGTTAGTGGCTGAGAAAACCTTCAATAAGAAAGCAAATTATAACTTATATTTTCCTTCCAAATTGTCTTCATAGGACTTCTTTACTAGAGCAATGAGTGTAAAGCCTGGTTCTACCCGAAATGGGTACTGTTGTCAGTGTCCAGCACTGACCAATATCTCAACTAAGACAGCTTCTATCACAGGAAATGCACCCAGTGGTGACACTAAGACCTGTAGCACTGTATTTATACATAGAAATGAAGATATGATGAGAAAAATGGTAACTTTTCAATATGAAACTTAAGGACTGATTTAGCTCGTTTGCTAAAGTATCAAGTACTACTTAATTTATCTTTTAGGATCCTAAAGTAAATTAAGAATTTAGAAGACAGAGACCTCAAGGAACTTTGAAACTATTGTGACTATCCTTAATTCAGGCAGAAATAAAAGAGGCTGGAATTGTGGGATGGTAGAGCAGGACTAGATTAAGTTCCTTCAGAAAGGGATATCTTGAGAAATCATGAACTTCAGTGAGCGTGGTGCACAGTGAAGGGATCACAGAAGTTTAAATAAAAACTTATTGACTTTATAATTTAAAAAGCAGATATATAAAACTTTAGTTGGTAGAGCGCTCATTTATACAGCATACATGAAAACCCAGGTCTGATTGATTCCCCCATCCCAGCATAAATGGGGTAAGGTGGTATACAGACTGGTCTACACCATGAGATCATCTGCCCATGCTTTTCCCAGTGCTGGAATTACAGGCATATACCACTACATTCACCCAGAAAATTCTTCCCTCCTCCTGTTTTCTTTTTGAGACAATCTTTGGATTACATAACCTTGGCTGTCCCAGAACTCACTGTGTAGACCAGGCTGGCCTCGAACTCAGAGATCTATGTCTCCACCTCCCAAGGGACTAAAAGGATGCACCACCATGACTGGCTCAGGTAACTTCACACAATCTTCCAATGCATAAATTCAAACTACAAACAATTTAGTAGCAATCTATAAAGGAAAACTTAAATATTTTATTACACATCACTGAAAGATAAGAGTAAACTCTACAAATATAAAGGAGAAAGAAGTCTTACAAATTCTTAAGGCACTGGGACCACGGGACAAGCTTCACTATGCGATATCCTTGTGACCATGCAAAGTATGAACCATCTGGAGCAAAAGCCACAGTCCAGTTCTCACCACCACATTTCTTGTCAAAAGGAGCCGCTGGAGCTAAGAGTTCCCCTATAGTACGTGATCTCACTAAAACAAAACAAAACCAGATTACATAAACCAACAATGGGTCTGAGATGTTACTTTGGAATTTGCTAAGGTTTTTCTCCTCTTTTAGACAGAGTTTAATCTGCTTTTCACTCAAAAAACTGTACAGATTGTTTTGATAAAGAAGTTTTCTTTTTTTAAAAAGATTTATTAATTTATTTATTATGTATACAGTATACAGTAGAGGGTACCAGATCTCATCACAGATGGTTGTGAGCCACCATGTGGTTGCTGGGAATTGAACTCAGGACCTCTGGAAGAACAGTCAGTACTCTTAACCCCTGAGCCATCTCTCCAGCCCTGATAAAGTAGTTTTCTAATGCAAGATCAAATATGTCACTAGTGTGGTAAGCATTCCTATCATCTCAGCACTTAAAGGAATGAGGAGTAAGACCAGCCTGGGTTAGACCTTTTCCCAAAGTTTCAGTCTTGTGAGGAGATGAGGGTGGGATGATTGGGCTTTGCGAGCAGCCTGGATTACATAAACAGACCTGAAGAAAAGGGGAATTAAGATTTTTATCTTTTCTTACTGACTGTGTCCTTTGCCTTACAGAAGTTTCTCAGTTTCAGGAGGTCCCATTTATTGATTGTTGTTCTTAGTGTCTGTGCTACTGGTGTTATATATAAGAAGTGGTCACCTGGGCCAATGTGTTGAAGGGTATTTCCCACTTTCTTTTCTATCAAGTTCAGTGTAGCTGGGTTTATGTTGAGGTCCTTGATCCACTTGGATTTGAGTTTTGCTGCACTGGAATCTTTACAGGCTACAGAATTTCTAGTTCTTCAAATCATTACTTAGATCACAAATTTTTTTATTTTTTTCTTACATTAATTAGTTCCATTACATTTTCCTGGAAAAAGTCCAGTTAATAGTAGACCTTAGCAAAGTGGTACACTGTACTTTTCAGTAGTATATTTAACAAAAATAGCCTGAAATTATCAGGGCAGGGCCAAGCTATGAAGGTCGGGGAGTGATGATCCACGCCTTTAATCCCAGCACTTGGGAGGCAGAGAGCCTCAAGATCTCTTTAAATTCAAGGCCAAACAAATATAAGGAGAAGAGAAGGCCGAAGTTCTTCCCTTTGGCCTAGTTTAGTCTGGGGACTCCTGGAGAAAGGATCTACTCAGTTTGGCCTGAGGAGTTTACTGGATGAAAACTGGCTGTGGTTTGCTCCCAGTCAGATATTTCAGGCTATTTTTATTAAAGATGACACCACAGTACTTTCTGGTGTGGACTGTCAAAGTGATAGAGCACCTCCACTTACTCAAAAAGCAGCAACACACCATACACTCACATTCCTAGTAAATCTACATCTATTGGTCAAAATTCCTAAATTTTAGCAGAAGGTACTGTACATTTTTCAAAAATAAGGGAAGTGAGCTTTAAAATTCTGTTTAAAAAAAAAGGAAATGGAAGTACTGGCCCCCAGGTTAATCTAAGTAGAATACTATGTTCCCCACACAAGTTTTTTCAGGTCTATATTTTAAGGAAAAAAAAACAAAAAGCAAAAAAAAAAAAAAAAACCAAAACCCTGGCCACAGTCATTTGTGCACCCTTTATAAAGTGTTAAAGGATAGGGTAGTGATGGGACATGGCTGGTTCAAACACCATGGAACAATAAGCCAACTCACCCTCAAATGCAAGAAATTATAGTACATTATACTAGAATTTATCTTACAGTTTATTATTACATTATAAACTGTAAGATAAATGTCACATGGTCAGAGTTTCTAGTTGCCTTCATGGTTCCTTGTTGGCTAAGACATACACACACCTAATGATTTTTATACTTTAATCAGCTGTTTTAAATACTCAAGTATAAACTGGTAATATTATCAACCTAGAGTAAGGTTCAAGACTAAAGTGCTCTGAAAAAAATGTAATGATGGCATCTGTTTAATGTTAGCATCACAGAAATATATAATTTCATGATCCCAGAGGATAAGGTACTAATGCTGCAAAGGCCATGGGAATCTCGTCCTAAGACACAGAGGTATCTGACAGTAGTGACAACATGAGTCACCACTGAACCAGGCAAACCAGATTTAAGTTCTTCTTCACATTCCTTTCTCCAGTTTTATAACCAGAAAGAAAGTGTGACAAGATCTTGTTAAAGAGGGCAGTAGTTCAAGGCAGTTATGTCTTTGTCCTAGAATCCTTTAATCATTCATGGAGTCTGGAGCCTGCCTCTACTTTCAGCATGTACAAGAAAATCCAAACCTGGCATGACTACAATTAATGTCAGGGGGCAGGGGTTATTCATAAACACTAAGCCTAAATAAATACCTAACCTTGTCTCCAAAATGACACTTCAAATACAAAGATAAGGCCAATTTTTAAATTTTTTAAAAAACACTTTAGGTATACCAAGAAGCACTATTCTTAGGGAGAAAAAAAAAAAAAAGGCAAGAAAGTTTTCCAAGTACAAATAAATGTACAATGTTATGGTATATATGAGAAAAAAATATTGGCCAGATCCTAAAAACTTGAGGGCACATCAGTGGTAGAGTGTTTACCTAGCATACAACCCCTAGCACTATTATTGCTAAGCTAATAATAATGAATTAAACTTAAGAGTCTAATAAGTTCAAAACATAGCTTTAAAATAGTTAAAAAATAGGCAGAGATTTTATATTTTCTGTAGCTTCAACATAGCTACAAAACTAAAATTAAAGTCACCAGCTAATCAGCCATCAACTTCATCCTACAGAGAAACCCTGCCTCCCAAATTCTGCTAAAAGCTACTTGTGTATAGAAATTTATTCACCTCAGTTTCTCACACTTCCTAAAATACCGACTCCGAACATTTGAAAAAGCCTTCAAGAGCAGGAAAAAGTAAAAGCTCCCTGCTCAGTGGCCACTACCTAAAAACAAAACAAAACAAAACTAGATTTCACTATGTAGCCTTGGCTACTGCAGACCAGACTAATCTCAAACACACATCTGCCTGCCTCTGCCTGGATAGCAGGGCCAACTTTTAAAGAAGAAAGTAATGTGTGTATCCTCTAATGATTTCACTCAATCTCATTCAAAGGATTTAAAGGAGCTACCTTTGAGGGGATTTAAATAATACCAAGTGCTTTAAAGGCGGCCACTGGGCAGGTCTGGCGCACACCCTTTCACTCCCCATTGTCCTGTCTTCAGCCAGGCTCGGGGACAGGGCTAGCCTCTGGGCCACTTTTGAGCCTTTCCCAGATTTCATCTTTTGTACGTACAATAGCCCTCTTTCTCTGTCACTCCACCCCTATCCACACTGCTCCTGCCGCGTATATAGGCAAAATAGTCCTTCCTTTGAAGACTTCACTTTCATAACGCCATCCTTTAAAATATAAAGTTTTCCACGGTGCTGGAACCCTTTAGGCACCTTTCTCCTTAGAGTACCTGATCATACAGGAGTGGCTCCTCTTCCTATTGCACCTCAAAACACAATACACTTTTTTTTCCATCACAGACTTAAGAGATCCTGAGATAGACAGACCACTTAGCCCATTACTCCTGCGTTACTCGACACTCAAGCCCTAAACTTAGACAATCCCAGGATCTCGGATCCGAGCCCAGCTGTAATGCACTGGGATCCGCGGGGCGGTGAGCGTCCAGCCCCGCTTCACCACAACTCGGGAGGCCCGCTCCGAGGCGCGGGTCCATTCACTCCCGGCCGACGCCCATCGTGGGGCCGCTTCCTCCCGCCAATCGGCGCCTCTCCTCGCCTCTCCCCGGCCTGGGCATCGGCCCCCCGCTTCCCGTGGAACTCGGCATCCGACTTTCCGCTGTGCCCCCACCCACCCAACCCCGCTCCTCCCCGGACCCCGGCGCCAGCCCCTTCGCAACCTCCCCTCGGTCCCCGCGTTTCCCCTCCATCCTGGGCCTCACCGATCTCTTTCTCGTTGACCCTCGGGGGAAAGCTGGCCATCTATGGGGCACCGTCTGATTCTGGGAACCCGATTCGGACGCGTTGACAGAGAAGGGACTCGGCGGGGGCTGAGGGGCGTGACGCGGGCTCGGTCCTTCCCGGGTGCGGGGACCGAACTGAGAGCGCGGGCGGCCGATGCGGACTGCCCGGGGAAAATCACTGGAAAGCCTGGGACCGAGCCACCGGGTGACACTCAGACAAAAGAGCCGGCGCGCCTTCCGCTCACAGACCTACAGAGAGCGCAGACACCTCCGTCGCCAAACCAGACACTGAGACAAGATGGCGGGCGTCACTGGTAATACCTGGGAGGCGGGGTGTGGCGTGTGACGTCAGAGCATCAGGCCCCGCCTCCCGACGCAAGGGACGTGACCGTCTGGGCCCACTCAGTGGCGTTGAACACTTCTCAATGCGCAACTTGGAGGCGGTTTCTAATTAGAAGGCCTTTTGCAAAGGACAAGCAGAGGATTGTATAATGCACGTGACAGAACCGAAAAAAGCAAAATAGACGTTTCATTTAGCTACATCCCTGGCTCCGGTGCTGGGGAATTGGAAGTGACACTGATGAAATAGATATGGTGAAAATTAGCATAGTGATGCTCCATTTCTTAGGAAGTTAAGCCAGCTGCTTTTAGAAAAGGCCCAGTTGATGGAGGAGACCCAGGGCGGTGGGGCCTCACCTCTGAGGCTTCCCCAAGGCTACCTCTGTTCCTTCCAGTCTCTAAAGGCAGGCCACTTGAAGAGCTAGCCAATATCACCCACACCTTAGAATCTGCCCCTAGAAGTCTGGGTCTCTAGGAGACAACTTGCTATCCTTATCAGAGAGGATAATTGTGTGGGTGTGTCACACAAATCCACTTGAGAACCATCTACAGATGACAATTTCATTTTAGTGGCCCTTCTTCCAAAAGATAAAGGCTTAGATTTTCTCAGATATTTTTGGAAGAGATAGGTGCCTAGCCTAATTCTAAAGTGTCAAATGAGAACACATAGTAGATATCCCTTTCCCTTTGCTCAAGGGAGAAATTCTTCAAATCATGAAATGATTCATAAGCATAAATCATCTCCCTTCTTTTTAAAAAATTACTTGGTTACTTTCTGACAATATATGTATCAAGACAATCCTAGCAGCTGAATGACCACAGAACATCAGGCCATCATTTCCTCCTAAGCTTGTAGTTTATTCATTATTGTTATTATTATTTATTCATACATTTATGTATGTATTGTGTGTATGAAATATGTGCATGTTTTTGCCTGAGTGTTCATGTGTTTAAGTTTGCAAACTATAGAATGCATGTGGAAGTCAGAGGTCATCCTGGGATGTGGGTCCTTACCTTCCATCTTTTCTGATTCAGTCTTGTGTGTCTCCATAACTTCCTGACTCCCTCTTTTCTGTAGGAGTGAAGGAATAGCAGAGGAATAATCTATAAACTACTGCCTCTGCCTTTTCCTGGACTCTGAAAATCCAAACTCAGTTTCTTGGTTTTTGTATAACAAGCATTTTAACCTCTGGCTATCTCCCCAGATGAATTTTTTTTTCTTCTGAGTTTTCATACAAAACATATGGAATGTTTCACAAATTTGCAGGTCGAGGGTCAAGGGTATTGCTCAATGACAGAGTGTTTATCTATCTTACAGGAGCAATGGATTTCATCCCCAGCACCTCATAAACCTGGTGTGATGGTGCATGCCTGACACCAGGCACTTGGGGGAGGAGGAGACAAGAAAAATCAAACATTTAAGGCCACTTCTACCAGCAAATATGAGGCCACCCTGGCGACAGGAGATCTTTATCTTCGAAGAGTCTGGAAAGCTCTTGGAATTTGTGAGTCATCCTTATATAGAAATCACACTGGGTTTTTGGTGGTGGTGGTGGTTCTCTCCTCCCCCCTTTTTTGAAACAGGGTTGTTCTGTTAGCGCTGGCTGTCTTAGAACTTACCCTGTAGATCAGGCTGGCCTCAAACTCACAGAGATCCTCCTGCCTCTGTCTCCCAGGGGCCGGGATTAAAGACTTGGATTACTACCACCTGGAAAACACTGGTTTTGGTTTTTGGTTGGTTTGGGTTTGGGTTTTTTTTTTTTTTTTCTGTGTTGTTATGATTTTAGTATAGGTATTGCCAAGGTAAGTAAGTATCTGAGTTAATTTTTTTTTTTTTTTTTTTAGCTAGCTGCTATGACTCCCAGATTCCTACACTATATCACAGAAGTTCATAGAAAATAACTCTTTGTGTCTGCTTGTGAATTATTTGAATGACTTTTTCATAGAATTGTTTAAGTCACACTTTACATGACTATCCAATAATAGATGCCTTGAGCGCTTTCTTAGCAAGCAAAGTATGACAGTGAAATAAAAAACAATTGTGTCATTTGTGTACCCATGAGTATATTTAACATATGCAGGGTCCATGTTACATGCTGGGCACTGTGCTGCATAAATACTTCATTCATGGGCTAGAGAGACGGCTCAGTGGTTAAGAACACTGATTGTTCTTCTGGAGGACCTGAGTTTGATTCCCAGCAACCACATCGCAGCTAACAACTGTCTATAATTCTAAGATCTGACACCCTTACACGGTTATACATGCAGGCAGAACACCAATTCACATAAAAATAAATAAATAAATATTTTAAAAAGACTTTATTCATTAACCATTTAACATTTGTGATGATAAGAATAGAGCATTCGTCATTGGAAAGGTTAATATTATCCATGTAACAGAATCTAAAGCTATCTAGGAGACAGACTTCTCACCACATCTGTGAGAGAGGTTCTAGATCTGGTTACCTGAGGTGGGAAGACCCACCCTAAATTTGGGTAGCATCATTCCCTGGGGCAGGATTCTGGAGTGAATTAAAAAGACAAAGCTAGGGGCTAGAGAGATGTCTCTGTGGTTAAGAGTACAGGCTGCTGTTGCAGATGATGTGGGTTCAATTGCCAGAACCCACGTGGTGACTCACATCTATCCATAATTCTAGGGCACTGCACACATGTGATGGATATGAGTACTGACAGGTAAACACAGGTATACATAAAATCTAAAAATTAAAAACAACTCAATCACTACAAATTTATCCACTGGAATCTTATTCTGGACATTTAGAAACATTGCTCTGTGTAGCTGTGTGCTGAGCTGGTTACTTTTTTTGTCAATTTAACACAAACTACAGTCATCTGTAAACAGGCAACTCTAACTGAGGTATTGCTTCTATCAGGTTTGGCCTAGGGGCATGCATGTCTATGGGCATTTTCTTGATTAAAGCTTGATTCATGAGGGCCCAGCCCACAATGGTGGTAAGCTTTATAAGGGGGAGAAGACAAGCCCGGAGTAAGCCAATGTGTAGCATTCCTCCACAGCTTGTGCTTTAGTTTCTGTCTCCAGGTCCCTGAGCAGAGTTTCTACCATGGCCTTCTTTCATGACAGACTATAACTTGTAAGCGAAACAAACTCTTTTCTCCTCAAGTTGCTTTTGGTCAGTGTTTTCTTACAGCCACAGGGAAGCAATCAGAACATGCAGTTAGTTAGGGCAACTTGTGGGAGAGAGGGTTGGAGACTGGACCAAGGGCCTTGGGCTACAAACCAGGTCTTCTGTCCTTCCTTTCTCCTTCCTTCCTCTTTTATTTCTTTCCTTCTTCTCTTCCTTCCTTTCTTTCATTTGAGACAGAGTCTCCTTCTGCGGTCCATGTTGGCCTTTAATTAACTAACTATACAATAGCCCAGAGTGGCCTTGACCTCAAACCTCCTCCCCCTCCACCAGTTCTGAGATGATAGGCAGGTGCCAGCACGTATGACCAAGGTTGACCGCTGTGCAGCTCATAAACAAGGTGGCTGCATTCCCTGATGCCATGAATATAAGCAGGTCACAACTGTCACTCCTCTTTGTTCACTAAAATTTAGAACTATTTGGGGCTGGAGAGGTGGCTCATCGGTTAATAGCACTAGCTGCTCTTCCAGAGGTTCTGAGTTTAATTCCCAGCAACTACATGGTGGTGCACAATCATCTCTAGTGAGATCTAATGCTCTTTTGGCATAAAAGTGTACATTCGGATAGAGCACTCACACGTAAAATAAATAGATAAATCTTGAAAAAAAAGAAAAGAAAATTTCAGAGCTACTTAAGGAAGTTGCTGTCAACAAATGCACCCAGGGGCTCGTCTCTTGTCATCTTCGTCTTCAAATACTTTCTAGAATAACTTCAAGGAGGGAAAACATATTTTGGCTCTCAGTTTTAGAGAGTCAATCCCTGGCTGGTGTGCTTCTGTCATTGCAGCAGGAGCATGGGGGTGGAAGGGGTTTATCACCTCAGTGTGAGCAGGGAGCAGAGTGTGAAGAAGACAGGGAGCCAGGAATGACCTTTAGAGGCACTTCACCACTGACCTACTTCCTCCAAATAGGCCTCCCCTTCTCAGGTTTCCACAACCTCTCAAAATAGTGTTATCAGGTGGGAACCAGGCGTCTGTGGGTGACATTTCCGATCCAAGCCTCAACAACTCTGAAATTTCAGACAAACTACTAGACAGGTCCTAAATTAGGCCAACGTTCTAGAGATTCCTCTATCTTGATAACAAAACAAAACAATGTATCTGTTTCCTGAAACTATGAGGATGTGATATTTACTTAAAGCAAGCTGAAGCTAAGATAAAAAGGTAATTATCAGGTGTGGTGATGGATGCCTTTAATCCCAGCACTCAGGGTACAAAGACGGGTGGATCTCTGTGAGTTTGAGGCCAGCCTGGTCTACAGAACAAGTTCCGGGGTCTGCCAAGGCTACAGTGAGACCCCATCTCAAGAGGAGGGGCTGGAGAGATTGCTCAGCGGTTAAGAGCACTGACTGCTCTTCTAGAGTACATGAGTTCAATTCCCAGCACCCACGTGGCAGCTCACAACTGTCTGTAGCTCCAGTTACAGGCAAACACCAAGGCAAATAAATAAAAAAGTTTTTTTTTTAAAAAAAGAAAAAGAGGAAGAGAGAGATTTCTAATAAATTATACAACTGCTATTTATAGCCCCACTTACACCACCATTCCATAGATATATGCACAGACACACACAAACTGAACAAACACAATTCTGAAATCTGTTTTCTATCATTGTTAATTCTCAAAAGATAAAAATTTGCCATTTTTGTTTTTATTTTTGTTTTTTTCTCTGTACTCTCCACCACCAGCTTGGGAAACATGTATTGGTATGACACTCTTCGAACATTTGTGTGTTTGTGTGTGTGTGTGTGTGTGTGTGTGTGTGTGTGTGTGTGTAGACATAGTTTTGCTAAGTCATTAAGCCTAGCAAGCTACTTAAACCTGACAGCTAACTGCTTTCTCCTCCTGAGTGCTGGCATTAGAGGCCTAAGGACCACACTTCATTGAGTCTGTAGAGTTTAGGGTAGTAATTCTCAACAAGTGAGTCAAGACCTCTCTAGGGTCTAATGGGGTCACTTAAGTCCTTCAGAAAACACACGTTTACCTTACAATTCATAACAGTAGCAAAATCACAGTTATGAAGTAGCAATAGAAATACTTTCATGATTGGAGGTCACCACAACATGTAATAAAGGGTTTCAGCTTTAGGAAGGTTGTAGAAGATAAAAGAATTGCTTGGTTTTGCTTTTGGACCTCTCTGTTAGAATTCCGTCCCACTTTCTGAAGCCCTGGCCAATGAGCATTATTAACCTGCTGGGACCAGTGCCCGGACAGCAAGCTCCATTTAAGAGGACTCCCACCCTTCACTTTCTCTTATCTCTAGTTCTTTTCTCTACCTATCTTGCCTTGAGGGCTCACGCCCCTCCCCCCTCTATCTCTTTTCCCTCCCTTCATTACAATAAAGATCCTCTAAAACACGAGCCCAGACTGCATCTATTGGCTGGAAAGGGGCCCCATCCTTCATCCGCCACCAGCCACAGGTACTCGAGGTCATAAATCATAACACAACATTTTCTGCTGTTATTACTATCGCCCCTACAAGCTAATCCTTAGCTAAATGCTAATTATCTAAAATTATCCAGGGTTTGGAGCCTGGAGAGATGGCTCTGTGATTAAGAGTGCTTACTACTCTTTCTGAGGATCCAAGTGTAATTCCCAGCACTTGGCTCAGATAGCTCAGAACTCCAGGACCAGAGGATCTGAGCAGCCTGGGCCTCCTTGGCACCTGGCACTCACTCACATGCATTATACCCCCACACCAACATACATAATACAACTTTTTGGATTTTGATCTGGGAGTTTCAAATTAGGAAAACTGCAGTATTAAGTTTGAAATTCCAAATTAAAGAGAATACAGTTTTCTAATGATTAAGCTGGGTATATAGAATTTAAACACATAAATGCTGGCAGGAACAGTAGCTCAGGCCTTTAGTCCTAGCACTTGGGAGGCTGAGGCAGACAATTCTCTATAAATTCAAGGCCAATCTCATCTACATAGCAAGTTCCAGACTCGCCAGGGCTACGAAGTAAGACACTGTCTTAATAAATTAGTTTTAGCATCAAACACATAGTGAGAAGGGACCTTAGAGATTATATACCATGATCTGTTTCATAAACACCATTCACATCACCTGTAAAATGGGAATTGCTTCTTGGTATAATCAAAGACAACAGAGTTGTTTTCTCCATACATATTCATTAACTTTAAAAATTATTGCATTTGGGCTGGAGAGATGGCTCAGCGGTTAAGAGCACTGACTGTTCTTCCAGAGGACCTGAGTTCCATTCCCAGCATCCACATGGCAGCTAACAACTGTCTATAATTCCAAGATCTGACACCCTTACACAGTTATACATGCAGGCAAAACCCCCAATTCACATAATATAAAAAAATATTTTAAATAAAAAAATTATTACATTTTAAGCCAGGCAGCAGTGTTGGCATGCTTTTAATCCCAGCACTTGGGAGGCAGAGCAGGCCAGGACAGTCTGGTGACAGAGCAAGTTCTAGTTCTAGGACAGCCAGGACTACACACAGAAACCCTCTCTTGAAAGAGGTGGGGTGCTGGGGAGATGGCTCAGAGGTTAAGAGCACTTAGAGAACCTGGATTCAATTTCCAGCACCCACACGGCAGCTCACAACTATCTGTAACTCCAGTTTGAAGGAATATGGTACCCTCACGCAGACATTCAGGCAAAAAATGCCAATGGACATAAAAGTAAACTTTTTAAAAAAAGAAAAAATAATTATTACATTTTATTCTCTGTCTCTGTCTCTGTCTCTCTCTGTGTTTGTGGGGTGGGGGGAGGTATGTCTGTGTGACAAGGGTCTTACCCACTGAGCCATCTGGCTAGCTCTACAGATTTATTTTATTTTATGTGTATATGCTTGAGTATGTGTATGTGCACCAGGTACACATGGAGGGCGGGAGAAGGTGTTGGATCCCTTGGAACTAGAGTTTTAGCTGGCTGTGAGTTACCTGACATGGGCTCTGGGAACTGAACTCTGGTCCTCTGCAAGGGCAGCAAGTGCCCCTTACTGTGGAGCCATCTCTCCAGCTCTTTACTGTCTGTCATTTTTGCAGCTATTTCCCACCCACAATCCATACTTCCAATTTTGGAACCCACTGTCTTGTGGAGAGACTGTATTTACTGAAGATGTGTGTAGCTCTGAGTTGTCTTCCTGGGGTAGCCTCGTAGTTAGACATATCAATCGGTTCTTACCGAACCTGGTACTTTAGGGGCATGGTTGTTATTTCTTCATCCCAGAGGAATGAGCCTAATTCCAGAGAGGTTCAGAGAATCATCAAAACACAGCGCAGCAGTGTGACTAAGCCAGGGACAAAGCAAGCTAGGAGTGGCATTTCTTCTCCTTCTGGTATCTGAGAATCAGGATTTAAGGAATTTTTCTGATAGTTCCACCCATCAGCGAAGGGCTAGGAAAGAGGAGCAGGCTTCACTCCCTCTCACCTGGCTCTTTGTCAGAGTGGCTCCTTTAATCTACTCATCAAAGACTTCTCCATTCCTCAGATAAGAAACTGCTTCCAAGAAGCTTCTTGAATTCAAGTGCTTCTAGTCAGAAGCAGAGCCAGGATCCAAATTCCCACATTCAGCTTCTGAGTCACACTGTGAAAGGGTGCACTAGGAGAGCCTGGTTATTCATTTCATCATCAAAGAAAAATGCCATACTGTTAAAGATCCGAGGAACCTGACATTGGTTGTCTTTTACCAGTCAAGGCTCTCTCTCTCTCTCTCTCTCTCTCTCATAAACAAACACATAAATCTATTAACTTTTACTTACACTGTAGGTAGTAAAAGGCAAATTGAAAATTTTGGAGCTAAATATACAGCTCAGTGGTACAATGCTCAAGACCCTGGATCCATTTCCGGTCCAGAAAAGGAGGAGGAGGAGGAAGAGAAAGAAGCGGCAGAGGAGCTACTGCTTGGAAGCTATCCTGTCTTTCCTCTGGTGTTTGACATGTACTTTAAAGCTAGTGTGGATGGAGACTGCTTGCCTACTATACATGAAACCCTGGGTTCCATCCCCTGCTCCGCATAAATACGTGCCAGAAATCCCAGCACTCACAGATAGAAGCAGGAAGATTAGAAATTTAAGGTCATCCTCTGCTATCTACAGACTTCCAGGCCAGCCTATGCTACATGAAAATGTTAAGCCTACCAGGCAAGACTAAGACGACTACCACAATTTTGAACTAAATCTGAAGCTTTAATTAAATGCTGGCCAGGATGGTGGACTCTAGCCAGTTCCATTTCTGAGTTCTTAGAAAATGGTATTTTGCAGAGGCTTATAAAGGCAAAACCTATAGGTGTGTGTGGGGGTGTCATACATCCTAATGTATTTCCTGCCTACATACCTCCTGCCAGGATGTGACCAAGCACATCTCAAGCATTTGGGTCAAACAAACTTATTTAAGGGGTGGAGGCAAACTTGTGGCTTGCTATCTTACGTAAATTGCCTCTAGCATTTCAGGAAGTATTTGTCCTTGAGCAAAGGGCTTATAGGCTAGAGATAGTTTTATTTTATGGATCTCTTAGGCATAGTAATTAAAACTTAAAACATAACTTTGGCTCTCACAAAACCCTGTTTCAAAAACAACTAAAAACAAAGCAAATTAACAAAAACTAATAGTTATTGGCCACTGCAGAGACTCTGATTTTATCACTATCCAATTTTCTTTGTTTTTGTTTGTTTTGAAATTGGAGTCTTATTGCATAGCCCTGGGTGACCTGGAACTCTCTATGTAGCCCAGGTTGGCTGGGATTTCACAGAGATCTTCCTCCTTTTGCCCCCGACTGCTACCATTCCCAGCTTGTGCAATGGGGCAGGCTGGCTGGTACCCCAAGCTACTATAACTATAGACTAAGGCAAGAAGATCTCAAATTCAAGGCCCCTACTGAGTGAGTTCAAGGCTAGCCTGAAGTATTTAGTGAGAGGGCTGGAGATGTACAGATTTTTGGTAGCATTTGCTTAGCATGTGCACTGCAAGGTCCTGGGTTCAATCCCTAGAGCTGGGGCAGAGATTCAAGGTCACCTTTGGCTCTACATGAGGTCAAGACCAGCCTGGTTCCCTGTGAAGTCAAGAACAAACAGTTAAGTGAATTTGAAAGGAACCAAATGAAACTATGTAGTGGGAGCTGAATGGCACAGAGATGGCAATGTGTCACTGAGAAGAAACCACAGCCTGGAAAAATGCAGCCTGGGATCGAGAGCGACAAAGGCAACAGGAAAGTCTCTGACTTCAAAGATGAAGTTTAGATTTCTTTTCCTAACAATTCAGTTTCTACTATAATCTTAGACATGTTTGTCAGGGGAAAAAAACTCTATAAAACACTTTATATTCCTTGGGGCTGGAGAGATGGCTCAGCGGTTAAGAGCACCGTCTGCTCTTCCAGAGGACCCGGGTTCGATTCCCAGCACCCACATGGCAGCTAACAACTGTCTGTAGTTCCAGTTCCAGGCAAACACCAAGGCAAATAAATAATAAATAAAGTTTAAAAAAAAAAAACCACTTTATATTCCTAAGAGGAAAAAATGTGTTACTTTTCGTTTGATCCACAGCTTCATTGGATTCACTGGGATTTATTTGGTGGGGTGGACTGTAGTTAAATTGGTAAAGTGCCTATTTAGAATGCATAAAGTTTTAGTTTCAGCCTGAAGCACCCACAAAACTCAGCATAGTGCTTACATGTCAGGCAAGCACTTTACCAATGTGTGTGTGTGTGTGCACTGCACCCGGAGGTCAGAAGACAACTGGGGTGACTTGGTTTTCTCCTTCCACCATGGGGGTCCCAGGGATTAAGACCAGATCATCAGGCTTCTCATAAAAAGCATCTTTACCTACTAAGTCCAAGATTTTTTTCACGGTAATTTCTATATGCTTCTCCAAACTCAACGGCTTGTCAGTTCTAGGAACGGGCAAGCCTTGAAGGAAGCCTCTTCAGTTAGTTATTTTGTTTCAATGGCCTCTCAGAACTGGATTCATTTTAGCAGAGTGGTTAGAGATAAGAGAGGTGGCTGACAAGGAGGATGGGAGAAAGGTGTTACAATTTTTTTTCTTTGTAGCAAATGAGTCTAAAAGAAGATATCATTCTTTCATCTTTTTAATCCCAGCACTCAAGAGGCAGAGGCCAGTGGATCGCTGCATTCCAGGCCAGCATAGACTGCAGAGTGAGTTCCAGGACAGCCAGGGTTACAAGAAACCCTGTCTCAAAAAAATAAACAAACAAACAAAAAAACAAAAGCCAAATCAAACCTAAAAAACTTCTGGCTTCTTATTTCCCCCAAACACAACCTTCTTCTAGGAGTTGCTTTTGATCATGGTGTTAATTCAACACGTACACACGATGGCTTTTCTCTGCCTTCTTCATTTGTTTGTTTTGTTCTGTTTTGTTTTGTTTTGTTTGTTTGTTTTTTTAAAGACAGCTTCACTAAGTAGCTAACATGGAAATTACCATGTAGACCAGGCTGGTCTTACTCTGTTTCCAGCTGGAGAAAAGGCCCAGTGACTTAGAACAGTTGTTCTTACAGAGGACTAGGGTCTGCATGGTGGCTCAGAGCCATCCACAGCTCCACTATCAGGGGATCTTCTTCCCTCTTTGGACTTCTGAGGGCACACATGTGGTACACATACATGCATGCAGGCAAAACATTTAAACGCAAAACAAAATAAATCTAATCCCCGCCCCCTTTGAAGCAGGGTTTAACCTCCAGCCCAGGCTGGTCTGGAATCCACTGAGTAACCATGCTGGCTAGTTTTAAGTAAATTTGACACAAACTACAGTTATCTGAAAGAAAGGAACCTCAATTGAGGAAATGCTTCTATAAAATCAGGATGTAAGATATTTCCTTAATGAGTGATTGATGGGGGAAGGGCCAGCCCAATGTGGGTGGTGCCATACTTGAGTTGATGGTCCTAGGTTCTAAAAGAGAGTAGGCTGAACTAGCCCTAGGGAGCAAGCCTATAAGCAGCACTCCTCCATGGCCTCTGCATCAGCTCCTGTCCTGGTTTCCTGGTTTCCCTTGGTGATGGATTGTAAGCTGAAATAAACCCTTTCCTTCCCAAGATGCTTTTTTTTTTTTTGATTTTATTTTATTTTATTTTATGTGAATTGGTGTTTTGCCTACATGTATAACTGTGTAAGGGTGTCAGATCCTCAAACTACAGACAGTTGTTATCTGCCATGTGGATGCTGGGAATCAAACTCAGGTCCTCCGGAAAAACAGTCAGTGCTCTTAACCACTGAGCCTTCTCTCCAGCCCCCCAAGATGCTTTAGTCATGGTGTTTCACCCCTGTAGCCCAGATTGACCTTAAATTCTTGGCATTCTTCCTGCCTCAGCCTCCTTCCTGAGCGCTGAGATTACGGGGTGAGTTACTATGCCCAATCTTTTTTTTTTTTTTTTTTTTTTTGAGATAGTTTTATGTAGTTCAGAATCACCATTACAAATGCTAGATAGCCAAGGATGGCTTTAAATTCCTGGTCCTCAAGCCTCCAGTGCCTAAAAATTACTAGTGTTACAAGACTAGTTTATGTGGACTAAGGGATACACTATCAACTGAGCTATATTCCCAGCCCCATTCATGGTTTTTTGATTTGTTTTTTTAATTAATTTTAGCCAGATGTGGGAACAAAGGCCTTTACTCTCAGAACTCAGGAGAAAGAAGCAGGTAGATACCCATGAGTTCAAGGCCAGCCTGATATACACAGTGAATTCCAGGCCAGTAAGGTCTACATAGTGAGACTTTTCTCAAACAAAACAAAACAAAAACCCAATCAAGCAAAAAATGTATTTTATGTGTATTTTTTTTCATGTGTATCTTTGCACTGTGTATGCTTGGTGCCACTGGAAGCCAAAAGAGGGCCTTAGATGTCCTTTGTACCATGTGCATGCATGCCTGTGCCATTGGAGGCTGAAAGAGGGCACTAGATGTCCTGGATCTGGAATTTCAGATTGCTGTGACCCATACCATGTAGGTGCTGGGAATCTGAACCTAGTTCTTCTCAAAGAGCAGCAAGTATTGTTAACCACCACGGCATCTCTCCAGACCCACAAGCCCAGCACTGAAAAGCTAAATTTAGCAAGCCAGAACTCCCCATGCAGCAGGGGAGTCTGATACCTTCTTCTGACCTCCATGGGCACTGAACACACACATGATCAATCAATCAATCTCTCTCTCTCTCTCTCTCTCTCTCTCTCTCTCTCTCTCTCTCTCACACACACACACACACACACACACACACACATTCAAACAATTTTTTTTAAGGAAAAAATTCATTTAAAAAGGAAATAGAGTAGGCCATAGTGGCCCATGCCTTTAATCCCAACACTCAGGAGGCAGAAGAAGCAGGCAGATCTCTATGAGATCAGCCTGGTCTACATATACATATCCAGTTCTAGGCTAGCTACTAGTGAGACCCTGTCTTAAAAAAAAAAAAAAAAAAAAAAAGCCTGGAGATAAACATTCTCCACAGGGCAGTTTTACAACATGGGTTTTGCTAAAGCCAGGAATATCTGACATAACAGAAAGCTTCTAGAGAAACTTCCAAAAGAAACTCTGCAGAAATTAATGAGAAGGTTTCTAAATGCTACTGTATTTGTGAGCTAGAATGAGATTTGGGTGGATATAGAAAAGGTAGACTCCTGTGATAGCCCACTGAGTCCTAAGTCCTGATGAGTTTGGCCTCCAGTGAGGAACTCTAAGAGTCTGAATAAAACCCAAGTCACTGTGAATAATGTTTTCCTATCACAGTGTGAGGCTGCTCAGTGTGATGGATTGACCCCATGTCTGTAGCAAACCTGGTCATCAGGGAGCAAGGATGCTGTGATCAGCTCTAATCACAGGGACTAGACCCACACATGACAGTCAGGGATACTCAGTTTGGAGAGCAGTCATCCAGGTAGCAGGGTCACCCAGGATGGTAGAATGCAAAACAATGGAGCCCCTGGATGGGATGGGCAGGAAGGCCACCCGGGCCCATAACCCATAGAACATGCCTGAACAGCCGGGACTCTGCCAGGTTCCCTCAAGAGGCTAGCAGAAGCAACAGGATGGGTATGGTTGTTGAAAGGAGACAGGATTCATGCCTGCTGGCTCTGAACTGGAGGTGGAGCTGGGGAGGCAGAGTGTTGCAATCTACTGATTACATTTGTAGCTCCAGAGGGCTTATTTGAGCTAAGGGTTTATTTGGTCAGAAATTAAATCTCTGCCGACTCCCAAACAGCAGAGATTCTCCTGGTGCCCCAGATCACCTAATAGGAGTGTGCAAAAGCTATGGTCTGCATTCACTCACAGAGACTTGTGGTGGCTATGTCTAGATGAGAACATTGTTTTTACAACCACCCCAATTTTCTGTGCCCCACATTCTATTGCTGTTGGTGGTGGTGGTGTGTATATGTGTGTGGCATGCCACAGAAGTTTAAATGTCAATTTATGGGGGTTGATTCTCTCTTTCCATCTTTACCTGGGATCAAACTCAAGTTTCCAGGCTTGCTCAGCAAGAGCTCTACCCTCAGAGCCATCTTGTCCCTATCCATGCTCAACCTCCCCTTCCACAGACAACATGCTGAAGACCACAATGGGCCCAGCCTTTTCTTCCTGGCTGCTGTAAGGGTTCACAAAGAATATAGTTAAGACTTAAGAGGGCCTGGAACCTAACTGAAGCCAGGGATTAACTCATCAAAAGATACTAGACAAACATTGTTGTCTTGTTTATTTGTTTGTTTCCGATATTGGGAATCCAGGCAAGATTTCACCCGTGCAACCACACTCGCAGCCAAGCCTTGCTTCTAAACTACTGGTGTCAGACCATAGCTGCCACGTCAGAAGTTAAAAATGTAATCAGGAACTTTTGACATCACTTAAAAATGGTAAGAATTCAAAATATTTTCCCAGACTGTTTTAAAAGCTGCATATTGGAACCCCTCCTGCTAGAGTTATTTTTCACTTTCCCTTAATAACCTATGTTCCTTCCACTTAAGAAAAAAATCTGTGTAGGGCATTAAAAATACTTTTAAAAATTATTTGTGCATGCATTGCATTTGTATGAATGTTTGAGAGAACTCACGTGCATTCATAAGGAGGCCAGAGGAGGACATTGAATGGCCTCCCTACTACTGTCTCTTTTACTGCCTTGAGAAGGTCTCTAACTTAACAGAAGTCTGCTGTAACTAAGCTAGCCCGCCAGTGAGCCAGGGTTAAAAGGCCCACACACATCCAAGCCCAACTTCTTACCTAGTTGGTAGGGATTTGACCTCAGGCCTTCCTGTTTGTTGAACAAGAGCTCTTACTCATTGAGCCATCACCCCAATTCCTAAAAATGCTTATAAAAAAAGTAAAAACAGTACTGAGTGGGATGGTACAGAATTTCAATCCCAGTCCTTGAAGGTAGAGGCAAAGGGAAGCAGTTCTTTGTGAGTTCCAGTCCAGCCAGGAATACCTAGGCAGAATCTGTCTCATAAAATACACGTGTATGCACTTGCCCACCCAAACATATACAGACCTTTAATCCTAGCTCTTAGAGGCAAAGGCAGATGAATCTCTGTGAGTTCCAGGCTAGCCTGGCCTACATAGAGAGTTCCAGACCACCAACTGGGGCTACATAGTGAGACACACACACTCCATTATACACATATACTTGCACACATCTCAGTCAGTCAGGGTTTTGAGAACAGGAATCTGGAGGCAGGAGCTGATGGAGAAGGCAAGGGGGTAATGCTTACTCGCTTACTCAGCCTTCTCTCTTACAGAACCCAGGACTACCATCCGAGGATAGCAACTGTAGCCAGTCTTTCTCTGTCCCATCTGTCAGTTCCCAAATAACAACGCAGAGACCTCTTTTTAATTATAAAGACTCGGCCAACAGCTTAGGCTTGTTTCTAACTAGCTCTTAGAACTTAAATTAACTCATCTCTATTAATCTATATATTTCCCTGAGGCTCATTTACCTCATCTATGTACTACCCATCCTGCTCACTCTGCATGTCTTCTCCTTTCTTTTTCTCAGAGTCCTCTCTGCCCTACCTAACTATTGGTTGTTCAGCTTTTTTTTTTTTTTAAACACTTTTATTTATTTATTTGCCTTGGTGTTTGCCTGGAACTGGAACTACAGACAGTTGTTAGCTGCCATGTGGGTGCTGGGAATTGAACTCGGGTCCTCTGGAAGAAGAGGCGGTGCTCTTAACCGCTGAGCCATCTCTCCAGCCCCGGTTGTTCAGCTTTTTATTAAACCAGTCTGAGTGACAAATTTTCACACAGTGTAAAGGAATATTCCCCACAGCACCACCCATAATGGATTGGGCCCTTCTCCATCCAATCACTAAGACAGCCTGATTTTATGGAGGCATTTTCTTAATTCAGGTCCTCTCAGATACTTTTAGCTTATGTCAAGTAAACATAAAAATGTATACATCTTTTGTTTTGACAAATGAGGTCCTGGTGTACCTGCCTGAGTATGGGTGGCTGTATTTTGTTTGTTTGTTGTGATCTGAGGATCTTACTATGTAGCTCTGGCTGTCTTGGAACTTTGTAGACCAGGCTGGCCTTGAACTTACAATAATCACCTGCCTTAACCTTCCAAGTGCTGGGACTAAAGCTCTGAGTCACTGTGCCCTGGGATGGTGGCTGTTTTTAAAGCCTTTGTTTAAGACCAAGTTCTGAGGTCGCCCCCTCCCTCTAGATCTGTCAATTCCCACTTATATTTTTCTGCATTAACTGACTGTCATCTAATGGCCTAAGTTGACTTGATGGTTTCTATAAATCACTGCTAGATGTAACAATATACTTGAATTTCACAAGTATCAAACTAAGCTGTAAGAGTCAGACACTGAAGAACCATACTGTATAATATATTACCCATCATATAACAGTTTTAGAAGAGCCCAGATAAATAACCCACAGTGGCAGGTGATGGATCCAGGATTTCCTGAATTTGAATGAGGGAGTTGACTCCCAGTGGTAGAATATAACTTCGGGAAGTACTTAAAATAGTCCATATTTGGGGAATGAAGAGATGGTTCAGCAGTTGATAGCTCTTTGTGATTTTCTTCTGACCTGAGCTTATTTCCCAACACCCATGTCAGGCAACTCACAACTGCCTGTAGCCCTAGTTCCAGGAGATCCAACACCCTTTTCTGGCCTCTGAGGGCAACTTACTCATGTGCATACCATGCCTTATACAGACACATACATATAAATAAAAATAAAATCTTTAAAACCATCCAAATTAGCTCCCTGGAGATAGCTCAGCCTGTGCCAAGCCTAATAGCTTAGGTTCAATCCCCAGCATACAAGTTGGAAGGATAGAATCAATCCCTGAAAGTTGTCCTTGACCAACACACCATGCTGATGTTCTCTCTCTCTCTCTCTCTCTCTCTCTCTCTCTCTCTCTCTCTCTCACACACACACACACACACACATATAAATAATAAATAAAATTATTAGAAAAAAATTCTTATTCTAGCCAGATGTGGTAATGTACATTTCTAATCCCAGTATTTAGGAGGATTGCAAATTCAGGGTCGGCCTGGACTCCTGACTAAGATCCAGTTCGGCTTTGGCTATAGAATTTCAAAAACAAACCAAACTGTCTCCAATTGAGCTGATTCAGGCTTCAGAGCAAGCCTCTCTCCCTCAGGGACATCCCTGAGATCTGGCTCTCATGACCAATGCTGTGAGACTCCTTCCGTCTGCCACAGCTGGCTTATCATGTGACCCAGGCCAGGCCTGTCCTCCTTTGGTGTTTTCATGCAAGAACCTAGAAGTGCTAATCAGTCTCTTGTTGGGACCTCATTAGCTGGGAAGTCCAGGGGCTGCCAGGAAGCAGGTTTGTCTTGTCCCAGAACAGATTACCTGGAGTGCTGCTGCTAAGTGTTTCTCTCGGGAGTGGAGTGGGTGTGGACTACAAAGCAATCACTCCAACCCAGAAGCCAAATCACCCATTGTTCTCCCCGTGCTCCAAAAAAATTCCAGGGACAAGACTTGGTCTAAGTTGTTAAATAGGGTCAAGGAGGATGTGAGCAGAAGGTGGAGACTCCACAGCCGGAGGAATAAACTCAGGCATGCCTTTTAAGCCAAAAGTGGGAGATAAAGAGTGAGCGGGAACTCACCTCCCAGTGCGGCACATAATATTTACTGAGCACCTCTGTGTTCCCGAAACTCCTCCAGGTGCTGATAGGACAGTAGCTTTCAAGGCCAGTGACGTCTCTCTGCTGGTTGTTGTGACACCTCCTAGGTTTTGTTTTTGTTAGTTTTTTTTAGAGCTACTTCCTCTATTTTAGGTGCACACATGATTTGCTTTCATGAATGTATATAAACTGTATGTGTGCCCGGTGCCCGTGGAAGTTAGAAGAGGCATTGGATCTGCGGGAACTGGAGTAATGGATACTATAATGTGGGTGCTGGGAACTGAACCCAGGTCCTCTACAAGAGCAGGCAGTGCTTGTCCTGTTGGTTTTATGTCAGCTTGACCCAGCTAGAGTCACCTGAGAAGGGAGAATCTCCATTGGGAAAAGGCCTCCATAGGATTTGACTGTTTGCCAGAATGCCAGTGCAGGTGCACAGCTTCCTTCCCAGCACTCGGGAACAGAGGCAGGTGGATCTCTGTGAGTCTGAGGCTAACCTGGTCTACAAAGTGAGTGAGTTCCAGGACAGCTAGAGCTACACAGAAAAACAAAACAAAAAAAAAAATCTGGCTGTTTGATATTTTGTTAATTATGATGGAGGGAGGGCCCAGCCCATTGGGGCCATCCCTGTGCTGGTGGTCGGAGATCAGGCCAGTGAGCATCACCTCTATGGCCGACACTAAGTCCTGCTTCTAGATTCCTGCCCTGCTTGATCTCCTGTCCTGACTTCCTTCAGTAATGAACAACTATGTGGAAGTGCAAGCAAAATAAACCCTTTCCCTTCCCAACTTGCTTTTGGTCATGGTATTTCATCACAGCGATATAACCCCATCCGTGCCTCTCACCCTGTTGTTTTTGTTTGTTTGTTTTGTTTTGAGACAGGATCTCACTATGTAGCCCTGGCTGGTCTGGAACTCCCAGAGATCCACCTGCCTCTACTTCCTGAGTGCTGGGCTGCCTTATGATGCCTTCTCATACTGAACCAATAAATCAACAAAGAGAAAAGAGTTCTCGGTATCCAGGGATAAGCCCTGGCAAAGCGAGACAGAGGGACAGGATGGACATGGAGGCTTCAGCAGAGAGAGGACGCCATAGGCAGGAAAAGGCCTAGCGTTTGAGGTGAGGCAGAGAAGGGTCCAGTAGCTGGACCTCTTTTCCTCAAGGCTCCCAGGCAAAAAGGTGTTTGGGAGATTAGAGAAAGTGGCTATGGCTGGGGTGCAGGCAGCCCTGCCCAGCCATTTCAGGAAGACACCAGACTGTTACATTTTGGTTTCCAAAGGCTTTTGTTAGCCATTATGTAGAGAAAGGAGTGTAGGAGGTAAATAATGGCAAGCAGGGGCCTGGGGATGTATGTAGTTCAGTGGCAGAATGCTCACCAAGCATGGGCAAGCACACACACACACACACACACACACACACACACACACACACACACAAACACACACACACACACACACACAGAAACACACACACACACAGTGGATCTGAGGGAGAAAAACATTGCTGTTTACATAATTGTTGTTTTAATAAATTTTTAATTCATTGACAATTTCACACACAGATGTAATGAATTTTGATCACATTCACCTCCCCATTATCCTCTTAGCTCTGCCCATATTCACCTCACCTCCCCATTACCCTCTTAGCTCTACCCACTCCTGCTAACCCCTCTCCCAGCAAATCTGCCTTCTACTACTTCTGGGTGTATTCTGCTGAGTGTGATTAGTGCTGCCTGAATGGACATGCGCACCAGGTACACAGGTGGTGCACTTGCATACATGCAAACCAAACAGTCAACACATAAAATAAAAATGAATAAATCTCAAAAAAAAGAATAAATCTCAAATGATAATAATAAACAGGATGACATGTGGAACCTTGAGGTGTAAGACACACTGTCACTTTTGCATGAACCTGAGTCCTAACCTGAGTGTCCTGTCCCTGGTGACCAGTGCTCCAAGGTGAATTCAAGAGCCTGCTGCAATTCAATTCCATCACTGTTTCTAGTGTCCCAGCCAAGACTAACAAGGAGATCGTAGATCATTAATTAGGCTTAGACTTCTTGGAACACTGTTCAGAGTTAATCTACCTGCCATGTAAGCGAGGTCTGTTAGTTACTAGAATCAATAAATTTTATAGACAGAAAACATGGCTACTTCTCCTCCTCCTCCTCCTCTATTTCTTTTTCTTTCTTCCTTTCAGAGACAGGCTCTCCCTCATGTAGTTCAAACAGGTTTTGAACTCAGGATCTTCCTTCTTCTGCCTCTCAAGTGATTAGATGGCTAGCTGGCTGGCTCGTGTTACCAGGTCTGGTTCTGAGCATAGCCCTGGGTAGACACTGGTCTCTTTTCCATCCCTTTGCTGTATTTATGGTTTCTATACGTGTATGTATGTATGTGTGTGTGTATGTGTGTATATGTATGTATGTGTGTGGTGTGTGTGTATGTGTGTATATGTATGTATGTGTATGTGTGTATGTATGTGGTGTGTATGTGTGTGTGTATGTATGTATGTATATGTATGTGTGTGTGGTGTGTATGTGTATGTGTGTATATGTATGTATGTGTGTGTGTATGTGTGTATATGTATGTATGTGTGTGGTGTCTATGTGTGTGTGTGTGTATATGTATGTATGTGTGTATGTGTGTGGTGTGTATGTGTGTGTGTATGTGCGTATATGTATGTATGTGTATGTGTGTATGTGTGTATATGTATGTATGTGTGTGTGTGTGTATGTGTGTATATGTATGTATGTGTATGTGTGTATGTGTGTATATGTATGTATGTGTATGGTGTGTATGTGTGTGTGTGTCTACTTTGACTCTCCCTCTCTGTTGACTGGTGTGCTCTCCTCTCATTTGTCTTCATTCTCTTAAGTCACACGTACCCATGGCCCGTTAGGACCACCCCATCTTAACATACTACTTTACCAGAACCTCCCCCTCCACCTTCCTTAGCTATTCTAAGATTCCCCCAAAGAGAATCTAATAGCCCTCCCAGCTGGTATTTTCTTTTTATTAAAAGAAGCTATTTTATTTTTAATGGGGTGTATGTGTGTGAGTGTCCTTCACAGAGGTCAGAAGATGATGTCAGATGTCTTGGAACTGTAGTTACAGGTAGGGGACCTGTGAGCCTCTCCATGTTGGTGCTGGGATCTGAACTCCAGTCTTCCGATAGAGCAATTAGTGTTCTTAACCTCTAAACCATCTACCTAGCCCTGTCTCCTCTTTTCACTCTGTTAATGGTTTATTGGTGTGTCTGTGTCAGTGTACCTCTGTTCGGATGCCTGATGAGGACAGAAGATGTTGAAAGACCCCAACCTCAAAATTTCCACAAAGCCAATTAGCTAGAAGTCATCCTGTGGGCAAAACCTCAGTATATCAGGAAACCAACAGTCGTGAATCATTTGGCCAATTAGCAGGGAGTCATCCTGTGGGCAAAGCCTCAGTATATCAGTTAAGGTTTCTTAAAAAGATAAGGAAGGCCATGGGAGGGTGAAGAGACCGGGAGTGTCTAATCTTAACACAAACCAGGTGTTCACAGCACCTCCAGGATCAAAAACTTTGCAACCTTGCCCCAAAGTTGAACCCTACCACATCACCCCTCAGCAGAATTTTATATGTAGTTCAAAGTAGCATGAGATATGATATATGTCTTTATGTTTAAGCTGATAGGCTCTCACTGTATTAAAAAGAGAGAGTGTTCTTTGTACGAGTGCTCAGTTAGCTGAAGCTGCTGATCGCCCACAGGTGCCTGTGTATTAAAATTACCTCGTGTCATTTACAGCCTGGGACTTGTGCGTGAGTTCTTGGAGCTGGGGTCCCTGAGGATCTTTCAATGTGACATCAGGCCCCTGGGATCTAGACTTACCAGGCAGTTGTGAGCTCTTCTGACCTTGGCTCTGGAAACCAAACACTGAGCTCCTGCAAGAGCAGCGAGTATGCTTCACCCCTGAGCCATCTCTCCAGTTTCTGATCTCACATTCCCATTCGAGGCTACAAGCACTGGCCAGGAATTGGCTCCATTGCTCCTGACATCTCTCCAGAGTATACTGTTAGGGCAAGTGAGCTGAGAAAACATGTGTGCAGCATGTCAGAGGTTGCTGGATCTAGAGGTGCCAGTCTTCCAGATGTGAACAGATGGACAGGTATGCTGAAGTATCGCTTAGAACAGCCTCCCCATTTGGGGGCAGATGGCCAGGTCATAGCTGTTGAGTTTCTGGTTGTTACCAAAATTGCTTTGCTACCATTGTGACCCTGGACCCAGGACTTCTAAAGCTTGTCTCTCTCCAAGCATAATTCAGACCCACAGACATCATTCACCTTCACTCCCTCTCTCTTATTCCTTTAAATGCTGTACACACATGGCCTACAGATATACATGCAGGTGAAACATCCATACTCATAAACTAGAAAATTTAAAAAAAAAAGTTTTGTTTTGGGTGCTGGAGAGACAGCTTAGAGGTTGAGAGCACTGACTGTTCTTCCAGAGGTCATAAGTTTGGTTCCCAGCAACCACGTGGTGGCTCACAACCATCTATGATGACATCTGGTATCCTCTCCTGTATACTGTATACATAGTAAATAAATAAATCTTAAAAAAATGTTTTGTTTTGTTTGAAGCAAGTTCTCCTGTAGCCATAGCCGAAGGGTCACTTTGAGTTCCTCCCCCCTCTCCTGCCTCCCTCTCGGGCTGAGAGTGTGGCTGTGTACCGCCGCATCTGCCTCCACTCCCTCACCTTGACAAATACATCTTCAAAATTACAACATTTCAAATTATGCCAAGGTATAATTTTCCTGTTCTTTGTCACTGAAAGCAAGAGATCAGCTATGTAGCCCAGGCTGACCACAAACTCTGATCCTTCTACCCTAGCTTAGTGCTCAGGTGACAGGCATGTTACCTCATCTGAGTCTTTAGAAGGATGAATCTATAGTTTATTTTTGTGTTTTCTTTGCTATGTCAAGGATTGAACCTAGGTTCTCCAGCATGCTAACAAGTGACCAACTCTGAGCTCTAGTCCCAGACACAATTATAGTTTTATATGTCCAGATAAGAACATAAACAAACAACTTGAACATTGTAATTGCTTATATCTTGGCATTCATTTGGTAGATTAATGATGTTTGAAAGATTGATAAAAATCAAACATAACTAGACATGGTGGCTTATGCCTGTATCCCAGCATTTAAGAGACAGAGACAACAACAAAAAAAAAAAAAAAAAAAAAAAAAAAAGAGACAGAGACAGAGACAAGAAGCTCTCTGTGAGTTTGAAGACAGCCTGGTCCACATAGTGAGTTCCAGGACAGTCAGGGATATACATAGGACCCTGACTCAAGAAAATAATACAATTATAATGACATCAATGTGATGATACATTCTCTATCAAATAAAGATTACCTGAAGAGCAGAGGACAGAGTCAGCCACAGAGTTAGCCCTGGAAGTCAGGCAGTGGTGGCACATACCTTCAGTCCTAACACTAGGGAGGCAGAGATCCCCCTGGATCTCTGTAAGTTCAAGGCCAAATAGAGCCAGGCAGTGGTGGCACATGCCTTTAATCCCAGAGCACTAGGAAGACTGATCTTCATGTAATCTTTATTTGATACATAGTATATCACCTCATAAATTTAATTTTTTGTTGTTCTTAGAGACAATGTTTCTTTGTGTAGCCCTGGCTGTCCTGGAACTCATTCTGTTTGCCAGACTAGCCACAAACTCATAGAGGTCCACCTGCTTTTGCCTCCTGAAGAGAGTAAGCTTAGCTCAAGAAATGCCATTTTGTATTCTAGTAGCGATAGAGATAAAATAGAGTTCAGTTCCACATTCCTGGCAAGGGCTTGCCCAGTTCTAGGAGAGAATGAGCTGGACACCTGGATGATCCAGGTGGGGTCCAGGACTAAAAGGAGTCTTCCATTTTAGAGAACTATGCTAAACTAAAGCAGACAGAGCCCTGAGAAAGAGTCTCTCACCCAGTTCCCAGAGACTATTGCTAGAAACTGCTGTTCACAGAGGGGCAGCATGACCTAAGTTCCAACTGCAGAATCCATACCACCCTGACCCGGCTATCTGACTACCAAATACTCTAGTCAAAATACACCACCATCATTCCTGGGCCAGCTGCACGTTCCAGGGTTGATGGTGGGCTTCCCCCCTCTATAGGAGACATTCCAGGGAACAGAACCAGGACAGCTTGACCATACCCTAAGGATGAGCTATGGGACCCTGCGCAAAACTAGCTCAAACATGCCAGGAATAAATAATAATAAAAATGATTTTCACCTTGGTATTAACCAATCAAAAGCCTGACCTGTAGTTACCGGGCACCCCCACCCTAGTCTGGAAAGCCCCTAGCACGAGCCAATTAGCTAATGACTCATACCATTATCCTCACCTGAACCCAATTCACAGCCTGGGGCTATAAAAGAAACCCCTGCTGCGGCCCTAATCAACCCTCCTGCATGGATTCCTGAGTAACGGACTTCTGGAGTGGTTCACGAGCTAGCTCGTCTCTATCAATAAAACTTGCTTTTGCATTCTGCTATCTCCTTGTCTCTGGTGGTCTCTCCAGGGTCGAGACTTTGGGCATAACACCTCCCAAGTGCTGGGATTAAAGGTGTGAGTCACCACCATCTAGCTTTAAATTTAAAAATGTTAAATATATTTAATAACCTGTTGCATTAAAATTGATTTTACTTAACTAATAATAAAGTAATAATTGGGAGCCAAGTGTCATGGTGTATGTTTCTAGTCCTAGTACTTCAGAGGCAGAGGCAGGCCAAGCTCTCTGTGTTCCAAGGCCAGCCTGGTCTATATAGTGAGTTCCAGGACAGCCTGGGCTACATGAAGAGACCCTGTCTCAAACAACATAATGATGGGAGTACAGAAATACAAAGCATTCTTAGGTTTTTGTTTTATTTCTTTTCTTTTTTCTCTTTGCTTTTGTTAAAACATAATATTTAGTGCACACAGAAGTTTGATGACATAAAGAACTCACAGAGATTTTGTTTTGAACCTAAATGGAGAATCTAGTTTACTAATATCAGGATCACACTTCTCTTTTGATGAGTTGTTCTAGAGCTATCTGGGACTGTTTTTTTTGTTTGTTTGTTTATTTAACTGTTTTTTGAGCAGTGTCTCACTGTGTAACCCTGGTTAATCTGTAACTCACAGAAATCTATCTGCCTCAGTCTACTGCATGTTAGGTTTAAACACACACACACATCTTGAATATTCAGTTCTCCATACAAATTAAACAATAGACAGGAAACAAGGAACAGGTATTTATGACCAGAACTCAGGATTCCAATCTTCCCACAGCAGACTTAAGGAAGTGAGAAAATGTATGAAGTAAATAATAATACCAGAACAGCAGTTTGCAATGCTACATTAAAGAGTGTGCAATAGTGAGATGGGAAAGATGGCAGAAGTGAGCGGCATGTTCTGTGTGTGTGTGTGTGTGTGTGTGTGTGTGTGTGTGTGTGTGTGTGTGTGGTGGGAGGTTCTCCCCTAAGCAGCCTCTCAGCTGCACCATCCCCCAACTCTGAGCAACAAGATACCTGAGATGAAGAATGGTTCATATTCTGCATTAAGCCTCCTTAAAAGACCTCCACGCTGTGCTGTCCCTGGAAGCCATGTTGAGGTCTGTAGTCCATGCTACTGACAGAGCCCATGTGACTATCCATGCATGGTCTGTCTTGTCATCAGGAATCATGCAGAAGTCTATGGTTATGACTGCCACATGGTCAAGAAAGCTTTTGCTGTGGCATTGATGGTGAATGCAGACTCACAGTTGAAAATGAACATTGAAGGCTTCTGTGACAACCTCTCCTACGCCACTACCACTCCAGAGAAAAAAACAGTCTAGACAGGAAGCCATTGAAGAGATCCCTAAAAACAGTGATAGGGATGCTGAAGTGCAGCTCATCACAGATGATGGCTTCTGGTGGGGGGTAGGGAAGACTCAGTTATCTTTAAGGAACTGGCTATTGGTAGTTTGACCATGCTGCAAAGAGTATATGGCAACACAAATTGGACTTGATGTCTTTTTCTTTTCTTTTGTTGGAAGGGAATAGGATGGGGTGGTGTACCTCGGAGAAAAAGGAAGTGTGTGATTGGGGTACATTGCATGAAATTTCCAAATAACTAATATTATATTGGAGGGAAAAGAAAAGTTTCTTGAGATGCATTCCAATCTCAGTGGTAAGGGTGCTCCATCAGTGAGTAGCAGATCCTGGGCATTGCTGCATGTCCCTTTCATCCTGGCATCTAGGAGGCAGACACAAGAAGATCCTGAAAAAAAAAAAAGGGGGGGGGCTGGAGAGATGGCTCAGCGGTTAAGAGCACCCTCTGCTCTTCCAGAGGACCCAGGTTCGATTCCCAGCACCCACATGGCAGCTAACAACTGTCTGTAGTTCCAGTTCCAGGCAAACACCAAGGCAAATAAATAAATAATAAATAAATAAAGTTAAAAAAAAATGTAACACACCTTTAAAAAAAAAAAAAGAAGAAGATCCTGACTCCAGGTCAGCTGGTCTGACTGAAAAGATAAGTTTCTGCTTCAATGACTTTGGTTCAAGGAAGTAAGATGGAGAGTAATAAAGGAAATTCGATCAATAAAAGTCCTCCTGGGGGGGGGCTGGAGAGATGGTTCAGCGGTTAAGAGCACCGTCTGCTCTTCCAGAGGACCCGGGTTCGATTCCCAGCACCCACATGGCAGCTAACAACTGTCTGTAGTTCCAGTTCCAGGCAAACACCAAGGCTAAATAAATAAATACAAGGTTTTTTTTTTTAAAAAAAAAAAAAAAAAAAAGTCCTCCTCAACATACAGGTGTGCACATCTGCACACTCTCGTGCATGCAGCACAGACAGACACACACACACACACACACACACACACACACACACACACACACACACACACAGGTCTTCTCTATCAAAGATGAAAACCCTATGTGCTTCCCTTTGCCGGGCCCACAGAAGCCAGACATTCCTGGGACTATCATACCCCTCCCTTCTCTTCCCATGATTAGCCAATTACATTAGACCTTTGAGGTCAAGCTTACCAATGGAGTGAGACAGCCACCACCATACATTCTATTATAAACTGAGTTAGTGTTTGGTCACTAGGTTTGGGTCATTGTGCACCCTTTTGCAAAAAAAAAAAAGTTGCCTCCAATTACTTTTCCTTTGTCTCTTTGTGTAATACTGGAAATATTCTTTTAAAACACTGCTACTCCAGGCATGCCTTGTGGCACATACATTTTATTCCAGCACTCAAGAGACAGAGGCATAGGTCTCTGAGTTCAAGGCCAGCCTGGTCTATACAGCAAGTTCTAGAACAGCTACATAGGGAGATCCCTTCTCAACAAACAAACACAAACCAACCAACCAATCACCTCCACCAAAACCCCAAATAAATAAAACTCTGTCACCCCACCCAAGGTTTCTCTGAAAGAATTTTTCTTTTTTCTTTCTTTGCCCCTTCCTTCCTTCCTTCTCCTTCCTCCTTTCTTTTTCTAGGTAGTCTCATGTAGCTCAGGCTAGCTTCCAACTCACTATGTAGCCAAGGATGCCTTTGACTCCTGATCCTCCTGCATTTACCTTCCAAGTGTTGGGATGGCAGACATGCTTAGCTAATAAAAATATTTGGGCACTTTGCCGACTAAATGCAAGTTCTTCTTCTCTTGTGTGTTAGAGAAATTTGAACACTTCCCAAAACTAACACCCACTGAGAATTTTTTTGGCTATGGTGTTCTCCGGAGGCGAGCAAGGTTTTGCATTTCCTAGCAGACCCCTCAGAGGTCATAAGGGCAGGGAATGTTTGTAAAAAGCATCTGATGTGCTTCTGTTCCCAGCCCACAGATCCCCTGGGAACACAAGATTCTAATAAATAAAATAATCCAAGCTGTGGTTGAAACAGCAGAACTTTTTAGGTAGGATGCACCAGCCCAGACATTGCCTCTGAACCAAGGCACTGGGTTGCCTTTTTGTTTTTCAATTAAAATTTATTATCTCAGGGGCTAGAGAGATGGCTCAGCAGTTAAGAGCACTCTGCTCTTCCAGAGGTCCTCAGTTCAATTCTCAACACCTGAACAACAGCTCAGTATCTGTTGCCCTCTTCTGGTCTGAAGGCATACACAGAAAAAGCATCTGTCTACATTAAAACAAGAACAAAAACAAAACAAAACAAAACCCTCTTTGTGTGTGTGCTTGCTTTTCTATTGCTGTGATAAACACCAATACTAAAAGCAAATTAGGAACAAAAGAGTTTATTTCATCTCATACTTCCAGTTAACATCGCTGACAGAAGTCTAGACTAGTCTCAGTACAGGAACCTGGAGGCAGGAGCTGATGCAGAGGCCATGAAGGAATGCTTCTTACTGGCTTGCTCCCTATGGCTTACTAAACCTGCTTTCTTATACAACCCAGGACCACCTGCCCCAGGAGTAGCATCACCCACAGTAAGCTGATTTCCACACACAAGCCAGGACATATACACACCAAAATAAATGTTTAATTCCAGCACTCAGGAGGCAGAGGCAGGTGGATCTCTGTGAATTCCAGGCCAGCCACAGCTACATGGAGAGACTCCATCTTAAAAACAAAAACAACCAGACATAAAAAAAAAAAATTAATGTGGACTGGAGAGATGGCTAAGTGGTTAAGAATACTTGCTGTTCTTCCAGAGGATCTGGGTTCAATTCCCAATTCCTGTGTTAAATGGCTTACAACCTCTTCTACCTCCAGCTCCAGGAAAACCAACATCTTCTTCTGCCTTCCACAGATACCCACACAAATTGTGAGACCAAAACAGTAAAATTTTACCTTGTAGTTGAGAATGAGATCCTCTTTGTCTTCTGTTTGTTTAACCCATCTGCACCCTATGAGCTTGACCACATATGAGCGGGAGGTATAAGCGCAGGAAATACGTCAGGATATATGTTCGCCCTTGATTGAACCTAATGGGATATGCTTTGAATTATGGGTTTTGCCATTTTAAGCCTCTGCAAGATGTGACTTGTGGTCATTTCCTGGGAATCTGGATACGGACCTGGCCAAAGAGACCATCAACCTGGCCAGTATTTAATTAAAGCTTACCTTAAAGCTGGCTTTAAACTGTGGTAGTCTTATTCTCTATCAGTAGGATTAACAACATGTAGTACACACACACACACACACACACACACACACACTTATCTACACACACAAACATATATATAAAACTAAAAATTAATAAATTTAATTAAAAATTGTTCAAGGCCAGGTAGTATAACTGTTCGCAGAAAGCCATAGCACCAAACGAACCAGCCATTATGGAACGTAACCCCAGTGCTGGGGAGGTGGAGGCAGGATCAGAAGATGAAGGTCATCCTTGGCTACATTGGGACAGCTGGGATATCAGAGACCCTGTCTCATATTCATGAGGCTCATTCAACCTCTCAGTGTCACAAGGAGCTACCTCATAGAGAAAATCAGAGTAGGGCCAGAGGTGGCTCTCCCTCTAGAGATGGTGTGCCTCAAGCTATCACTGTAGATGTGAAGAAAGCTGGCTCAGATCCAGCACAAAACACCTAATCCTTAGCCCCCTCCCATCAGCTCTGAGACCTTGGCCCTTCTTTCCTAATTTTTATTTATTATTTGGTGATTTTACATCATGCACCCTCCTCTCAGCATATTACTATAATTTTTTTTTCATTTTCTTTCCTTTCTTTTGAGATGTGTTTCCCTATGTAGCCCTGGCTGGCCTCGAACTCACAGATTCACCTGCCTCTGCCACCGAGTGCTGGGACTAAAGGTGTGTGCCACCACACACAGCAGTTGTTATTTCTAAAGATTTTTAAAAGTATAGTGATTTTAGATTTATTTATTTTATATGTATGTATGTTTTACCTGCATTTATGTAAGTGCACCATGTGTGGGCCTGGTGCTCAAAGTCAGAAGAGAGCGTCAGCCCCTGGAACGTAAGTTTCAGATGGTTTTGCTTTTGAGACAGGGTTTCCCATAGCTAGGACTGAACTTGAACTCCTGATCCTCCGCCTCCATCTTCCAAATTGTGGCATCATAGGTGTGCACCACCATGCCTGGCTGTGTATCTTACTTACCTTTATTAAAATCTGAGCTTAGGGGGGCTGGAGAGATGGCTCAGTGGTTGGGAGCGCCGGCTGCTCTTCCAGAGGACCTGGGTTCGGTTCCCAGCACCCACATGGCAGCTAACAGCTGTCTGTAGTTCCAGTTCCAGGCAAACACCAAGGCAAATAAGTAAATAAATAAAGTAAAAAAAAAAAATCTGAGCTTAGTTGGGCAAGATGCATATCTGTAATCTCAGCATAAATAAATACATAAAAAAATAAAAGAGGTGTAATTTTTAAAAACTGATAAGAATCCCTTGTCTTAGTCTTAGTCTCTGCAGCCACATTTCAAGTGCTCACTGTTCACTGTGGTTGGTGGCTGCGGTACGGGGCAGCTGGGAGAGGATGCATACCAGCATCACAGGAAATGCTTTGAGGATGGCTCCTGTCCAAGAGAGCCTTCTGAAACTCTTAGTGGGATTTGAGACAAAGGCCCATTGTTTCCTGGGCAGCTACATCTGGCCAGATGCTGGCACTATAAACATGCCTCTTCCTGACAGAATTTGGGGAATTACTTCCTGACATACACCTTCTACACTCAGGAGAACTCTTTCTAGTTTCTTCTGGAATCTGTTCGGGGAACAAGGATAAGAACTGGTTTCTGTTTGTATGGTTTTGATTTGGGTGTTTTCAGACAGGATCTTATACAGCTCAGTTGGCTACCAGCTCTTATTTATCAGTTACTTAGCCACTGTGAGGGGATGAGTTGGAAAGATGTGTTTCACCCAGCAGCCTTGGCTAGCCCGTGCTCTATGCAGCTTAGCCCGGCCTCCAACTCAAAGCAGAATTTGGTCTCAGCCATCTGAATATTGGGTTTGCAGATCTCAGCTACCCTCCACCCCCCTCCTTCAAACTCTGTACAACTAAGGATAACTTGGACCTTCTGCTCTTTCTGCCTCCGGGTCCTAAGTGTTAAGAAATAAACCATGGGTCTGTCACCAAGCTAGCTCAGTCTCCACACTGCCACCCCCTTCCCGCCCCTGCTTGTTCATTTGGTTGTTGTCTCATTTGGAGTCCTGACTTCAAACTCACGGTAAAGCTCCTGCCTCAGACTCTAAGTCCTGGACTTCCAGGCATGCGCTATTTTCAATGTTTTAATACAGTCTACTAGGAGATTCTTAGAATTGATTTGAGTATTTACTTAGTTCCCTCCACCCCCTAAACACAGTTACTTCTTCAGAATTTCAATAAGGCCATTTTCTGTTTACACAAATGTTTACTTATTGCATTAGCAAAATTCAAAAAAGCTTCATAGCCAACAGAGGAGCCCCAAAGTCCTTGATGAGGCATTTTTGCTAGCAAATTAACCATGTCTGGAAATGTTTGACTCTAGAATATTAAGCGAAGTTCTATTCCATCCTTGTGTGAGCTGTGTCAGGGAGTGTCCATGGTTTGCCTGAGGGAAAGCCTGCCTGTCTGACACTGAGCTCCCACGCCCTGGGGTGGCAGGCAGGTCAAGCCCAGCAGGGACAGATATCACATTCAGCTGGCAGCTTGCCTGAAGTTTCTAGGAAAGCTGCCATTGGCTTCCCTCTGGCTTCCCAGAGGACAAGGGTCCTGGGACATTGGGATGTGTTTTGGCACTCGAGGACTACAGAAGAGTACCCATTTGTCACCCAACAGTCAGCTTTGGACGTCATTGATTTAGTTATTCATTACAAGTCTGTAGACAGGAGGGAAAGACAGACATACCAGTGTGTAAACAGTCCATCTCTGGGCCTCCTCCCTCTGCCCAGGACCAATCTTCTTTTGGGTGCTATCCCCACCCCTCTTCCCAGGTATCTGGTCCTTCTTGAAGACCTTTTGAAAGAAGTAGAATTATTCATAGTCTGCATATAGTCCTGCCTATGGGCTGCTCAGCACGAACCTGGAGAACTGAGGAAACAGCCTGTAAGTCTGATACCATCAGCTCAGGATGAACTTTATGCCCTAATCCTAAAGAAAACCAGGACTCAGAGGTCTCATCTAGCACATCCAAAGGCCTAGGCTTGATCTGCAGCATCATATAAAGAGGTGACACACACCTATGATTGCAGCACTTTAGATGTGAAAGCAGCAGCATCTGCAGTTAAGGTTGAGCTGGGGAGGACCTCTCTCAATAGAGTGTTTGCCACACCAACATCAGGACCTGAGTGTAGATCCCCAACAATCATGTAAAAAAATCTAAGTGTTGGATGTGCACATGTAATCCCAGGGCAGGGGAGGCAGGGCAGAAGATCCCGGGTGCTCATAGGCCAGAATCAGTGAGCTCCAGGTCCAGAGAGACCAACCAAACCCAACCAACAACAAAATCAGTGGAGAGCAACTGAGGAAGACACCTGAAATCAACTGAACACACACACACACACACACACACACACACACACACACACACACACACACACCACATTGGGGTGGGGAGAGTTAGTTTTAGGTTTTTGGCAGGGAGGGGTGTCTGTTGAGACAGGGTTTCTCTGTGTAGACCTGGTTGTCCTGGAACTCAGGCAGTAGAGCAGGCTGGCCTTGTCTACAAGACCCTATTGCTTCTGCCTTCCCAATGCTGGGATTAAAGATGTGCACCACCAACGGCCACATTTTAATTTTTAGTTACTATGCCTAAGAGACAAATGAAACAAGAATGCCTCCGATCAGCAAGCCCCTGATAGTTCCTGAGATGCTGGAGCCTGTGATTTATGGGAGATAACAAACCACATGTTTTTCATCTCCCTAAACAAGTTTGTTTGACCCATCTGCACTTATGCTTGATCACATGTGGGTGGGAGGTTCACAGGCTGTAGGAACTTCAGGATGTTTGACTGCCCCTGATTGGACCTGATGAGAAATGTAATGAATTGTGGGCTTCCTTCTTGAACCCTTGCCATATTTGATTCTGGCTTATTTCCCAGGACCTGGGTAGAGCCCATCTACACGGCCATTATTTAATTAAAGCTTGCTTCAAATCTGGCTTTAAACTGTGGTAGGGGTTTTATTCTCAATTAGAATTAACACATAACCAAATGTAGCACACCTTTGCCTAGTTAAAATAATATTCCACGGCAGACCTTGTAACTCTTACAAGGAAACATTTAATTGAGGCTGGCTTATAGTATAAAGGTTTAGTTCATTATCATCATTGTGGGAAGCATGGTGACACACAGGCAGACGTGGTGCTGGAGAAGTGGTTGAGAATTCTACGTTCAGATCATCAGGCAACAGAAAGAGAGACTGGACCTGGCTTGAGAATCTGAGACCTCAAGCATTCCCCTTCATCCCACCCTCACCTCCACCCCTGCTGTGACTCACTTCCAACAAGCCCATACCTCCTAATAGTACCATTCCCAATAGGCCTGGGGAGCATTTTTATTCTAATCACTGCAAAGTTCAAGGTCATTCTTGGCTACACAGTTCAAGGCCAGTTGGGCTGTAGGAGATCAAAATGAAAGAAAGGAGAGGGAAGGAGATATGCTGTCTGGACTGAAAATGACCTACAGAAGGCAGACACAGTATCCACACACTGTACAAGCCTCAGGGACTTTGTACATGTCTCTTCTGTACTCTTGTAGTACCCATGTCAAGAGACCCCCAAAGACCACCAGGGAGCTGGATTCTGATGCAAACACACAAGGTCAGTTTATTCTTTTGGACAGGTTCAAACCCAGGCCAAAACCCTGTATTCCAATGAAGTAGAGGAAATTTGGCCCTGAGCTCAAGGGTGAAAGGATTTTTTTTTTAAAAAAAAAAATGTAAGTTACACATCTTGGCATTTCAGGATTGGGTAAAGGGGTATGAGGTAGAGTAATTCTTGGAAACTATTGGTTAAACTTTTGGCATGAAACCAAGGTTTGATTCTATTGGCTGTCAGGAGCTTTCCTGAAATTTTTCCTAGATTCTCCTTAGACCTGAGCCCTGCCCTCAAGTACTAAATGTTCTAGAAAAATGATCTTTCCCTAAGATAAGGGTTTGTAAAGGTAAATCTATGCCTTTTCACTTTTACTATTATCCATAAACAGTCTGTCTTGCCTGAAGCTGACTTATGATTCCTAATTGTTCCTTTTGTTATTGTCTGATTTTAAATTAATTTACTTAATATGTATAGTTGTTTTGGCTGCATGTATGTATGTATACCATATGTAGGCCTGGTGCTCACAGAGACCAGAAGAGACTATCCAGTCAGTCCCTTAGAACTGGAGTTACAGACAGTTGTGAACTGCCTTCTAGGTGCTTGGAACCCAACTGTAACTCAAGTTCTAGGAGGCTCTACACCCTCTTGTGACCCTAAGTGTGACCTCTATGGGCATTGCACACATGTGGTACATATTCATGCTGGCAAACATTCACATACATTAAATCAATCAATCAATAAATAAATAAATAAATCTGGGGCTAGAGAGATGATTCAGTGGTTAAGAGCATTTGCTTCTCTTCCAGAGGACCCAGGTTTGATCTCCAGAACCCAGCCATCTGTAACTCTAGCTTCAGAGAATCCAGAGTTACAGAATCCAGAATGTCTTCTTCTAACCTCTGAGGATATCGGGCACAGACATGCATGCAGGTAAAACACCTATATACATAAAATTTAATTAACTAACTAAAAAATAAATCATTTAAAAAATACCAACACACCAAACAAAATTAAAATAGCACCTCCATAAGAACATATAGAGAATTATTAAAATAAACAATAAAAAGATAAATAACTAAGCATAGAGACAATGTCATATGCCTTTAATATCAGCTCCCAGGAGGAAGAGGCAGGTGGATCTCTGAGTTGGAAGCCAGCCTCGTCTACAGAATGAATTTCAGCATAGCCAGGGCTACACAGAGAAATCCTATCTCAAAAAAAGCTGGGAAAATAAAAAGACAAATAATTAAAAGTAGGCAGAGACTTTAAATAGACATTTCTCTCAAGAAGTTATATAAATTTTCAATAAGCTGATAAGGGGGTGCTAAAAGCCATGATAAGGAACCTGTAGTAGGATTATGCTCTGATACATTGTAAATAACTCTCCCACCTATTGGTTCAATAAAAAACACTGATTGGCCAAAGGCAGACAGGTACTATGGGCAGGGCTACCAGACTAAGAAAACTCTAGGAACAGGAAGAACAGAACAGAGACACCAGAGATGCAGAGGAAAGAAGACAACCATGCTGCTCTGAGAAAAGGTACCAAGCCACATGGCTAAACAGATTAATGGAAAAAGGTTGAGTTAAGATGAAAGAGCTAGCTAGCAATATGTCTGAGACATAGGTCAGTCATCATGAAATTAATATGTTTTTGTGTGATAATTTGGGACTAAGTGGCAGCGGGGCTGCAAGAGAGTCTGAACCTCAAGGCTAGGCCAGAAAGTCTGGGACAGAAATTTTGTATTACAGGAACCCGCAATAAAAACTTCAGTGAAGGGCTGGAAACATGGCTCAGTGGTTAAGAGCATTTGTTCTTGCAAAGACCCCATTTTGGTTCTCAGCATCCACATGGTAGCTCACAACCATCTATAACCTCAATTCCGAAGGATATAATACCTTCTTTTGGCCTCTATAGCCATCAGGCATACATACAGTACACAGGCACATGCAGCTAAAACATGCATGCACTTAAAACAAATAACTTTTTTCTAATACAAGGGTGTTGGTTTCGCTCGTGCGAACCAACACATACTAGCAGCGCCACACTAGAGTTTATTCAGAAAAGTTACCAGGCAAGTACAAGGGAATAGAAGTGGTAGAGAAAAGAGATGCCTTTCATGTGGCAGCGTCTCCTTTCAAGAGAACGGGTGGACACAGATTTAGGTAGCCACACCTAGGGGCATGCCTACTGTATATGGTACATTCTGCAGGCATCATGTTGGCTTTGCCATGAGGCCTCTACATGCCAGGAATTCTTATCTCACCTGGCACTATGTTGGGTTAGCGGACTAGTATGTTTACTACATGGCTGCTATGTGGCAGGAATCCTTATAAAGGAGAATACCACCTTACAGCCACTAAGAAGGTTACAACCACAGGCAGATAACAGCAAATGTTTACAGGGATGTAGAGAAACCAGATCCTTACATACATTGGAGGGGTGTAGTTCAGAAACAGCACCTTGGGAAAGTATCTTTTTTTTTTTTTTCCAAAGGTTAAGCACAGTCAACACATGATCTAGCAATCCACTAAGAATAAGTCTAATAAAAATGAGAGCTCCACAAAACACACAGCAGCATTCTTCAAAATTGCCATGAACAAAAGGAAACAGTGACAGAAAAAGCTGGCTGTGGTGCCCCATGCTCACAGTCCCAGTACTTGGGAAATGGAGACAGCAAGACCAAAACCAATGGCTTGAGAGAAAAGGCTCAGTAGTTAAGAGCATTTGCTGCTCTTTCAGAGGACCCTGGTTCTGTGCTCATGACCATCAGTAACTCCAGTTCCAAGTGACCCAATACCATCTTGCCTTCACAGGCTATAACTTGCACAAGGTAAATATACATATCTTCAAGCAAAACAGCCATATATATATATACTTTTTTTAAGAGCTTGAGGCTAGCCTCAGCTAAATAGTGTATATATTTTGATCACACCCTGACATTTCCCAGAGTGGCAATAACATTTTTGGGTTTTGTTTTGTTTTTTTTTTAAGATTTATTTATTTATTATGCATACAGTTTTACAGAAGAGGGCACCAGACCTCATCATAGATGGTTGTGAGCCACCATGTGGTTTTGCTGGGAATTGAACTCAGGTCCTCTGGAAGAACAGTCAGTGCTCTTAACCTCTGAGCCATCTCTCCAGCCCCAACATTTTTGAATCAGAAGGTTGAATAAGCTACTAGATGACCAAAATTAGCTATAGAGATTTTGGAGGACCTAGAATATATAGAGACAAAGGAAGTAGTAGGGAGGGGTTCAGGAAGATTCTTGCCCTTTTTGAATCAAGGAAAGAGAGACAGAGGAAGTCAATGGTCGCTTCTCCACTTCCCTGATCATTCAAGTTCTTACCCCAATATCTGATTCCTCAGTTTTAACTGATAAAGAAAAGTCAGATAAACAAATCTGTATAATGGAGAGGGGGGTAAAAAATAGCAATAGCCCAAATACCTGTCAATCAATGAATAGAAAAACTTGATATGTCAGCTTAACTGGGCCATGGAAGGGAATGAAAAACAAACATATTGGGGGCTGGAGAGATGGCTCAGTGGTTAAGAGCACCGTCTGCTCTTCCAGAGGACCAGGGTTCGATTCCCAGCACCCACATGGCAGCTCACAACTGTCTGTAGTTCCAGTTCCAGGCAAACACCAAGGCAAAATAAATAAATAAATAAATAAATAAGTAAATAAATAAATAAATAAAAGTTAAAAAAAGAAAAACAACCATATTAATGAGTTTTGAACAAATGCATGTTAAGTGAAACACTAACATGACTATACTCACAGGAAACGTACAGAATAGGAAAACCATAGAGATCAATAATAGTGCTTGCCAAGAGCTGAAAAGATGGAAGTGGGGGTGGAGGGGAGACTACTATCCCTCTTTGCTTTTTGAGACAAGGTTTCACTATGTAGCCCAGGCTGGGCTTTACGTCTTGGTCCCCTCCTGCTTCTACATCTCCAGTTTTGAAATGATAGGCTTATGGCATCATACCCAGCTGGAGCAAACTGTTTCCTTGGTGGGTAATGGGAATGTTATAACATTGTTTGCAATGACTGTTGTACAATTGTGGATATAGTGACCACTGAAAAGTCCTCATTGTTGGTGCTGGGGGTTGAAACCAGGGCCTTTTACATGTTATATCCAGACTGTACCCATCCCCCACACCCTCAGCCCCTGGATTGTCCACTTGAAAAGCCTTAATTGTATGAAATAATAATAATAATAATAATGATGATGATGAAATGGGGCCTAGCAATCTAGCCCTCTTCCTGACAAGTTTAGTATCCACCTAGCCAGAAAACTTATGTTTTCTCTTTGTTAACATTCAAGAAAGCAGGAGGTCTTGGGCCTGATATTTTTCCAACTAGGTCAACATCAGGGATGGCAAACAGTGCGGGCTGGTCTGACAGCTGGTCTAGAGAGACAGCATCAGACTGTGGGAAACACACAGGGAGGGTGCTTCAGCCAGGCTTCTGGGGATGGGATGCTGAGGTCTTCTTTTTCCTGGTGGTTCACTGTAAGGCAGCCAATAGGAAAGCACTTCTGGAGGAACTCTAGAACATTACAGCTAGGAAGTAAGACAGCCTGATGGAACACTGAACCCAGCCCTGATACTACAACTGCCTTTCTTTAGGTTCTGCTCATTTATTTAATCTTCCAATACCCTAAGGGGTGCAAAGAGGTCTCTCACTGCTCCTGCTTTACCCACAATGCAACCCAGATTTGAGTCTGTTAGTAAAGATCACCTTGCTTTTGCCATCTGAGTTCTGAATTATAACTGTGGAGTCGAGCATGTGTGAATGGCAATATCCCCATCATTCCTGACAAAGATGAGGAGGATGCTGGTGATCTGCTAGCTTCCTAACACTGTACCCAGAAACTGAGAGAGGATGTGACTCAATAGTCAAGTGCCTGCCAGAGAGAGCCCAAGGCCTCCAGCAGAGCCAGCTGGAGTGGCTGTCACTGCAGGGGAGTAGAAGGGAGGCAGGGCCAGGCTTAAGTCATCCTGCTTCCTGAAGAGGCCAGAGAAAGGGGGCATAAGGGTGCCACACTAAATGGACACATCTCCTGACACTCCAAGTCAGATGTGTGATTTCCCTTTCTCCGAATTCAGGAGATCACGTTAGTAAGAATCTACAGCCAAGGACTCAGGGCCTTAGGCACCATCGCCAACTGAATATATTCTTCCCCCTCCCAACCCAGTCTATTAACACAGCACTCGAAACAATGCCCCTCCCCCTTCCTCCTTAGACATATTTAGACTTGATTTCTCAATTTCACTTCCTATGTTGCAATTTCCTCAAGCATGTGACTTATGTTTGTCAACTCTCACCCTGTCGAGGAGGAGACAGTGGAGTACTACCTCCCATATACTGGTAGGCATCAGGGCTGGACCCACCTGTCCTTTGTACTTGTCCAGGTATCTTCTCCCTGTACACGACACCGGGAGCCATGCTTCTTGTTTCCAGTGCCAGTAGGTAAAAGGTGTTTGCATCCTTGGTTTTGGCCACTTAACAGTTGAACTTCCTTTTAAAGATATTTAGAGATCCCCCCCCCGATATATTATATGATTTTATTGGAAGGAACTTTTTAAAAATTTGTTTTATTTTATGTTCACTGGTGTTTTGCCTGTGTAAGAGTGTTAGCCCTTAGAGTTACAGATTGTTGTTAGCTGCATGTGGCTGCTGGGATTTGAACCTGGGACCTCTGGAAGAGCAGTCAGAACTCTTAACTGCTGAGCTATTTCACCTGCCTCTGGAAGAAACACTTTTTTAGGGAAACTAAAAATATTAAATTTTCCCTTTTTCAGACTTCCCCTTCCAAAAGAGTCTGGCTTTAAACTCGCCATGTGCTCAAGGTTGGCCTTGAACTCTTGACCCTCCTGCCTCTAACTCCTACAAGCTGGTCTAATACTCCAGAGTATTACAGCTCTGGAGGAAAAGGTATCCTGGCATGTAGGGAAGCCAAGCTATACCTAGAGCCTCAACAGGACAGACCTGGAGTCTGGAGCTGCATTAGGACAGCTCAGGTCTGGAGGGAAAGGAACCTGACTCTTCAGGAAGTCAGGAGATACCTGAAGCTGTGGTATGGTGGTGTGTCTCTCTGCAGGACCTTCTTCACCCAAGACTTCTGAGAAAGAGATTTATTTGGGAAGAAGGAGTCCAAGAGAGTAGTTACCTCTGCCAGGGTGGGGAAAAAAACAGCCAACAACTGAACAGGCAGAGGGGTTTATATAGGGCTTCTTATGGGTGAAGTTTCTCCAATGAGATTTTCTGCTTAGGAATTGGTTAGTTTTCCTGGGCAGGGATTGGTTAGTTTCACTGGTCATGGGTAGAGATGGCTCTGATTTCAGAGCCCAACTATTTTTTTCCCACTGGTCTTTTTTTTTAGCCTTTTGGCTCTAATTTTAGGGCCAGGGCATATTTCTTTCACTGACTCTGATTTAAGGGACAAAGTGTGTTTCTTTACTCTGGTTTCAGGGTCAGGGCATGTTTCTTAGGTTCTGGTTTCAGGGCTAAAGTATTTCTTTCACTGGCTTGGGTCCCAGATCTAGGGTGAGTTTCTTTCACTGACTTTAGATTCAGTCAGGGTGTTCAGGAACTGTTGTCGGGGCAGAGACTGCTCTGATTTCAGAGCCAAACTGTGTTTCTTTCACTAGCTCTGGTTTCAGGGTCAGCATGGGTTTCTTTGGCTGGCCCTTATTCCTTATAAATACTATGCCTAGAATTTCTTTAATAAAAAAGAATGCAGACTTTATAGTGAAATATCTATGTATTTATCCAATACAGTATTTGGGAACATTCTGATTTCTCCATCTGGGTAGAAAAAGCCACCTCTCTTCTCTCTAATTCAGAAGACCTCCAGGAAGAGGCAACTTCTGGCAGACGGGAAGGATCCTAAAGAAGAGACACTATAAGCAAAGGGAGCAAATGAATGAAGGTATTGGAGGCCAATATGTTCCTCGTGAGGACATATGAGAAGAGGAGCATGGGACTGGTGGGAGGTGGCAGGTCATTTACAGCTGCTTCAACTCCCTCTCCCGGGGCTGGATTTGAAACTGTTAGGAAGATTTTCAGCTCTGAGTGGACTGATCTTTTGTACAAGTGAGCCCCCCTGACAACATGGGGGTATGGAACAAAATAGCAATAAATGCTTGGCTGATAGTTTAGACTTGTCTCCAGCCAGCTCTTACAACTTAATCTATTTTTATTAATCTATGTGCTACCCCAAAGCTATCTATAAACATGTCTTCTGCATTTGGCTTGAGACTCTTATGATTCCCTGACTCCACCCCTTCTTCCCCGCATTCTCTCTGCCCGGAAAATCCTGCCTAGCTATCAGCCAATCAGCTTTTTATTAACAATGAGCAACACATCTTCACAATAGATTATTCCACATCATTCTCTGCCTGCCAGTCTCTTGATGCACATGTGAGGTGGTCAGATGACAAGTCAGCAGGGGTGCCATTGTCCCCCTCTGTACAAATCTAGATGAGGGTGCTATACCCTGGGTTGGTCTTTTCTGTTTGGTAAGTTCTCTGGTCTGGTTTTCCCAATAAGATTTTAATGTGTTCACACCGTCCCAATTTACTGTGATAAGTTTACAGGATGGTGTCATTTCTCCTTCTAGGAACAGGTTGTTTGCCAGTCTGCCCCATGTTTGCTGAGCAGGTAGTAATGTCTATGTGCACCCGGTGCTGATCACTCTGCTCTGCAGTTGTATCCACAGGAAGTCAAATGCTGCTTGGAGAATGGAGTCACCCAGGAGCCGGAGTGATAGCTCACCACTTACAAGCGCTGGCTGTTCTTGCAGAGCACCCGAGTTCATTTCTGGTACCCAATACCTCCTGGCTTCTGAGGGCACCAGACATGAGCATGGTATACAGATATAAATGCAGGGAAAAATTATACATATAAAATAGAAATAAACAAATCTTTCTAAAAAACGAGTTACAGTAAGCTTAAAAGAAAAATAGTCACCCAAGACAAGGTGTCTAAAATAAAGCAGGTAGTTTTGGGTGGTTCTCTACTTTGACTGATAGTTTAGATAATAAACTTGAATAAAACTGTCTAGATTTTGTTGTTACCAGGGGCCAGGATACTTACACTATTGGCCAAGAATAAGACTACATATAGTGTGATGCAGATGTGTGTGTGTGGGGGGAGGAATAGGAGGTTCTGGGTTGCAGTGTACACCATTTGAAGATGGCATATATATACATTGCATGTCCAGATGAAGGAAGTAGACTGCCAAGTACATTTTTATGGTTGTGTGTATGTGGTGGTTATGTATTTGAACACTAGGTCTCTAGTTGGTGGTGCTGTCTGGGGAAGTTATGGAACCTTTAGAAGGTAGAACATAGTTGGAGAAAGTACATCACTGGGGGTGAGCTTTGCGAGTTTATAGTCTTGCCTCACTTCTTTCTCTCTGCTTCCTGTGTGTGAATCAAAATCTAATAGGGGCTGGAGAGATGGCTCAGCGGTTAAGAGCACCGTCTGCTCTTCCAGAGGACCCGGGTTCGATTCCCAGCACCCACATGGCAGCTAACAACTGTCTGTAGTTCCAGTTCCAGGCAAACACCAAGGCAAATAAATAAATAATAAATAAATAAAGTTTTAAAAAAAAAAGCTATATTTCTAAAAAAAAAAAAAAAAAAATCTAATAATCAGCTTCCTGCCTCTGCTATCATGCCATGTTCCTCCCACCATGCCAATAGGCTTCTAAAACCCTAAGCCAAAGTGAGCTTTTTCTTCCTTATCCGGTTCTTGGTCATGGTGCTTCATTACAGCCAACGGAAAACTAACTAAAGCCTGTCCAGATCACAGCTGTATGCCACCATGTCACCCAATAGATGCCCTTCTTGATTTCACAGGTAGATTAGTTTACCTCTTTTTCCCTGAGGTCACTAATGACTAATGGTGCCCCCCCCATCTCTCACTGAGGATGGAACCAAGGACCTTTACCATTGTAGGCTTGACATTTGGCCACGACCAGACCCAACTCTGCCAGACCAAAGGCATAGCCTGAGGATTCTAACAAGAAGGTTTTGCACATGCCCTGAGGTCTGTTTCTGAAGTGTTTCACAGGACTTATGAGGAGATGACACAGACCACCTTCACCACCACCTCCAGACCTCTAAAGGTGCCCAATTGGCCCATTGTCCTCCTTACCTGTCAGTCAAGCTCTGAGACCGAAATGTCAACTGGGAAATCACTTTCCCTCTCCATCTTTTTTTTTTAACTTTATTTATTTATTTGCCTTGGTGTCTGCCTGGAACTGGAACTACAGACAGTTGTTAGCTGCCATGTGGGTGCTGGGAATCGAACCCGGGTCCTCTGGAAGAGCAGACGGTGCTCTTAACCGATGAGCCATCTCTCCAGCCCTCCCTCTCCATCTTATTCATGGCATGCTGCTCCTAGGGGGCGGCCCCTGTGCCATTGCTGCTGCTGTCTTTGGGGAGGTGGACAGGTGAAGGAGTCGTTCCACATGCCTAGAAAAAACAGCAGGGAAGATGTATTCAGTGGTGTGGCCCAACTTGTCAAGATAGAGAGGCAACAAGAATTAGGGACTCAAAGAAAAAGGAGCCTTCTCACCAGCAGAGAAGCCAGAATCCCAGCACAGTCAGCCTTTGCCCTGAAGGCTGCCAACAGAGAGAATGTTCCTTTCAGGCATAGATACTTTATGCCAAAGTAGGGATGAGCCAGTTTTGTGGACTGAGTGTGCATGGCCTTGGGTAGGACCTTATTCAGTTTCCAGACAGTTATGGGAACCACAACAAGGCTATTAACTTTGTTTACAGCTACCATAGCCAGGGATCTACACATCTATGCCTTATCTATTATGACCTTGTCAGGGTCCTGGAAGACCACCAATGATAACATAGTCATTTTAGCAGTCCTTTGAAGATAACAGCTTCAAAACCCACCAAAATGGTCTACATGACAGTTGTGAAGACAATAAAATGTCCTCTTTGGGAGTAGGTCACACCTCTGCCTTAACTCTCAGGCTTAAAATATATGTTAAAAGTGTGTCTTGCTAAACCCCAAGTCTGCTTCACACTGGTGAGTGTGATATTAATGAATCCATTTGGAGTGTATGCCTACTGGCTTCTGCACCATGGTGCAAGTGTGGGAGTTGGTTCTTGCCCGCCATCTGGTGAGATTCGGGGACAGGACTTAGACCAGACTTGCCTGCTAGCATGCCTCTAATCCACAGAAGCCAAGGACTCTAATTTGAATGTCCTTAAAAAAATAAGGGAACTCCTCAGTTGTTATGGTGACAATCTAGATCCTGACTCACAGTGAGGCCCAATAACCGGAAGCTAGAAAGAACTAGGAGGTGAGTCAGAAGGGAAGGTCCCTCTTCAGTCCCGCCCATATCCCTCCTACCAAGGAGATCTGACCCCATCGCCACTCCCAAGAATTAGCCTGGAGGTAGGTGCTTGAGGGAGGAGATGGAGAAGGCCTAGATTCATCCACCACCTCTTGGCACCATGGTAGGGTTTGTAGTTGAGGTGAGATCTGGGCTGGCACTGGTATTTGCCATTAGCTAGGGAGTGTAAGCCTTATGGGTGATGGCCTCCTGGTTCAGCATGGCGTAGAGTGGGAGCTAGGGGCAGTTGTCTTTGGGGGTCTTCCCATCATTCCCCTTCATTTTTTTTAATTTTTTTTTAAACTTTATTTATTTATTTGCCTTGGTGTTTGCCTGGAACTGGAACTACAGACAGTTGGTAGCTGCCATGTGGGTGCTGGGAATCGAACCCTGGTCCTTTGGAAGAGCAGACGGTGCTCTTAACCGCTGAGCCATCTCTCCAGCCCCATCCCCCTTCATTTTTATAACACACTTTTATTTTGAAACTTCATGTGCTAGGTCCTTACTCATGCTGGAGTACTTACACTACCACCACCCATCCAAAAAAAAAAAAAAAAAAAAAAAAAAAAACCTTCTCTAGGGGATAGAGACCATCCAAGGGAGTGTTGACTAGCCTCAGGGGAATAAAGACACAGCCTCTGGAATGTTCTAGAGAAAGTTAATAATGCTAGAAAAGAGGGAAGCACACTGAGATAAATGACTGCTTCTGGTCAGCAAGAAGCTTCCCAGTCAGGACTTCAGTTAAGCGAAGAGGGGAGGTGATTGTCTGGGCAGGTCTTGGACCGGCACCCCCCACCCACATCCACCCAAAGGGACATTTATTCTGGTTGAGTAAAGCAGAGAGATGTGGGTGGAATTCCTGAAGCATAAAGCTTTTACTGCCCTCCTTCCCCAGAGTCTGCCTTCTTTCTCCACTTGTGTGGGAAGGAGTGAGTTAGCCAGTCTTCTAGAACATCCCACATTGTGTAGTTAGGTCCCCCCAAGAGTAATGAGCATGGAGGCAGGATCAACTCAGGCCCACATCTGGGCCCTGTCGTCCCTCTGGTCCCAGGGGACTGCTCATCCAGCCCCTGGTTAACTGAATGAGACAGAAACTTCATCCTAGGGAGCCGACCAGGATACCTTAGCAAGTGAGGAGGAGACCCTGAGGAGAAAAGGGAGGGAGAGATGTGAGCTCTGGCGGGGAGGCACTCAAGAATGGGGTTGCTGGTGGGCAGAGCCTTGCTCAGAGAGACTTATAACAGAGCCTGGTATCTGGGGAAACTGAATTTGGCATGCACCGGCATGCATGAATGAATGCACACACACACACACACACCAAACAAAGCATTAACTCACATTGGCAGTCACAAATGCTAAGTTTGGAGAAAGTTGGCACCATTTCTGTTTACTGGCAGCCACAGATAAAGCTAATTCCCAGATTCAGAACTTGCTGCTCTGCACACCAGCCCCCTGGGACAGGAAGAAAGAGCATGGCTGGCCTTCCGGAAGGGAGACACTTGCATAGCAAGAATTCAGTCTTTAAAAGGAAGCAGGAAGTTTCTCTTTGAATCAACACTTCCGCTTTCTTGTTACTTGAGTAATGGTCAGTTGGAGGAAAAAGAAATGTCTGTTTTGTTTTACTTTATTTTATTTTTTTGAGTTTTGAGGGCTTGTAGGTTAAGTGATCCAGGCTGGCTCAGAATTTGTGACTCTCTTGCCTAAATTCCAGGGATGTGCTACCACACCCAGCTGCCTTCTTTCTCCCCTTAGGTTTGCTTGTGCCTTTTGGGAGGTCCCTAAGGAACAGCCTGGGGCAGGTCTTGTCTTTGCCCTGTTCTTGCTGGACTTTGACCCATCAGGCCTGGAGATGGATGCCACTCACTGCCTCACTGGCTAGCAGTGTACACATTTCTTTTTGGAAGCCCAGCACGACTCAGCTTCTCTCTTGCTAGATGTAGGTGCTCTTTTTGGCTCTCCTCACATCCTAGTCCATCCTGTCTGGTAGAGCACAAACTTCACCCTGGGAGTTTGTCATAGCAGGAGACAGAATGCAAAAATGAGTGATGGCTTAGGCTTTCTATTGCAGCAATAAAACACCATGACCAAAGAAATGTGGGGATTAAGGAGTTTATTCTGCCTACACTTCCACATCACCGAAGTTCACCATCAAAAAAACTCAGGATAGAAACTCATAAAGGACAGAAACCTTGAGTCAGGAACTGATGCAGAGCTCATGGAGGAGTGCTGCTTACTGGCTTGCTCCTCAAGCCTTGCTCAGCCTGGTTTCTCATAGAACCCAGCACCAGGGATAGCCCCACCCACAATGAGCTGGGCCCTCTCCCATCAATCAATGATTAAGAAAATGTCCTACAGGCTTGCTCACAACCTGAATTTTTTGTTTGCTTACTTTTGCTCTTTTGTTTTGTTTGAAACAGGGTTTCCGGAACTCTGTAGACCAGGCTAGAATCAAACTCACAGAGATCCACCTGCCTTTGCCTCCTGCGTGCTGAGATTAAAGGCCTGTGTCGCCATCACCCAATCAGCCTGATTTCATAGAAGTGTTTCTGAAGCTCCCTCCTTCTCTATGACTAGTTTATGTCAAGTTGACATAAACCTGCACAAATGGCTGACAAAACATACTCAGAGGTCAAAGGTATATTCCTCAGATGAGCAGTCTTCCAGGAAATAGGCAGCTTAGAACAAGCAGGCCTCACAACCAGGTCAGGGAACTGTCACCTGCAATGGCTGGGGATACAGCAGAAACCTGGAATCTGGTCTATAACGGCCCCTTTAAATGCATTAGAGTTTCCAAATAAATAAATAAATAATATCCGGGCTGTGGTAGTGCATACTTTTGATCCCAGCACTCGGGAGGCAGGGGCAGACACAGAATGTGTCCCAGGACAGCCAGGGCTGCACAGAGAAGCGCTATCTTGAAAAATCAAAAAAGAAAAAAACTTGGTGGCTGGTGTATCGGTATAAACTGTGATCTCAGCACCTCGGAGGCAGAAACAGGAGAGTTGGAGACAGTGCAAGGCCAGCTTGGACTAGACAGGAAAGACCCTGTTTCAGAAAGAGAACAGAAAAGATAATGACTCTCATCTCTGTGTCAGGAAGAACTTCGATGCTTCACAAGGAAATACACACCAAGGTATTTGCATCTCAGAAAGGCAGTTTCTCTTTTTACAAAAAGGCTATGCTAGAGCCCAAGCTGGGCTAACAACATATTGGGCTGGCTAACACTTAAATCCTGTTGACTGAGAAAATGGTGACTGTCTCATCCAATTGGTGGAAACTGTGATGTGATTGGCCAACTGCCACAAAACAGAGATGAAAGGGAAATGAGTCTGTTCCTGGGTAATGGAGCTCTGTGACTTTGAGACTATCCTGGTCTACATAGCAAGTTCCAGGTGTTATGCCCCAAGTCATGACCCTAGAGAGACCACCAGAGACAAAGAGGTAGCGGAATGCAAAAACAAGGTTTATTGAGTAGAGACAAGCTAGCTCGTGAACCACTCCAGATGTCCGTTACACCAGAATCCATGCGGGAGGCATGCGGGAGGGTTGATTAGGGCTGCGGGGGTGGGGGGTGGGATGGGGGGGTCCTTTTATAGCCCAAGGCTGTGAATTGGGTTCAGGTGAGGATAAGTCATTAGCTAATTGGCTCCTGCTAGGGGCTTTCCAGAAACTAGGATCGGGGAGCCTGGTAACAACGGGTCAGGCTTTTGATTGGTTAGTACCAAGGTGAAAATCATTTTTATTATTTATTATTATTTATTCCTGGCATGTTTGAGCTAGTTTTGTGCAGGGTCCCATAGCTCATCCTTGGGGTATGGTCAAGCTGTACTGGTTCTGTGCCCTGGAATGTCTCCTATAGAGGGTTTCATCAACCCTGAAACGTGCAGCTGGCCCAGGAATGATGGTGGTGTATTTTGACTAGGTGGTCAGATAGCAGGGCCAGAGTGCTATGGATTCTGCAGTTGGAACTTAGGTCATGCTGCCCCTCTGTGAATAGCAGTTTCTAGCAATAGTCTCTGGGAACTGGGTGAGAGACTCTTTCTCAGGGCTCTGTCTGCTTTAGTTTAGCATAGTTCTCTAAAATGGAAGACTCCTTTTAGTCCTGGACCCCACCTGGATCATCCAAGTGTCCAGCTCATTCTCTCCTAGAACTGGGCAAGCCCCTGCCAGGAATGTGAAACTGAACTCTATTTTATCTCTTTGGCTACTAGAATACAAAAATGGCTAAGTTTACTCTCTTCACAGGTTAGTCAGGGCTACATAGAGAGGCCTTTTCTGATAAACAAACAAACAAGCAAAAGCCCCTTTCACATCCATTTCACTACAGATATACATCTCTCCAGCCAGCAAGATGGCTCTACAGGTTCAGAACCCATGTGGTAGAAGGTGCGAAACAATTCTCACAGAAGGCAAGTTACCCTTTGACTTGAACACAGACATAGTAACACCAGCACGTGCATGTGTGCACCCTTCCCCAAATAAATGACATGTGAAATAACATTTACAATAAAGCCAGGATTGATGGATGGCTCATTCCTACAATCCTATCACTCAGTGAGACAGGAGGATTGTTATCAGTTCCAGGTGGACTTTGAAGCGAGTTTCAGGCTAGCCTGAGCTATACTATGAAACCCTATTTCAAAACAAGGAAATAAAACACCCTCCCCAACACACACAAGACAAGAACTAATCATAAAATTAGTAGAATTCGGGAGTCTTCACATGGTTCTTTTTGTTTGTTTTTGAGATAAGGACTATTTTACCCAGTAAAGACTTGAAACTCCTTAACTCAAATAATCCTCCTGCCTCAGCCTCTGGAGTAATTGGGACTCCAGTTGTTTGTCCTGTACCCAGTTATTCATCTCTCACTTAACACAGGGCAGGCTCTTTGCTAAGAACTTTATATGCATATGCATTACCTCATTCCACCCTCTCACTGATCTTTGAGCCAGGATCTCATTATGTGCATGGAGTCCCAGTTGGCCTGGAATTCAGAGATCTGCCTGCTTCTGCCTCCCAAGTGCTGGGATAAGAAGCATGTGTCATCGTGCCAATTTTTTCTTTCTCTTTTTCTATTTTATTTTATTTCTAGAGATGAGATAAAACTTCCAATTCTCTGAAGCCCTGGAATTGCTGGGATTACAGATATGAGTCATGAAATCTGGTTTATCTTGTCCTCCCTTAAAAATAAACAAAAATAAGATGTCTTATTTTATGGATGTAGATGCTTTATCCCTTTGTGCATTTGTGTACACCTTCTTGCCTGGTGCCCACAAAGGTTTGAAGAGAGTGTCCCATTTTCTGAGACTGGAGTTATACATGGTTGTGAGCTACCACATGAGTGCTAAGAATCAAACCCAGGTCCTGTGAGCCATCTCTCTAGCCTCATTCTTTTTAATGGCGGAACAATTTTCTTTTCTATGCCTATGCCATTATTAATAGCAGTATATATGCATTTTACTCTAGAGAAAGGGCTTTTCCCTGTAGATCTGGTTGGCAAGATATTTAATATGAATATGATATGAATGACCTTAAACATGTAGCAATCTTCTTGTCTCAGCCCCCAAAGTATTGGGATTCCAGGCTGCATCATCACATAGCCTTTTAAATATTATTTTTTTTTATAAAAGCAGGAGAGAGAAATATAAGTTGTATCCAAGGAGAGTTTTGCTAAGATAACTTTTAAAATAGTAAATTGGGAGCTGGAGAGATGGCTCAGAGGTTAAGAATATTTGGTATTCCTACCAGCACCTACCAGATGGCTCGCAACCACCTGTAAGTTCAGCCCCAGGGGATCCAACACTCTCTTTGACCTCTTATACATACGTGCTTTATAACACTCAGACACATACAGACAAAATAAATATTTTTGGAATAAAGTAAATCAGTAAGCATGACAGCATTCAGGGGTCCTTGGTTAAAAAAAGAATTTTAGCAGGGGCTGGAGAGATGGCTCTGGGGTATGAGCATTGGCTGTTCTTACAGAGGACCTGGGTTCAATTATCAGCAACCACATGGCAGCTCATAACTGTAAGTTCCATTCACACCAATGCACATAAAAAGTTAAATAAGTTATTTTAAAGGTGTTTTGGATGTATATAGTAGTGTATATCTTTCTTGGAAAAACAAGAGAGAGAAAGTTTTGTTTTGCTTTATTTGTTTGAGACATGATTTCTCTGGGTAGCCTTGGCTGTCCTGGAACTGTCTTTGTAGATCAGGCATCTGCAGGAATCTTCCTGCCTCTGCCTTCCTGATGCTGGAATTAAAGGCATGTGTCACCACCGCCTGGCTGAGAAAGAGAGTTTTAATTCCAGTACTGATCCACGAGGATCACCCATTCCCAACCAGCCTGGGCTTCCTCCACTGGGAGAGCCTGCTTTCAAAACCAAAACCATCAAAAACAGTTTGATGGACTAGACTTTGCTGTGATAAGCCTGTTACATCCACCCTGGGTATAAAACCACCCTCCACATCACCTTCTGCCAGGCAATTTTGGGGGAGAAAAGTTTTATGTTTGACAAATAAGAAAAAAGAAAAGCACACAATACATGGCTAAGCAAATGACAGGGAAAATACCCACAGAACACAGCAAATCAGGAAGACAGTTGACCTCCTGAGCTTTAAGGGACTTCTCCTGACCTCTGCTGGCAATTCTTGGTATTGCACTGCCAGGGATTTTGTTTTGTTTTTTTCCAAAGCAACCAGCAAAATAAGAATTTTATTTATTCATTTAATTTTTTCTTAGGCAGGGTATCGTGTAAACCACAGTGTCCTTGGACTTATTATGTAGCCAAAGATGACATCAAATTCTTGGTTCTCTCCTCTGTCTCCCAAGTGCTGGGATTACAGGCTTGTGCCACTGTGCCTGACTTGACAGGGTGCCAGGGATCAAACCTGGCATGCTAGTAAGTACACCTCCAACTGAGTTAACTCTAGGCCCAAAGTAAGAATTTCAGAGTTGAAGCTTATGGAACATCCATCTCATCTAAATCCCTCCTTTTAGGGATAATACAAGTGCGATCCAGAGTTTGTTGGCGAGCTTGTTTTGTGGTCCTAGAGATCCTTGCATGAGCCACGCCAGTGCTTTGCCACTGAGCCCCCCCAATTCAGTGTGTTTGTGGAATTCACTCAGAGTCACTCAGTCAGTCACATAGCAACAAGTCAACAAGGTCAGGCCCAGTCCTTAGAAATGCATTGCTGTCAGCAAACTCAGATTTACAATGGTGACTATCTCCATTAGGGTGAGTGAGCAGAGTTCAGGTTATCTGTACAGAATCATCATTGTCCTAGCAGCTGATCTGGGCCTATAGCTTTTGTAGAGCACTTGTCCAGTGTAAACAACACCCTGAGAGTGACTGTTAGCACCACAAGCAAAACAGAAACTCGCTAACGTAGGAAATGTTGATCCAGGGTTAGAGCTAGTGGCTGAGGATGTAGCTAAGCCTTGGATTTACACACGAGAATGCGCACACTCACACACAGACACGGAAGGAAGAGGGAGTGCTGGAGAGATGTCTTAGTGGTTAAAATGCTAGCTGTGCTTCATGTACTTCAAGAGGACTCAATAGACTTTAACTCCAATTTCACGAGATTTGACACCCTCTTTTGACCTCTTAGGGCACCTGCATGGATATAGCATACAAACACATAGATACACAAGATACACACACACACATAAGTTAAGGGAAAAAAAATATTTAATCAGAAGCTTAGTACTGTTTATAACTCCAGTCCTGGGGCTCTGACACCTCCTTCTGGCCTCTTTGGGCACTGCATGTATGTGGTGCACAGACATATACGCAGACAAAATACCCATACTCATTTAAATAAAAAAAAAAAAATCAGGGCTGGAGAGATGGCTCAAAGGTTAAGTGCACTGTTTCTTCTTCCAGAGGACCTGAGTTCAATTCCCAGCACTATGTGCATGCAGGTACCCCTAAAGGTGACGGATTCCCTGGAACCAGAGTTTTACCCAATGTGGATGCTAGGAGCTGAACCAGAGTTCTCTGCAAGGTCAGCCAGTGCTCTTAACCACTGAGCCATCTCTCTAGCTTTTCTATAGATTTTTGAACATAGTAACAGGGACATAGGTCACAAAAGTAGAGAGCTTGTTTGGTGGCTCCTCATCCTCATTGTGTGCTGTGGACAAGCAGCCCGTTCCTTTGGTTCAGACAGCTTTGGTGAGCCTGGTATCAGTGCCCACATCTGGAGTCCCCATCTCCTTTAAGCTTGTATTTTGATTCTCCTTACGTGGTCTGGGCTGCTCCCCGAAGCCCGCCCTAAGGATGAGCTTGTGAATGGTGATGAGGGTGTGTGTATTCTAGGTCACCTCCTTGTTGAGAACGTTCTTTCTCTTGTCACATCTTTGCAAGAGCCATTCTTTCAGCCTCAAGTTAGAAAGCTCTACCGTGGGGGCTGGAGAGATGGCTCAGCGGTTAAGAGCACCGTCTGCTCTTCCAGAGGACCTGAGTTCGATTCCCAGCACCCACATGGCAGCTAACAACTGTCTGTAGTTCCAGTTCCAGGCAAACACCAAGGCAAATAAATAAATAAAGTTAAAAAAAAAAAAAAGAAAGCTCTACCTTATGTGAGATAAGGCTGAATCTGGAGCTGGCTTTTCAGCTAGTCTGTCTGGCTCACAAGCTCCCAGAATCTAGATACCCACTGCTTTATTCAGCCTTTTTCACAGTGCTAGTGATCATGATGTCGTAGTTATTCATTGCCATGTGTCCCAGCCATTGCCATCTGACAACCCTTCAAACAAGTACTGGAAGCCTCCAAAACCAAGAGGTAAATAAATCTTTAAGTTAATGACTTAGAGGTTTAGGTTTGTAATTTTCTGGTTCTTGTTTGTTTATTTATTTATTATTTGCTGGTACTACAGAGCCTCAGGCAAGCCAGGCTAGTGTTCTACCCATGAACACTACATCCCTACATCTCTAGTCCTTATTTCAAGGTGTTCTGTTATAGTAAAGGAATGACTCAAGAGCCCCTAGAGGTGAATTTTCTGGCTCTAGTAATCCATTCATCCTTTAAGTTTTTTGGGGGAGGGCTTGGTGGTTATACTTAAAGTCTCAGCACTCAGGGAGCAGAAGCAGGGGGGTCTCTGTGACTTTGAGGCCAGGCCAGCCAGGGATACACAGAAACCTGCCTCAAAACTTTTTTCTTAAAACTTCACTTATGGGGCTGGAGAGATGGCTCAGTAGTTAAGACTGTTCTTCCGGAGGACCTGAGTTCGATTTCTAACATCCACATGGCAGCTGACAACTGTCTGTCATTCCAAGATCTGACACCCTTTACACAGTTATACATGCAGGCAAAACACCAATTCACATAAAAAAATAAATTAAAAAAAAACTTCATTTATGGGTTGGAGAGATGGCTCAGTGGTTAAGAGCACTCACTGTTCTTCCAGAGGTCCTGAGTTCAATTCCCAGCAACCACATACTGGCTCACAACCATCTATAATGAGATCTGGTACCCTCTTCTGGGATGCAGGCAGAACAGTGTATACATAATAAACAAATAAACCTTAAAAAGAAACCTTCATTTATTCAGTTTGCGTGTGTGTGTGTGTGTGTGTGTGTGTGTGTGTGTGTGTGTGTGTGTGTGAGAGAGAGAGAGAGAGAGAGAGAGAGAGAGAGAGAGAGAGAGCACCACACAGTGTAGAGGCTCAGAGGACAATCTGTGAGAGGTGGTTTTCTCTATCATTCAGGTCCTGAGGACAGGACTCAGAGCCACTGCTTGTTTTATTTTATTTAATTACATTGATTTATTTGTGTGTGCAGACAAGCATGTACTTGTGGGCATGTGCCACACGATACGTGAGGCAGTCGAGAACAACTCTCAGGAGTGGGTTCTTCCTGGGCGTGTGCACACAACTACCTCTATCCACTGAACACAGGCACTTCTTTGCTTTTGTACTTCTTTAATTAAGAAAATTAAAGGGTGCCCAGTGAACTCCGTATTGGAGGGATGAGAGGAACTGACAGAAGCCAGTAGCTTCTGAGCAGTCTCTGACCAGCTCACAGGTCTATCCAGCAGGGGAGCTTCCTGAGAGAAGAGCAAACAGAAAAGATGCTGCCAGTCAAAGTCAAGGACCACCCTGGAGAATGTTGCTCACTGCAAATAACCGTTTGAAACAGGTTAGAAAATTTACCAAGTAGTGTCTGGTCAGCATCTGTCCCTGATCTTGCTTGACAGCTAGCCTCATCCAGTGGGACACACGCCTCAGATGAGACCCCCAAAATGTTTCCCTGGAGTTGCAAGAGAACTGCTCTTTGCTCTTTTGGGTTATAAAGCCAAGAGGGTATCAGTTTGGCATTACCAGTGTTCCTATCTCTAACAAAAGCCCAACTGGGCCAACTGGGGGAGAACAGGAGACCAGGGAGGCGTGAGTGTGTGTGTGTGTGTGTGTGTGTGTGTGTGTGTGTGTGTGTTTTCAAGTTCTTGCATGTGCACTTGCACACACACTCCTGGCTCCAGTTTTCAGTTTTTCTGAGGCCCTTGCCTCTCTCCTGGGCATACATCTCTTCCTCCATCTCATCACTTTCTCTAGCATGTATCCCAGGCCGGTCCTCCTGCCTCCACCTCCGCAGTGTAGGATATAGGCATGTGCTACCATGTTCCTTTGTTTTGAGATGAGATCTCACTGTGTAGCCCAGGCTAGCTTCAAACCACATGCAGCCAAGAATGACCTCGAACTCTGGCTTTTTCTCTGTCCACTTTCCCAGTGCTGGCATTACAAGTGTGTACTATCACACCCAGCCTAGCCTCATTTTAATCTTGAGAAGTAAGACACACCTATAAGAACATAGAAAAATGTAACCACTAGTTTATTGTACTGGTTGAGTTATTGATCTAAATTTAGTACCTTATACACAAAGAGCAACGTAGTCTTCACACATACATATTTATAAAAATTGGTTACATTAGAGGTCCTCCAAAAATGCTCAGTTAATTATAAAAAGTGACTTGACCAAGGCCACCCACCTGGGAGGTACTGGGATAGAAGCCTGACTCAGGCCACCCTTTAGTTTCCTCAATAATTTAATATTCTTCTAGGACAAGCCAGCAGTAATTCCTTTCCAAGCATTGTCCCAGAGATAAGCACTATAGTTGGGTGGGAAGAGCAGCCACTGTCTCCAAAGCTAGAGCAGTCTCAACATTCAACCAGTGTTAATAACAAATCAATGAGCAAATTAATTTAAGAAGTGACAGGCTGCGGTAGTCTGAATTAGAAATGTCCCCATAGGTTCAGGTATTTGAGCACTTGGTACCCAGCAGGTGGTGCTCCTCTGTGACACTTCAGAAGAATGGCCTTGCTGTAGGAAGGATGTCATTGGAGGCAGACTCAGAATTTAATGACCCTCTGCATCTTCAGCTTACTCTCTTTCTCATGCTTTAGGTTCAAAGTGTGAACCCTTGGCTTCTGCTCTAGATGCCTCGTCTGTCACCTGCTGCTCTGACTCCTGGCTTTGCTGAACCCTTATCCTCCGAAACTGGAAGCCTAAGAAACTCTTCTTTCTGTAAGCCGCTTCTGGACGTGGCTTTTTATTATGGCAGCAGAGGAGTACCTGGTACAGAAACTCACCATGGAATTTTGTATTTGACGTAGATATACACAGAGACCCAATCTTCTACAATGTGCCCAAGACAAAGTTGTAAGAGAAAGCTATTTCTTTATAAAGTATGTGGTATGACCAAGCCATTAGACACCATTAGAGGAAGCATTAAGACAAAGATATACATGCGACCAATAGGCAGGAGAACTTCCCCAGGGTGACAGGGGTCAACGGGGGACGGAGGATAGAGGGCCCTAATGGTCTTCATTTATTTTCCCTCAAAACCTTTTAAAGCATCCGTCATGGTGACCAGCCCCAGAGTAATGCACATTTAATTCAGCTTGTAATGCACAACAATCAATAGCACCATGACACAGACAACTTATCACACGTCATCTGAAGTTTAACAGAGAAATAAATTAGTAATAAACACAAGCCAAGCACTTAGAGATTCAATTTGAGGTCTCATCTTCCTCCACAAATCAAAATGTTTCTTATAGCTTATAGGACAAAATAAAGTGGTTTTGATTTTGTTTGTTTTTCAATCCAGGATGGAATAGATTTGAAAATTCCCTAAGAAGAAAAAAATAAGCATAATAGCTTTGGTTTTAATAATGCTTTACAGTTCACAAGCTTTACAGTCTTCACATCTTATCCTGTTTCCATTCCCCTCTTCAGAGTCTTGACCATTAGGACAAGCTGGCAGAGCAGGACCCTGAGCCCTAAGGAGCCCTGTGAGTCTCCAGCACTTGGTCTAGGATGAGATTAGTCCACAGAAGGGTTGGGTTCTGATGGAGAAGGTGGGGAGACAGAGGCAGTGTGACTCTATGTGGCATCCTTCACTGGAGTTCAGGCTTGTCAAGACTTGGTAAGGATGTCACCAGGCTTCATTAGGGTTGTTTGTTTGTGTGTTGGAGATTTTTGGAGACTTTAAGTATAGACTGTTGGATTAATCACATCCCTTGGTGGCTGAAGAGATGGCTCAGTAGTTAAGAACTCAGTTTCTCTTGCAGAGGACTGACTTTGGTTCCAAGAACCCATATGGCTGCTCACAAGTGTCTGTTATTCTAGTTCGGAGGGATTCTGACCTCTGTGGGGCCAGGAACACAGGCATACAAGCAGGCAAAACATTAAAATTAACCCCCCCCCAAAAAACCCACATCCCTTAGATGGCATATAGTCCCCATGGAGAAACTGCTCTTATCTTATTCAGTAAGGAACTTTAGACCCTACCCTCATTCAACTTACATGAAACCCCAAACAGGTCCAGCTCTTCCCTAGCTACTGGGGTGGAGGAAGATAGGACCCTCCACCTCCCCATAAAGCTTAGCTTTTGTCTTTATAGTGATAAGTCTTTACTTGACAAAAATACATCTGTGTCATGTACTTAGGATGTGTGTAGCTTTCTGTATGTTGTATTTTTATCAGGTTATTATACCTCAGAAAGTCCTGCTGGAAACTGCCTATGGTGGTGTGTGCCTGCAGTCAAAGCAACTTCTGAGGAAGGACACTCGAGTCAAGAATTCAAAATCTCTTTGGGCAGCATAGCAAGACTTTATCTCTTTTTAAAAAATACTTATTTATGTATTTTATGTATATAGGTGTTTTGTCCATATGTACATTTACACATCAACATATAGCATCAGATCCCATGGGGCTACAGTTATAGATGGTTGTGAGCCACCATGTGGGTGCTGAGAATTGAACTCAGGACCTCTGGAACCTCTGAGTCATCTCTTCAGCTCACTTCTTTTTCTCTCCTCCTCTTCCTCCTCCTCCTCTTTTTCTCTCTGTTACTTTTTGTAACAGGGTTTCTCTATGTAACAGTCCTGGTTATCCCAGAACTCACTCTGTAGACCAGGCTGGCCCTGAACTCACAGAGATCCCCCTGCCTCTGCCTCCCAAGTGCTGAGATTAAAGGCATGCCTCACCAGCGCCACTCAGCAAGGCCCCGTCTCTTCAGAGGAAAACGTTCTGCTGGCATTTTGAACAGAAGTATACAAAGGGTTAACTGAGAAAGAATCAAGCACTGGCACCTTAGGATTGTCATCTTATATTGGGGGACGGCTTCCCTGGCACGTGACCCAGGGGGACAGAGAAACAGAGACAGGAAGAAAGAGAAAGAGAATAAATGAATGCACAAGGAGTTCTCTCCTCCTCTCCCTTCTTCCTGTACAGAGGCTTCCCCAGCAGCTCCCTTTCCTGACGTCCTTGCACACTTACTCTCTTTATCTACGATGAGACACTGGCCAAAGTGAACTGGGAACAGAAGCCAAGGAAGTGAGTAAGAAAGGAGCAGAATCAGGTTGACGATCCCGTGTGAATCTGGAAGGGGATCCTGTTGGTGATCCTCCTCCTGGTCCTACCTTGTATTAGGTCCTTAGTCTGCCATTCTGGACGGACTCACTCACTGTTCTCACATCCCTGTCAAGTGAATGCTTGAGAGACAATATAGTAAGGGAGTCTTAATTACTGTTCTACCTCTGTGAGGAAACACCATGACCAAGGCAGTTTATAAAGAGAGCATTTAATTGGGGGCTTGCTTACAGCCCAGAGGGTACGCCCATGATCATCGTGGTCGGAGTATGGAAGCAGGCAGGCAGTGAAACAGTATCTGAGAGCTCACATCTGACCCATAAGTTGCAGGCAGAGAGTGAGAGTGGCCTGGTGTGGGCCTTTGAAACCTCAAAGCCTGCCCCTAGTGACACACCTCCTCCAAAAAGGGCATACTTCCTAATCATTCCCAGTTTACCAACTGGGAAACAAACACTCAGCTATATTAGCCTGTGGGGGACATTCTCAGTCAAAACACCACAGTTCACGTGCACAGTGAAATGAATTCAGATATTCAGGCCAACCCAAGCTCACACACTTCACAAGCATAAAACTGGACAAGTTCATGAACATCTATCTCTGTATTGGTCTTCCTTTTTCACTTGCTTCTCTTCTTCCTTTCAGTTGGGGGCCCTGAACTTTCTACATGCTAGATGGAAGTGTTGCAGCCAGGATGCAAAGGTATCCTGCCAGTCAGAAGCCAAGAAGTAGCACAAAGTCACTGTAAGTGGACGGGCTCACAGCCCTGCTCCAGGAAAAGGTTTCTCCAGGGCAAGTGTAACAACCCTACTCAGGCACAGTGTTTCAGCTTTGCTTAGGTCAGCCAGAGTGTAACAACTCTGCTCCACTAGGAGAAAATTTCCCCAGTAAAAAATGTCACACCTGTGCTCCTGGGAAAGCTGTAGCTGGGCTCTGCTCACACCACACAACAAGCCTCACTCAAGAGTTTTTTGGGAAGGAAAAGTCCAGGAGGGTGGCTGCCTCTAGAGTGAGAAGCAGCAACACACTGAACGGGGTACAGAGTTTATATAGGGTGGGGGTGGAGCTTTCTAGAGAGGCTTGGGATGAGTGGGATTCTGTGCTCTGAGATTGGTGAGATTCAGCAGCCTGACTCCAGGCAAAGTCAGGGAGTGGTGGGATTTCAAGCCCTGGTTCTGGGGTCAAGTCAGGGTCAGGGTGTTTCTCCTTGGCCCTTATCACCCTATGCTAGCACTTACCATTAGGCTACATCCCAGCCCAATAATGGCTGCAACATTATAGCAGACATTGCACTGCACTGACTGGGCAGTACTGGTTCTCTCCTTATGTCCTTATGACCGCTTTGGAGGGTGTTTCTTCTCATTATGTCTGTCTTTTTTTGTTATTTTGTTTGTTTGTTTGTTTGTTTTATTTTGAGACAGAGTTTCTCTGTGTAGCGCTGACTGTCTGAAACTCACCTTGTTGACCAGGCTGGTCACAAAGATTTCACAGAGTTCCACTTGCCTCTGCCTCCCATGAGGTGGGATTAAAGGCCACCACCCTCATACCTGTCTTACGAATAAAAAACCAAGGGGCTGGAGAGATGGCTCAGTGGTTAAGGACACTGGTTGTTTGTTCTTCCAGAGGACCTGGGTTCAGTTCTCAGCACCCACATGGCAGCTGACAACTGTCTATTAGCTCCCTCCAGGGGATCCGACAACCCTCACAGAGACAAGCATGCAGGCAAAATACCAATGCACATAAACTAAAAATAAATAAATCATCTTTCAAAAAGAAACCAAAGTAGAAGCCAACACCACAGAAAAACAGCAACAAAAATAAACCTAATGTGATAGCTGATCTCCCAGGTGACCTCATTCTTTTTTTAATTTTAAATATTCATTTTTTTATTTTATGTGAATTGGTGTTTTGCCTGCATGCATAACTGTGTAAAGGTATCAGATCTTGGTATTACAGACAGTTGTAAGCTGCCATGTAGATGCCTGGAATCGAACTCAGATCCTCCGGCAGAACAGTCAGTGCTCTTAACCGCTGAGCCATCTCTCCAGCCTGACCTCATTCTTATAACCAGGTAGCATGCCTGCCCATATTCAGTCTCTTCCCACTGGTGTGTTGTAGAAATCAGAGCACAGGTAAAGGCAGGAACATCTAGGAGAGTCCGGAGTGGACAGGGCCAGGCTGAGCTGGGCCAGGTAGGGAGAGGGGGAGGGGAACATAGAAGGGGAGAGAGAAAATCAAGGTGCAGCAGCTAGGAGGTCAAAGGTGCAAACCCACAGGATGAGTAACCAGAATGTCTGCATTATTTAGGGAAAGGCAGCCCAGCCCCTGGGCTGGAGAGTTCAGGGCAGGGGGTAGGCATGTAACCCTGTGACAGGAAGAAACTGAGGGATGCCGGGAGAATGTGGCTGCCAAGTCTGATTTGATATGTTAAATAGGCCCCTTAGCCATTTGTCCCAGGGTTGAAACCTGACAGAAATGACACTAAGACTTGTCAGGCTTGGGTCACAAAAGACACCACAATCTATCTTCTCTGATGGCCTACTCTCTGGGAAGTTAGCTGCCATATTGTGACATTACTTATGCGCTCTGTGGAGAAGGTCTTGGGAGAGAACTAGAGCCTCTTACCAATAGCCATGTGAGTGTGCCAGAATGTCATCTTCAGATAACTGCAGCCCTGGCTGCCATCTACAGCCCATGAGAGATGCCAAGCCAGAACCAATCTCCTCACAGTTCCTGAGTTCCTCCTGGCTGGCATGAGCTGTGTGAGATAATAAATGAAGCGCTTCTTGCTGCTCTATTTGAAGTCATTTATCATGAAGCATTGCATGAGTAAGATATAAGAAAGCTGTCGTCACTATTGTTATAAACACTTCCTGATTTCAGCTGCAGTCCACTGTCTGGTCATGTCCGCCCTCTTTCCCACTTCCGTCTTTCCAAAACCACATGGAAAGAACAGTCTCTCTTCCCCCATGGTTATAGTCATGCAAGTAATTCAACTCATCAGATAGCGCTGAAGAACAAGCACATCACCAAACACTAGGGATGATAAAGCAAGGGTGCCCCCCCCCAGCTACTCCCTCAGCTACACCCAGGGCCTGACTCCAGCATGCCAGGAACTGGGGCAGAGGGAGGTCGAAGAAGGTTTCTAGAATAGGGTGCTGAGGCCATGATAGACAGACAGGAGTTCAGCAGCATGGCATGAGGCAGAGGCCTTCTGGACACAAGCAGACCCCCACTCAAGCCCTTGTGCAGGCCATGCCCTCTCCTTCTTTTCTTCCAATACTGAGGTTTGAACCTGGGGCCGTGGTTATGCTAGGTAAGCACTTTCCCGCTGAGCTATGTTCCCAGCCCTCTTTTTCACTGCTTATATTGAGATAAGGTCCAGTAGCCTCAGGTTAGCCTCGGACTTCTGATCTTCCTGCCTCAGTCTCCCAAGTGCCGAGCCACCACACTGGGCTTCTCAAACTCCTGAATGCTCCTCCTCCCCATCACCTCCTCCTCCCCCTTCTTTGTAACTGTCCTCGGAATACACCCTTTCCTGTCACGTGACGGCCTTTAGACAGAGCCAGCCCTCCAGGGTGGTCTGACCGCTGGGAAGGCAGATCCAGTCCGCACCCTTCTTTTCCTGGATGCTCCACTTGGTCCAAGCCTGCCCGAGGCTGTTGGCACCCATATCCTCCAGCTGACTCACGCGGGTCCCCCTGGCTAAATTTCTTTTCACATGTGCTCCTGCACAACCACATCCCCCCTTGTATTTCTGCCAGTTTTTGTTTGTTTGTTTTTTGTTTTTTAAGTTCCTGGGGTGCAGGCTGCTAGACTCAGGTTGTTGGCAGGGGCCTCCTGAAAGCACTGTGTGCCTCCAAACAAATAAGAAATAAACCCCACTTTTGAACAGGCTCTGGAAACAGAAAGCCTCTTGTTCGAAGGCCATTGTGGTTAGGAGTGATTCAGGCTTGCGGCAGCTCCCGCCCGCCTTCGGTATCTCCGGGGCCAGTCTGGGGTCTGAAGACGCCTTCTATGAAGCAAGGGCCTGGGTGCCCGCTGGACGCTTCAGGGGAGCTGAGTGCAGAGGAAGGAAATTGGAAGAGGATGTTTGTCTGGTTCCCCACGGCTCCCACCTTCCCCTTCAGAGAGAATCAGGCCATTGTCTAGGTGCACCGCTTGGCTCCAGCTCCAAGCAAGATTTCACTCTGCTCTCCTTCTACGGAAAAATGACCACAGGAAGAGGCTGAGCTGCCTTTGCCAAATGTCCGGGCTCTGATCTCCTGTCCGACTTCTCGGCCTCCCTGGACACTGGCTCTCAAAAGAAAACATAAAAGGCAAGCTTACCTTGGTCCCATCAAAGGCAGCGCAGAATCATTTACTCATCCGTCACTTATGCCTGTATCCATTCACTCAGCTAGCATTTATTGGGTGCCTACTGTGTGCCCGCATTGTTTTAGATACTGGTCATCCAAATAGGAAAGACACAGTTCTTGGGAAGAAGCCTGGCCGGATTAGAGACCGCACAAACTGAGATGGAAAGATACAGAAGTACTTGACTCGGCCAAGGGAAGAATCCGAAAAGGCTTCCCAGGAAAGGTAGCTTGGTTTTCAAGGTAAAATAAAAGTTAGCCACGGGAAATAATAATTATTATGTTACTAAGCACCTTCAGTATAGCAAGCACTGTGGTAAAATTTTACATGTGTATTATTTCATCTGAATCCTCCACACTAAGGAGGGAGGTACTGTAACTATCCCAGCTTCCCAAATGAGGGGAGCATGATTTTGAAAGGTCAAGGGCATGATTTAGAAAGGTCAAGGCTTATGGTTTTTAACTGAGAACAAATACAGAAGTGAAAGTGAGTCAGGTTTTCCTGATTCTAGCCTGCTCTCTTACTCAGGTTGCCTCAGGCAGTTGTACAGGTTACACACTGCACATTTATGGCCCTTCTCTTGACAGTGTATTATGCATGAGTATATGCATCCGGAAAGAAATGTCCTCCTTTACAAACAATATGAGCAAAGGACAGTAGTCAGGAGTCAGCTGGGCAGTGCAGCCACGTCGGTGGCTGAACCCTCCTGGGAAAAGCTGCTCGGTTGTGCTTGCAATGGTTGCTTAGCTTTGTGGAACTGGCTGATAGCCTAAGGCAAACTCTCAGGCAGATGTATGTGTTTTCCTTCTGAACTGTCCTAGTACATAAAACAAAAGGCCCCAGGTCTCCAAACTACTCAGTGTCTTTCCAATAATCAACCTGTATTTGGCTTCCCCAGCTGGTCCAGTGACACATTGCCCATTGGCCTTCTTGTGACTCAGGCTGAGGACAAACACAATGTAGGAGGTGAGTGTCTGGAAGCCAGGGGTACAGAAATGCCACAGAGGCAGGAAGTGCCCGTTCAACACTGTGACAAGGGCTGTTTACTTGTAAGGAATCAAAAGATAACCCTAGGGGCAAGAGGAGCTCCCACCACTGAGGTAACCACTGGGGAAGCCCTCGGGCACTTGAAATGCCAGTCCTACCTGGGTGTGGAGACAGGTGGATTACTAGGGCTTGCTGGCTTCCAGACTAGGGGAAGCTCCTGGTTTAGGGTGGATTCTGTCTCAGAAAGAATAGATGGAGAATGATAGAACATCTAATATGCTCTCCTGCCTCCCATGCATGTGTGGAGGCCCACACACATGTGCATATATAAGCTTACAAAAAAATAACTAAATCTTTTAAAAGAGGGGAGGGGCTGATGAGATGATTCCATGGATAAAAGTGCTTTGCAGGGAGAGCCTGAGGACCTGACTTCAAACCTGCAACCCAGAAAACAGAAGAGGTTCACATCTGTAACCCCGGCACTCCTATGGCCAGTGGGGTAGTGGAGACAGGAGCCTCAGTAGGAAGCTCAGGGACCAGCTAGCCTAGAATGTGAAGATGGATAGAAACGAGACCACCGTGGAAGAAGAGAACCAAATCCCAAAAGTGGTCGTCTGATCTTCAGTGTGGACCTGTACTCATCACATACACACATACACATCATAAACACATACACACACACACACACACACACACACACACACACTGATAACAAATTTTAAAATTAAGACAAACAAAAAAATTGTTGTGATGTATGTCTTTTATCTCATACTCAGGAAGAAAGACTGAGGAGGAGGATGACCTTAGAGACCAGCCTGGGCTACATAATTTAGGATAGCCTGGGTTACATATTAAGACCCTGTCTCACACCCTCCTAGAAAAAAAGAAAGAAAGATTATGCATGCCTATGATCTGGTGTTGGCCATCTTAGGTCTACACAGGGGATTCCAGACCAACCTGGGTATATAGAAAAGCTCTGTCTCCAAAAGAAAAAAAAAAGGTAATTAATTGCCACTGGTTCTGGTAAGGACAGTTGAGCTTAAAACCTGGACGGTTGAATGCACAGCTAGGAGGTGTGTGATGGGAGATGTCTTTTTGTATACTGTGAATAATAAAGGAACTGTCTTGGCCTGTGGCAGGCATCTTAAAAATAGGCAGAGAAGTCAGAGCATAGATAGGGGAAGGAGGGTGAAAAAAAACCCCAAAAACAAACAAAACACCATTAACCACCCAAAAATCAACATATAAAAATAACACAAATAAACCACAGGTCACATGACAAAACAAATTAATAAAAATAAATTAAATTAAAACACAAAAACTAACTAACAATATGCCTAAGTCATAGACCAAGACAGTTCCTTCATTATTCACAGTATACAAAAAGACATGGTGTGGAAGGCCCCACGATTCCGATTAGGAAGTCCTCCTAAATGTTTCTTGGAAAATGTCGCCTTTAAATGATGGTAAATGGTGAGTTATGAACTCATTAATATGCTTCTGGGCTTTCTCTAGTATCAGTTAGGGGACTAAAACAAACGGTGGCTGTGATTCAATGACTGTAGCAGGCCAGAGTGAACTCACCCCTGTTGATGGCTACCTAGCATCCAGGCCCTCCCTCTATCTGAGGGGACTTCCCATTGGGTTAGTCACAGCAAGCCTTACTTCCCACTAGGGAAGCAGAAAGGTTTACAGAAGAACTTTTTCCTCTGATGGGTTCTTAGGCAGAGCAAAGGCAAATGACAGGCTGGTTACTCATATGCTCTTGACCTAGAGTCTGGAAAGAGATTGACTACAAAGTAACTTTACTGTAAATGTAGTTAGGTTATTTTGAATCGTTTTCCAGATTCTGGACATCAATGAAAAATTCAGTTTCTAAACTTGCAAAAACAGAAAGCAGATGCAACAGGAATACCTGACCCACAAAGAAGACGACTATTGGGCCTACATTGTGCTCGAAGTGTGTGTGTGTGTGTGTGTGTGTCTTGATCACATGCAGGTGCATGGGAAGGCCAGATGTCAACACTGGGTGTGCTCTTCCAACACTTTCTTTTTTTTTTTTTTTTAAAACTTTATTTATTTATTTGCCTTGGTGTTTTGCCTGGAACTGGAACTACAGACAGTTGTGAGCTGCCATGTGGGTGCTGGGAATCGAACCCGGGTCCTCTGGAAGAGCAGACGGTGCTCTTAACCGCTGAGCCATCTCTCCAGCCCCTCTTCCAACACTTTCAATTTATGTTTTCAGACAGAGCCTTTCACTGAACTGGACACTCACTTATCTAGCTAGACAGGCTAGCCAGCAAGCCCCTAACCCTCCTGTAGCTACCTCCCCAGGGCTGGGATTACAGCTGTGCCCTACCATAACTGTTTTGTTTGTTTGTTTGTTTGGTTGGTTGGTTGGTTGGTTGATTCTAGGGACCAAACTCATGATTTCTTGATTTTTAAAAAAACTTTAAAAATTACACTTATTTATTATTTGCATGTGTAGGGTGTGTGCTATGGTACATGTGTGGAGATTAGAAAATAACCTGTTTTCTCCTTCCATCATGTAGGTCCCAAGGATAGACTCCAGGTGGTCAGGCTTGGCCTGCAAGTGCCTTTGCCCTGCTGAGTCATTTCCCTACCTCTCATTCTTTTTTTTTTTTTTTTTTTAAAGAAACTTTATTTATTTACTTATTTGCCTTGGTGTTTGCCTGGAACTGGAACTATAGACAGTTGTTAGCTGCCATGTGGGTGCCGGGAATCGAACCTGGGTCCTCTGGAAGAGCAGACGGTGCTCTTAACCGCTGAGCCATCTCTCCAGCCCCCCTACCTCTCATTCTTAAAAGGCTATTTATTTTTATTTGTGTATGTATATATGTGTGTGAATCTAGCATGTATGTCCGTGTGTGTGTGTGTGTGTGTGTGTGTGTGTGTGTGTGTGTGTGTGCGCGCGCGCGCGCGCGCGAGTGCGCTCGCACAGGTTCATGGGCCTGTATTCGCACAGAGAGCAGAAGAGGAAGTTGGGGGTGGTGATCTGTCACTCTGCCTTATTCCCTTGAGACAGGGTTACTCACTGAGCCTGCAGCTAGATTGGTGACCAACAAGTTCCAGTAATTCTGTCTCCTCCTCTCCTGGCACTAAGATTATAGGTGTGCAAGCAGCTATACCCGACTTCTTATGTGAATGCTGTCATCCAAACGCAGGTCCTCATGGTTGTCTAGCAGACACTTCTTAAAATTTTTTTCCAGTTGAGCCATTGAATACCAGTCCATGAATGCCAGTTTTTAAAAAAAGGCTTACTATTATTTTCTGTGCATGCGTGCATATGCATGTAGGTGTGTATGTACATGTGGGTACCAGAAGAGGGCATTGGATCCCCTGAACAAGAGTTCCAGATGGTTATGAGCCATCCATTTCAGTCCTAGGAACCAAAGCTCAGATCCTAGAACAAGAAGCAAGTGCTTCTAACTACTGAGCCATCTCTTCAGCTCTAGTCCAGACTTTAAAAAAGTAAATCTTGGGGGCTGGAGAGATGGCTCAATGGTTAAGAGCACTGTCTGCTCTTCCTGAGGACCCGGGTTCGATTCCCAGCACCCACATGGCAGCTAACAACTGTCTGTAGTTCCAGTTCCAGGCAAACACCAAGGCAAATAAGTAAATAAATAAAGTTTTTTTTTAAAAAAAGTAAATCTTGTATGTCAGGCACCAAGCTAGACACACGGAAAACAATACATTGAATGACAGGGTTGAGCTGAACATGATGGGGCATTCCTGTAATCCCAACGTTCAGGGACCAGTGGGAGGAAGATTGCAAATGCAAGGTCACCCAGGGCTACACAGAGAGCCCTTGTCTCTAATGCCATAAACCAATCACAGCAGGGCTGGGCTGGAGGGACACTGGCAAAGACTAGGAAGTTTGGGGAAGCCTTTGTAAGGGACAACACATTTGAAACTGGACATGGTAGTGCATACCTTTAATCTTCAAACTACAAAGTCAGAGGCAGATAAGTGGATCTCCTTAAAGGTGTTCCAAGTCATCACAGTTTATATAGTGAGTTCCAGGACATCCAGGGCTACCTTGTCTATAGTGTGACCTTGTCTAGGGGGGAAAAGGATTCAACACACACACACTTTATTGGTATCTTTATAAAGATTTATCTTATGTGTATGAGTGTTTCTCTCTGTGTGTGGGGGCTGTGTGGGGGTGTGTGGATATGGGGGTGTGAGTGTGCACCATGATGTCTGGTACCCTCAGAGGTGAGGAAAGGCATCAGATAGTTGTGAGATGCCATGTGGATGCTGGGATTGAACTCAGATCCTCCGGAAGAGCTGCAAGTGCATCGTTCTTGCCCCCAAAGCTGCACTATTAGAGATGATAGGAGTTGGCTAGAGGGAAAAAAGAAGCAGGCAATACGATACAGGAAGAGCATGAAGGCCAGGCGTGGTGGTGCACACTTTTAATCCCAGCAGTAAAGAAGCAGAGGCAGGCAGATCTCTGAATCTAAGACCAGCCTGGTCTACAGAGCAAGTTCCAGGACGGGTTCCAAATCATCCAAAGTGCAGAGAAACCCTGTCCCAAAAAATAAAAATAAAATTAGAAAAAGAAAGAAAGAGGGAGCATAAAGCACCGCTGGTGGGGAAGAGAGAAACATAACCTGTAACAAGAAACGTTAGCTGATGGGACAGATACTTGTTTACCATTCTAGAGTTGGCCAGACCTGGAAGAATGGAGTCAGTAAATGAGGTGGACTAACGTCTCATGCAATAGCCAACTTTTTTTTTAAGCTTTATTTATTATGTATACAGTATACATAATAGTATACTGTATACAGAAGAGGGTATCAGATGTCATCATAGATGGCTGTAAGCCACCATGTGGTTGCTGGGAATTAAACTCAGGACCGCTGGAAGTGCAGTGTTCTTAACCTCTGAGCCATCTCTCCAGCCCGCAATAGCCAACTTTTAAAAAAGTATTTATTGGGGGCTGGAGAGATGGCTCAGCGGTTAAGAGCACCATCTGCTCTTCCAGAAGACCCGGGTTCGATTCCCAGCACCCACATGGCAGCTAACAACTGTCTGTAGTTCCAGTTCCAGGCAAACACCAAGGCAAATAAATAATAAATAAAGTTTTTTAAAAAAAAAAAAAGTATTTATTTTTATTTTATGTGCATTGATGTATTTTTATATTATGTGCATTGATGTTTTGCCTGCAAGTATGTCTGTGTGAGGGTGTCAGATCCCCTGGAACTGGAGTTACAGACAGTTGTGAGCTGTCAGGTAGTGCTGGGAATTGCATCTGGGTCCTCTGGAAGGACTGTTAATTACTCTTAATCACTGGGCCATCTGTCTCTCCAGCCCCACAATAGCCAACTTTATTCAGAGCATCAGACAATTTATGCTCTGAGAGTTCAGAAGACTCACACAAACAAATGAAGCATCTATTTACAAGGGCAAGCCACATATGTGGACTAGCTGCATGGGGCAAAACAACCAAATGTGTTTTTCCACAGAGACATCTAAACAAATAACAATAGCCAGTTGTAATGAATAATCTGAAATAAACTCACTCCTATCTGCCATACCTGGGAGGGCCATGAGAGCATAGTCCATGAACAATTTCATATTTTTGAAGCATGAAAGATCACAGATTCTTGTCTGGCCAGGCAGTAGTGGTGCATGCCAGCACATGAGAGGCAGAGGCAGTAGATCTCTGTGAGTTTGAAGCCAGCCTAGTCTACAAAGCAAGTTCCAGACAGCCAGGGCTATACATGAAAACCCTCCCTTGTCTTAGTTTCTTGAAGGTTTCTCAAAAGCACTCTGAATTCTTTCACACAACTCCACACTTGGACCATGTTCTGACAATATTATTAATAAAAACATTTATGTGTTACAAATTCTTTCTTTCCTCCTCCTCTTCCTCCCCCTCCTCTTTCTCCTCCTCCTCCTCCTTCTTCTTTTTCAAGACAGGGTTTCTCTGAATAGCCCTGGCTATTCTAGAACTAACTTTGTAGACCTGGCTGGTCTTGAATTTACAGAGGATCTGCCTGCCTCTGCCTCCTGCGCACCACCACACCTAGCATGTGCTAGAAGCTCTTAAAAGAATTTAGTCAGGTTAATTAACACTACATTATCGAAGAAACCCAAGTCTCTGTGATTTCCTGCCATAAAGATTCATTTCTTTCTCTCCATGATTGGTCGGCTTTTCCGGACAGTCTCCTCCAGGCTGTGACTCAGGGATACAGGTTCTCTCACATGTGGAATCTAGACTTAATAAAACAGACCTGAGAGCAAAAAAGGATGGCTGGTGAGATGGCTCACTGGGAAAGTCACTGACCAAGTCTATCAACTTGAGTTCGTCCTCCTGATGCTTCATGATAGGAGAGCAGAGACCCATTAGTTTTTCTCTGGCTTCCACACATACATCAGATATTGAGTGTATCTACACACAAACACAAGCAGGTAACACACACACAGTAAAAACAACAGTCAGGTGTGGCTTTAATCCCATCAAGACAAGCGTGGATCACAGGTGATCTTAAGACCAGCCTGGGCTACAGAGTGAGTTCCAGGACAGCTAGGGTTACCTAGTGAGATCCTATCTCAAAATTGAAGACACCTGAGGCTGGAGAATGACAGTTTATCAGTTAAAGGTACTTAACTGTTCCTGCAGAGGACCTGGGTTCAGGTCTCAGTATCTATATGGCTGTTCACAACCACCTGTTACAGTTTCAGGGGACCTAATGTCCTCTCGTGGCTGGCAGTGCTCCTGCAAGCACATGGTGCATATAAACTCACACAGGCACACACACATACACATCAAAATTAAAAATTAAACCTTAACAATAAAATGGGGGATGAGACTAGGGGAAGTGAGTGTGGAGGGAAGAGGAGACAGCAAGGGCTCATGGGAAGGACATAGCCAAAGTACATTATTAGCACACAGGAAAGTGTCAGAGTGAAACATGCCGTTTTACATGATTAATATACACTAATGAAACAGAGAAAGGAAGGGAGGAAACAAAGAGAAGGAGAAGGTTGGGAAGGAAGTTATGGATCAGGCTTGTTAAGTGAATATATCATATCTGCCTTCAGTTGCCCAGAACCCTGTCATCTGACCCCCAGCCAATAGCATAGATACTAGGAAATGAAGTTGACTCAGAATCTAGTGTCTATTTATTTATTTATTTATTTATTTATATGTGAATTGGTGTTTTGCCTGCATGTATAACTGTGTAAGGGTGTCAGATCTTGGAATTACAAACAGTTGTTAGCTGCCATGTGGATGCTGGGAATTGAACTCAGGTCCTCCAGAAGAACAGTCAGTGCCCTTAATTGTTGAGCCATCTCTCCAGCCCAGAATCTAGTGTCTTAACCATTGTTTGCTAACAAATCATCAAGAATCAGCCTCAAATGCGTATCTAACAAGTTACTCTTCCTGATAGGATATGAATTGAATTGGACAGTCACTAGATTTGCTATCTGCTAATGCTCAATGAGCCAGCTCTGGCCAGGAAACTCACAAACAGCACATTCTATGAAAGAAGACCGTGAACACAGCATTGATCATCAACTTCCTGGGAATGGAGACACAGCTGGGGAGAGATGCCAGATCTCTGAGGGTACCTGTGTAGTCTGAGTAGGTATGGTCTGAGGTGAACACTGTAATATATATATATATATATAATTTATATATAAATAAATAATTCATGATTATATACAATATAAAAATTAATTATGCAGTCCATTTGTTGTGAAAGTTTAAGTGAAATTATGTTAGGCATAGAAAATGATGCTTATATTGTTCAAAGAAAAAATTATCAGCCAGTAAAACAAAACAAACAATAAGAAAATCCATTTCTTTCTTTTTTTAAGAACTATTTACTATGTATACAACATTCTGCCTCTACCATGCCTGTGTGCCAGAAGAGGGCACCAGATCTCATTATAGATGGTTGTGAGCCACCACGTCATTGCTGGGAATTGAACTCAAGACCTCTAGAAGAACAGTCAGTGCTCTTAACCTTTGAGCCATCTCTCCAGCCTCAAGAAAACCCATTTCAAACAAACCAAATCAAACCAAATGAAATCCAGTACTTGCTTTCAGCCCAGGGCTCAGGGTTAAATAGTGTTGCAGGTTGGTGGAGAGCCTGAATATGCACCAACAGATTCCAGCATTGCCTGTCAAATGGAGAGGTGGCATGGTGGTTCCATCAGGCTTCTAAGTCTGACAGGAGAAGCAAGGCCTGCCAGGGCCGTCTGCACTTCCTCGCACTACCATACGCATTTTATGTGCTTTTAGTCTTTCCAAGATTTCCTTGGGATGTAGGTCGCATCCACCAAAAGTCATTATTGCAGGTGTTCTGGTTTGAATTGAAAATATTTTCTATGGGTTCATATTCTCAACACTTGGTCCCAGACAGATGGTGGCACTTTTGAGAATGGATTCTGGAAACTTTTGGAGATGAGGTCTAGACCAGAGAAGTAGGTCACTGGAGTATGGTCTTGGAGTGTCTTAAGTGCCCCTGTTTCCTGCCTTTCTCTCCTTCCTAGTCCCCAAGGATGTGAAGAGCCCAATTCACATGTCCCTGCCTCCAGGCACTGAGCTCCATTTTGCCTTCCCCTCCATGCAAGACACAAAGCTTCTGAAGCCATGAGCCCAAATGAGTCTATCTTGCCTCCCTTATTTCATTTCCATCAGGTACTGTGGTCACAGCAATTAGAAAGCAACTAAAACAGCAGGGAAGTTGCCAAGCTGGGATTTGCACAAGCCTTCTGCCTTCAGAGTCCTGGCAACAGTTGCTGCCTGTGAGAGGCTTAAAGATTTAATTGTGTTTATGCGGAGGAGCGCATGGGTGCAATCGGTTAATTAACTTCTTCTGACATCCTAGGCATCAAATACTTTCTCTTTTACCTTTGCTCTGGGCTCCTATTTGCAGGGAAAACCTTTGCATCCTTGCAAGTATGTGTGTGTGTGTGTGTGTGTGTGTGTGTGTGTGTGTGTGTGTGTGTGTTATGCAGAAGCCAGAGCAAGACATTGGATGTCTTTGTCACTTTTTACTTTATCTTCAGACACAGTTTTTCACTGGGCTGAAAACTATTTTTATTTATTTATTTTTATTTTATGTGCATTGATGTCTTGCCTGTGTGTATATCTGTGTGAAGGCGTTGTCGGGTCTCCTGAAACTGGAGTTACAGACAGTTGTCAGCTGCCATGTGAGTACTGGGAATTGAACCCTGTCCTCTGGAAGAGCAGTCAGTGCTCGAAACTGCTGAGCCATCTCTCCAGCCCCGGAAAACTATCTATTTTGGCTATCTGGCTGGCCAGTGAGTTCTCAGAATCCATCTACTGCTGGTCCAATCCCAAGTGCTGGGGTTACAAGTACACACAACCTTTCCAGAGTGTGTCTAGAAAGCCATAGCTTTTTACATGGGTGTCCCTAGTCCCCAGCCTCTGCATTCTGAAGGACAATTTGCTTGTTTTTACTAGGACCATTTGGCAAGGAAGAGCAGAAACTTCTAGAAAGCTTCCACTAACCCTCAAGGTGAGCCCTGTGGAGAATGAGCTTCCTTCTTCTCAGTGACAGTTGCTCAATTCCAGCAGTAAACTGCTTCCAGGGAGAAAGGACTACTTAAAGGTCTGTGTCAATTACATGGTGATCATGAAATTCATGATGTGACTAATCCAATGAACCTATGATTATCTGACATGATCCAAGAATATTCAGCGTAAAAGGTTCTTAGCTTCTCATTAGAGAGAAGCCAGTTGAGTCTGTGTGTACCATGGAAAGCTTCCTCCTTTCCTGGTCTCTCTCCATGGAAGACAGTGAGCATCAGTGTAACAGTTTCTGAATTAAGCTCAGTGTCCTGGGAGCTTATATAATGTCTGATTTTCACGGGTGACTCAAAGCTTGGGAACTCCGTATGTGGCTTTATATAACTTGCAGTACTATGAAGGTCTTTGACCTTAAAAATGTCCTTTGGTGATTTACATATGTTTTCCCATAACTAGAGTCTATGATTAGACTGTAGGTCATCCTGATAGGCCTCAACTTTCCAAAGTACACTGTGTTTGGAAACATTTTATAATCTTTCTTTTTTAATGGGGTGTGTGTGTGTGTGTGTGTGTGTGTGTGTGTGTGTGTGTGTACCAATGTGTACTCCTGTTCATATGAGGCTAGAGGACACCTCAGTAGGGTTCTCATTCCTCAAGGCCCATCCTTTCTGTTTGTCCCTTACTGACCTGGGGCTGGATCAGTGGACTAGGCTGGCTAAGGAGAAAGATCACCTCTGAATGGCTGCCACCTCCCAACCCATTTTAGAGCAAAAAGCCCAGTGCTCCTATGCATGGGTGGCTGTTGGTATTTTTCTCTCCAGGTTTCTGGGGCAAAGCTGATTGTTGATTGGTTCAAAAATTGCCGCCTGAGGCTGAGGAGGTGCTAGGTGGTTCAGAGTACTTGCTGCTTTTCCAGAGGACCCGAGTTTGGTTTCTAGCACCCACATCATGTAGTTCACAACCAAATGTAATTCCAGCTCCAGGGGATCCTGGAAAGCCCCTTTGGATGCCCTTTCTACACACACACACACACACACACACACACACACACACACACACACACAAAAGTTGTCATCTGTAAGGGGAGCAGTAGCCAATGAAACAACCTTTTACTATTATGGGGGAGGAGGCACCTTTCCAGGATGAGATCTGGGTGACTTGGTCTGTCAAAGACATACACACACACACAAACCGGCAAGAAGAGGAAACGAAAACAATCATCACAATAGTAAAAGAGTCACCAATGAACTGGCCTGGCACCCTTTGCTCTTCCTAGATAGAAATCACTAACAGGCAAAGAACCACTCTTTAGTGTTGGTCATTCTGGGTCCTTGGGAACCAAAGCCTTACAGGGCTGACAGACTCCACACCTCGATGGATAACTAGAGTCACGGCTTAGCTAGAAACATGTAATTCTAGGAACACATTTCAGAGTCTTAACTCTCTGGGTTCCAATTGCCAATGACCTTACAGTTGGCAGTTAGTGAAATCCTCGGCTCTAGCCGGCTGCTAGCAACAGCTGCAACAGCAGCCGTCAACACCAACCAGCGTGGAAGTCTAAAGTGTCTGGACTCTTCACCTCCACAACAGCTAACACTGCATCTCAGGCGCTCTAGTTACCAGGACCTCAGACACCAGTGTTCACCAGCTCTCAGGGGCTTGCAGCTTCTAGGGGCCCTTCCAGTCACCAGAACTGTCCTCTGCTCTCTTCAGGCCACAGCTCACTGCCTTCTTTTTTCCTCCATCTTGACATATCTGCCGCCAATGACCCTGGCCACTGTATGGACCTCTCTCGCTGCCCTGTTTCCACTGTCTTCTCTTCATATTCTCAGCCCAGACCTTCCTACCCACAGTAAAAATAAAAACCAGCTTTGGTACAGTGGCCCATACCTTTAATCCTAGTCCAGAGGCAGAGGTAGGTGGATCTCTCTCCCTAAGATCTACAGCCAGCGGGTCTACATAGTGAGACCATGTCTCACAAAACCAAAAAATAAAAATAAAAATTTTAAAATAAAATAAAAAGCAGACAAAGAGACCATTCAGGGAAGGGTTATTTTATCCTAGAACTAGTGCCTAATGTTGTAATATCTGGGAACAGTATAGAAGACTGTCTCCTGGCTAACTCAATAAAGTGAGCTGATCTGCCTTGATCATACCCGTCAAGAAGTGATGGGTATGGCTTATATGTAGAGGGTTATGTTTGCACCAATCAGCACAGTTCCTCCAATCACTGGCTTAATTTTACTTTCTTTTATTCATTTTTATTATTTTAATTACTGGGTTCTTGCCAAGTGACTAGCAAGGTATTTTCCCACCAACCTGAGTGAGACTAACTTCCGGGTTACCTAAAGTTCCTCCGATGTTTACTTATATGGGTGTGCAGTTTGTTCAGAGCGACTGTGACCTGAGCAAGGCCTCTGAGTGAACTGCCTTCAGCTGCCATAGATCTCAGTCTTCATAGCAGGAGGATTCTCAGAGTGGCCAGAAAGAATCCCAAACAACCAGGCTGTAGGAAGGCAATCTGATGAGTTTCCAGGGTACAGACTGGCTCTGTTCCCCACTCCAGGCCACTGGACTTAAGGAAAAGACTTGTCATTCAAAGGCCTGGATAGCCTGCTCCCTGTGCTTCCTTCCACTCAGTCACATAGCAAAACACAAAGATGCTTATGACAAAGAATTGAAGAGGGGCCGTAGAGACGGCTGGGTGTATTGGTTGCTTTTGCAGAGGATCCAGGTTCAGTTTTCAACAACCACATGGTGGCTTCACAACCAGAAGATCTGAACATTCTTCTGGTCTCTGTGGGTACCAGGCATACAAATGGTGCATAGACATACATACATGCAAAGCACACACACACACACACACACATATTAGTTTTTAAAAATTCTTGGGGCTGCAGAGATGGCTCAGTGGTTAAGAGCACTGGCTACTCTTCCAGAGGTCCCAGGTTCAATTCCCAGCACCCACATGGCAGCTCACAACTGTCGGTAACTTCAGTTCCAGGAGATCTGACACCCTCACACAGACACACATGAAGGCAAAACACCAATTCAGATAAAATAAAAAATATTAAAAAATATAAATTTAAAAGAAATCCTAAAGACAACCCAATACAATGCTATCATTCTTAAAGGCACAAAGGGCTAAAATGCCCTTTTCGCATCCCAGATGTCTGTGGGTTTTCTTGACTTCATGTTCTTGCTTCTTCATATAACCTTACACTGAGTCCTCTCTGACCAAGGAAACCAGAACTGTTTGTTGCTGTCTGTGATGGAGAGGATAAACTTTAGCCCTCAGAACCTGAAAACACTATTTCATATGACAAAAATCACATGTGGAAGATGTGATTGAATTGTGGACTTCGTAGTGGAGACAACCTAGAATATGCAGCAATCACCAGCTTTCTTCCCAAGAGACGGGAGGACCAGAGGCAGTAGGAGGTATGGCCATGGACATGAGAGGCTGAAGATGGAGGCAGGGACTGTTGCTGGCCTTGAGAAGCTGTGAAAGGAGAGAAAAATGGATCCTCCCCTGAAACCTCCAGGAGTCAATCCTGGGAACACTGGGCTACATTTCTGTGAGACTTTTCACCTCTAAAAGTGCAGGAATGCATATTCATGCTGTTCTGAGTCACTAACTTTGGGGCAACAATCACAACAGGAAACTAATGTGGGACTTGACTAAACCATAAGTCCACTATTTGTGAGGTCCCTTCTAGAAGACAGAAAATAAGAACACTGAGCACATGACAGTGATTATTAGTTTAGCATTGTGGAAAGGTCCAGCATCTGCTTTGAAGAGGTCATTACCTCTAGCTAGAAGGATCTAAGGAGAAAAAAAAAAAAAAGGAACCGACAAGAGAGTTGTCAGTGGGGCCACACTCACAGAAAACACCAAAGTCTTTGCAGGAAGAAAGAACTAACATTCTGATTTTAAAACCCTGACTGCTCAGAGATGGGTTCAAATCAAGTTTTTCTGGTGACTATACTGGGTGTTCAGGAGCCCAGTATAGCTCTGAGCCTTTCTCAGGTGAGCTTTTAAGCACAAAAAGCATGTTCTGTGTTAACATACTTCAGTGGACAAAAACAGCCAGAAGCGAAACCATAGAAGCCAAAAGCAAGGGTAGTACATTTTGAGACTTTCCCAGAACTATTGGACTTTGATGGATCAGGTCTTTGTTTTAGTTTTGGCAGGTGGTGCTGTCTATGTGCTGGGTTTTACACCCTGAATGGTGCTTCTGTCATGAAGTCAGTTGTGCTAAGGAATGGAGGCCTACAAAGGTCTGGGGCTCTGTTACAAAACTACCACCACATCAGGTGTGGTGGCACACATCTAACCTCAGCACTCCAGAGGCACAAGCAGGAGGATCTTTGTGACTTTGAAGTCAGCATGGTCTGTATAGTGAGTTCTAGACTAGCCATTGGATATACAGAGAGACCCTATCTCAAGAAACAAAAATAGCAACAATGACAAAATGGCCTGCTGTACGAAGTCTTTCTTGGTCCCACCAGCCAGCTCCCAAATAATAACATGGTGACTTCTTATTAATTGTGAAAACTTGGTCTATAGCTTAAGCTTCTTTCTAACTAGTTCTTATAATTTAAACGAACTCATTTATATTAATCTACATTCTGTCACATTGCACGTGGCTGTTACCTCTTCTCTTGCACATCCTGCTTGCCCTGTGTCTTCTGGCATCTCTGCCTCTCTCCTGGTAGAGTCCTCTCTGTCCTTGGAAATCCCACTTAACCTCTTCCTGCCTAGCTATTGATCACTCAGCTCTTTATTAAACCAATCAGAAGGTGCCTTTGAAAAGACACAATTTCACAGCATAAACAAGTATTCCATAATAACCAATGCCCTGACTACCATCTACAGTAGCTGAGACTATTATTAAAACTGAAGCTGTGCTTTACACACACATATTTATTTCTCTTTTGTTCAAAGTCAGTCTAGGTCTGTCTCACTGTTATCATGAATTACCTTTCAGGGCATCCTGTTTGTTGTAATGGAGACACCCTGGTCACCTTCCTAGATGTGAATACAACATCCTAAGCCAATGATATATAAAATATATGGGCATTACACAAATCCTAACTGGTATTAATAATAAAAACCTGGAGCCAGATATTGGGGCAAATGTTAAAAGGTCAGAGAGACAGAGGGACAACCCACAGCCACTTCTTACCTTGTCAGCTCCTCAGGCTGACAAGGATAGATCCTGTGTCCACAAATTCTCAGACTGAATAGGGGAAGTGAACCCCAAGACAAAATGGAAGGGGCAAACTCTGTCTCTTCTTGCCTTATATACCTTTCTCAGCCAAGCCTATCATTTACTTCCTTGTGCTAGGATTAAAGATGTGTGTTTCCCAAGTACTGGGAGCAGAAGCATGGGATCCCAAGTGCTGGGATTAAAGGTGTGTGCCACCACCACCTGACTCTTATTTGGTCTTGAATTTACAGAGATCCAGTTAGATTTCTGCCTCTGCCTGCTGAGTGCTGATTGAAGGTGTGTGTCACCACTGCCTGAACACTATGGCCAATTCTGGGCTGGTTCTGTCCTCTGATTTTCAGGCAAACTCTATTTTTTTAGAGTTTACACAATGTATCACCACACTGGCTTTCTGGTTCTGGTATACCTTCCACAGGGGTTTATAGAGACTACTTTGCCAAGGAGCTCACTTTTTTGTCTTCTAGAAGACCCAAGGAAGTAAGAAGTCTGTGTTATATAATAGAGTTTTTGTTTGTTTGTTTGAGACAGGGTTTCTCTGTATAGCCTCAACTAGCCTGGAACTCTCTTACTACACCAAGCTGGCTTCAAACTCAGAGATCTGTCTGCCTCTGCTGCTTGAGCACTGAGGTTAGAGGTGCCCACCACCATGCCTGTCTTTATTTTTATTCATGTATTAATTGTTATTATTATTTTATTTTGAGACAGGGTTTCTCTGGATAACAGTCCTGGCTGTATTGAAACTCCATAAACCAGGCTGGCCTCAAACTCAGAGATCTGCTTGCCTCTGCCTTCTAAAAATTGGAATTAAAAGTGTGTTTTATGTGTTTTGGTGTTTTGCCTGCATATATTTCTATATAGAGAGATATATAGAAATAGGTGTTTTGCCTGCATATATTTCTATTTGAGAATGTTAGATTCCCCTGAAGCTGGAGCTACAGACAATTGTGAACTGTCATGTCGGTGCTGGCAATTGAACTCAGGACCTCTGGAAGAGCAGCCAGTGCTCTTAACCACTGAGCCATCTCTCCAGCCCTGACTTTTATTATTTATTTATTTATTTAATTATTTTTAAATTTTAGTTATATGTATATAAGTGTATGTGTGCATGTGAGAACAGTGACCTCGGGACTAAAAGAGGGCATCAGATGCTCCAGAGCTGGAGTTACAGGGAGTTGGGAGAGAACACACATGGGTGCTGGGAGAGCAGTCTGCACTTCCAACAGCTAGGTCACGTTCCCAACCTAGTTCTTATTTTATTTTCTTCAGACACAGTCTCTCTATATAGCTCTGGATATCCTAGAACTCTCTCAGAAGACCCAGATAGCTCTTTTATTTTAGATATTACTTTCTTTTTATTTTATTAATTTTTATATCATTATTATATTCTTTTTTTTTCCAGACAGTGTCTCTCTATATCGTCCTAGCTATCCCAGAACTTGTTATGCAGGCCAGACTGACCTCAAACTCATAGATACCCACCCGCCACTGTCTTCTGACTACTGGAATTAAAGGTATGTACCAACATGCCTAGTGATTACTATTATTAGAGATATACTCTGTTATGCTGAGTGTTGAAGTCAGAAATTTCAGGCCCAGCTTAACCCTGAAGTCCAGATCCTCAGTCCCTTAGTCCCAAATAATCACACAAAAGCTTATATTAATTACAAGCTGTTTGGCCCATAGCTCAGGCTTGTTACTTGTTAACTCTTATACTTTAGGTTAATCTATATTTTTATTTGTCTTTAGCTACACATGACTTGGTACCTTTTTGCTCAGCGCAGCATTCCCATCCTGCTTCCTCTGTGTCTCACTGGCATCTGCTGCTCTGCTCCTCTGCTTCCTAGAATTCTCCTAGTCTGCTTTCCCTAACCTCTACTTCCTGTGTAGTTAATTGACCAAGCAGCATTTTATTAAACCAATAGGAATGATAAATATTTACAGTGTACAAGAGCATAGTCCCACAGCACAGTCTTTGTGTTCTTCACATATATTTTTCAATTGTCTGTCAGATAACATGGTAGCTAAGCACCTTACCCCTGAGAAACAACCCCCATCTATATGTCTTTTCTTTTAAAAATTTTATTTTTTATTTTATGCATATGGGTGTTTTGCTTTCTTGTACATAAGTGTACCATGTATGTCAGAAAAGGGCAACGGCTTCCCAGGAAGAATTGAGAGCAACCTGGGAACCAACCCCAGATTCCCTGCAAGAGCTGATACTATTGTGTTTTGGTTTTTAATTAAAAATATATTTTTTATTAATTTTTATCTTGTGTGTATGGGTATTTTACCTGCATGTATATCTGTGCTCCACATGCTTGCCTGGTGCCTGTAGAGGTCAGAAGAGGGTGTTGTATCCCTAGAACTGTAGTTACAGATGGTTGTGCAAACTGGTAATTGAACAAATGTTCTTAACCACTGAGCTAGCTCTCTTGCCTCTAAAGTTAGATTTATTCATTTTATTTTATGTGTTAATGTTTTAGATGCATATATGTATGCTCATCATATGAGTGCTTGGTCAGAAGAGGGCATTGGATCTTCTGGAATTGAAGCAACAGATGGTTGTGAACTGAACCCAGGTCCTCTGCAACAGCAACAAGTGCTCTTAACTATGGAACCATCTCTCTAGTCCTTTGGTGTGTGTGTGTGTGTGTGTGTGTGTGTGTGTGTGTGTCACGGTTTCTCTGTATAACAGCTCTGGTTGTCCTAGAACTCGTTTTGTAGACCAGGCTGGCCTTGAACTCACAAAGATCTGCCCACCTCTGCCTCCTAAGTACTGGGATTAGAAGCGTGCGCCTCCACGTCTGGCTCATTTTGTTTTTAATACATGCCTTTCTTTACTCTTAGTAGCCTGGAGATATACAATAAAGAAAGCCTTATTACTATAATTAGAAGAATTATTCTGATAATTACTGTATTGGTCTTTTTGATAATAACATGCTCTTAGTTGCTGATGATAGAATTCACTGTCATGAGTTTTAACAGTGAAAGATTACAGCCTCATAGTTGGTAGTTCACAGGATTGCCAGCAGTGCTTGGAAAATAGACTAACATTCTGCACAGCCAGACACAATCCTAGGAGAAAGACTCAATCTGCAACGGGCACCTTCTCGGAAATTCCACTGCCACTGCTCACCAGTTGGTATCTATGTGCTGGGGGCTGGATGATAGGACTTCTAAAGCTCTGCTACCCAAAGGCAGCTTCATATGCACGTGGCTGCCACTGCACCTGAGTCACTTTCCCCTCCCCAGATTCCATGCTCTACATAAACTCGGTACATGTAGCAGCCTACCTACAAGTAACTTCCAGCACAGTGAGCTTCAGAAAGGGTCAAGGTGGGTACTGTGGATCTGTCTGTAGAATCTGCCATAATGACTGTGGTAGTCTGAATTGGCCCCCTTAGGTTCATAGGGAGTGGCACTATTAGGAGGTGTGGCTTTGTTGAAGTAAGTGTGACATTGTTAAAGGCAGTCTGTCACTGTGGAGGCATGCTTTGAGGTTTTATATATACTCAAGCCACACCCAGTATCTCAGACCACTTCCTGTTGCCTTGGCAATCAAGATGTAGCTCCTGACAACTCTCAGCTCCTTCTCCAGCATATTGCCCTGTTCTGCCATGATAATAATGGAGTAAACTTCTGAGACTGTAAACAAGCCACCACTATTAAATGTCTTCCTTTATAAGAGTTACCATTTGGGGGCTGGAGAGATGGCTCAGGGGTTGAGAGCACTGACTGTTCCTCCAGAGAACCTGAGTTCAATTCCCAGCATCCACATGGCAGCTAACCACTGTCTATAATTCTAAGATCTGACACCCTTACACAGTTATACATGCAGGCAAAATACCAATTCACATTAAATTAAAATAAATATTTTTTAAAAAGATGTTTGATTTAAAAAAAAAAAAAGAGTTACCATTTGGACTGGAGAGATGCCCCAGAGGGTAAGAGCACTGACTGTTCTGATGGAGGACCTGAGTTCAATTCCCAGCAAACACATGATGGCTCACAACCATCTATAATGACATTGGTACCCTCTTCTGTATAGTGTATACATAATAAATCTTAAAAAAAGAAGTTACCATCTATGGTTATAGTGTCTCTTCACAGCAAAAGAAACTCTAAGACAATGCCCATGTTACCCATCTTCAGGTAACATGTGTGATAGAATGATGGTGAGGAGAGGGGACAGTGCGATTAATGTGTCCAGCCCTGTGCTAAACACTTTGACTATCCCGGTGACCCTGTGAAGGCTATTTGTGCTCTTCAGTTAAAAATGAAGACTCAGGGGGCTGGAGAGATGGCTCAGTGGTTAGGAGCACTGACTGCTCTTCCAGAGGACCAGGGTTCAATTCCCAGCACCCACATGACAGTTTTCACAGTTGTCTTTAATTCCAGTTCCGGGGCCTGACACCCATGGCAAAAAACCAAAGCACTTTTTTTTAAAAAAAAAAAAAAAATAAATAAAGACACAGAATCAGAGAGATTAATTTGCCTTAGGTTTTACCATAAATCAAATTAAGATTCATTCAGCTGGGGCTGGAGAGATGGCTCAGTGGTTAAGAGCACCGTCTGCTCTTCCAGAGGACCCAGGTTTGATTCCCAGAACCCACATGGCAGCTAACAACTATCTGTAGTTCCAGTTCCAGGCAAACACCAAGGCAAATAAATAAATAAATAAAAGTGTTTAAAAAAAAAAGATTCATTCAGCTTTGAGAGTCTGAACTTTATCATATTAATGATATTTTATTTGTTTTCTTAACTTTTATTTATTGTTATTTTTTTTAATATTTATTTATTTATTTATTTGCCTTGGTGTTTGCCTGGAACTACAAACAGTTGTTAGCTGCCATGTGGGTGCTGGGAATCGAACCCGGGTCCTCTGGAAGAGCAGAGGGTGCTCTTAACCGCTGAGCCATCTCTCCAGCCCCTTTATTGTTATTTTTATGCTTGTGTGTGAGAGTGTATGTGTATGTGTGTGTATGTATGTGACTGTGTGTGTGTGTGTGTGTGTATGCATGTGTGTATGCTCTCAGAAGCCCACAGAAGGCAGAAAAGTGCTTAGGATCCTCTGGAGCTGAAGTTATAACATTTGTGAGTCACCTGATACAGGTGCTGGGACAGGAACTTGGGGCCTCTATAAGAGTAGGACTTGATCTTAACCATCCTGCTCCAACCCTGTGGTAAGCTATCTCCCAGGGGCCCTATTATTGGTTTTTAGTCCATCTGGAAAGTATATCTTGCCTAGGTGATCTGTGTTTCCCAAGTTCCTGGAAGAGTCTGCCAACCTAGAACTTTGATGCGTGTTTTTAACCAGAAGAAGAAACAAGATATTGTGAACGTGGACAGCAAAGAGGGTTTGTCTGGCCAAGTCCTGCCTTTTGTGTCCAGTCTAAGGTGACGGGTCGCAAGGAGAGTTTGTGCACCAAATGGAAAAAGTCAACTGGAAAGGTTTATCTGTGAAGAGAATTGAAAGAGGATCAAATTTCTATGTGCAGTCTAGTCTCTCTAGGAAGCCTCACCTAAGGGGAGGCTACTTTAGAGGGCTAACCCTAACAGTAGGCTAAACTTCAGTGACTTGCCTCTTTCTTCATCCCTAAAGGCAGAGCCAGTCTGACAAGACAGGGCCTGTAGCGTTATACAACAGTCCAGCCGTGTTTTCAGCCTCAATGCCCAGGGCAAGTGTAATTAACATTCCAAAGTGTCGACTATTTCCCCACCACAAAAGCCCCGCAGCATCTTACTGCAATTGAGACTTGAGGATTCACACCACCATCCTTCCTGTACCACACACACACAGCACACATCAAGGTTGTGCAGAAAAATCATCGTTCTAAACTCTGACATTCCGCACTGGATGGAACCTACTGAGTTACAGACAAGAGACACTTTGAAAGGAGCATCTGATCCAGTGTCCTCCCACCTCTTGTTTCTAAATTAGAATCCCAAACCCAGATCCACTGTAGTCATGCTTTCATTTCAAACTTGTGTCATCCTGTTGAACTGGGGCCCACAGGAAATAGGGCCTGGCAAATCCTGGAGCTCCTGGAATTTGATCCCAACCCAGTACCTGACCTGATCTGGTTTCCTTTGGGCTAAAGCATTTATTTTCTTGGTTGCATGCAGAACAGTAAGTTCTAAAATGTAATACGGAAATCACTGCTGGTATGTAATAACCACTAACTGGTATATGAACTTTTTATTTTTTGATTTATTTGCAGTTTTGCTCTACAGTCTGCCTTCAAACTCCTGGGCACATGCAGTCTTCCTGCCTCAACTTCTTTTGTAGCTGAGGTTATAGATAACACCCGGAAGTGTCCAGTTTACAGTATATTTCTGGTTTTTTTGTTTTGAGGTCCGAGCTCATGTATTCCAGGCTGGCCTCCTGTAGCAAATGATGACCTTGAATCTCTGATCCTTCTGCATCTCCTGAATGCTGAGATTACAGAGGTGAGCCACTCTATTTGGTGTAGGTACTCCTGGTGATTGAATCCCAGATTAGCTGTCTACCTGAGCAGTCCTCAGCTCCAAGTCCACATCATGAACCAACATTTTAAACTGTAATACTTAGCTTTATGTGCCATTAAAAACCTAGTGTCAGGGATGGCAGGACGGCTCAACAGGTAAAAGAGCTTCCTGACAAGCTTGACAGCCTCTTTGATTCCTAGGGTGCCATTTCAAAGACTGCGCATTCACCTAGTGGTTGGCAGTGATGGTCTAGGTATTCCACTGGCCAAGCCAAGGGTGATTTCCTTCTCATGGCTCATCTTTGCCTTGAGGGCTCTGTGTGGGGAATTGCAATGAACTTACTCATGCCTTATAGACATTCTGGGCTCTTGGGGTCTTTGGGCCATGTTCTTTATGTTCTTTTCCTTCTAGATTACAGGTCTGACCTATCTCCTTGTTTGGTACTGGGGGATTGAACTCATGGCTTGGCACAGGCTAGATCCTCATTTCTCTCCTGGGCTGTGTGTCTCTAGATGTATGAGTTATTTGATCCAGTTACCTCTCTGTTCTCACTGGATTTCCTTTTTCCCAGATCTGTGACTGACTGGAACAGTTTCTTCTCTTCTGTGTTTCTCTGTCAACACAGTCAGCTAGATCAAGATGAACTACAGAAGTAAAAGAACAGGTTTATTTAAGCAAAGCAACTCCAGGGTGAGTTCTCCAGTCCCAGTGATCGAAGCTGGAGAAGTCACACACTCAAAATAAAGCAGGGAAATTACTTAGTCTGTAGGTAAGGGGTGATGATGTGTCTGCCACAAGCTGGGTTTATGCCCAAGTATGGTCAAAAGCTAGAATGGTAGGGAATTGGGTGGCTGGCGACTTCAGGGGAGGAGCTGCTGTGGACACCAAGAATTCAGAACTGGACTTTTTGGTGCCTTCTCTTTGTTAGAGATTTTCTAAAAGGGCAAGATTTGGACAGAGAGAGAGAGAGAAAGAGAGAGAGAGAGAGAGAGAGAGAGAGAGAGAGAGAGAGAGAGAGAGAGAGAGAGAGATGGGGCTTTCCAGATCAAGCAGGAGTGAGCTGGAGCTTCCCACCAAACAGCTTCCTCTTTCTACTTCTTTTGGGGAGTGTGATGAGAAAAGCCGAGAACCCCCTGAGAGCTGTTCAAGGTTGGGCCAGGAAGATGGCTCAGGGAGATGTTTGTTTGTGGACAAGTCTGATGATCTGAGTTCGAGTCCCTTGGACCCACAAGGTAGGAGGGGGGAAACCAGATTCCTGTAAATTGTCCATCTTACCTCCGCACCTGTACTGAATGCACATGCTCCACCTCATAAAATAAATAAATAAAATACAATAAACTTTGGAAAATATTTTAAGTTTTTCTACAGGTAACCCTAGGAAGAAACCCATTTCATTTATAGTCTCTGAACAGAGTGCTTATCTCATTAATAAATATATATTCTAAGAGATTTACAATTCACAACTCATGGATTCTTCTAGCAGCCCATGAGCTACATGCTCTCATTGTCTCTGTCATTGTTCAGATGAGGAAACCTAGGCATGCAAAGGTGATATAATCTGACAGTCCCTTGGCCAAGGAGGAACAGATTTCCTATCGAAAGGCAGGGCTGTCTAAGATAGTGGTCAGCCGGCATCCACAGTGTACCAAGGCTGTGAAAGGAAGATCAAGGCTGAGGAAAGATAAGTTTGGGGAGAGAAGATGGAAGAAGAGCCGTTACAAGTCTTTGTTACTCTGGTTTGTTTGTTGAGACATTGTCTACACACTGTAGCCTATGCTGACCTTGAACATGCCACAGTCTGGCTCCCAGGGAATTGCAGGTGTGTATGTCACTACCTTTAGCAGCTGGCAAGTCATTCATAACCCACCCCCATAAAGCCTCAGAGTGTAGCCCTGGCTGGCCCAGAAGTCATTGTGTAGACCTATTTGGCTTCAATTTTATAGAGCCACCTGCTTCTGCCTCCCACCGTGCTGCGATCAAAGGTGTCAAAGGTGTGTGGCTTCACACCCAGCCCATTAAAAAAAAAAAAAAAAAAAAAAAAAAGATATATTTTTAACTTTTTTTTTTTTTTTTTGCAATAATGTCAATGTAGTCCCGGAGCTTGCTATATAGACCAGGATGGCCTTGAACTCACAGAGATCTGCCTGTCTCTGCCTCCAGAGTGCTGGGATCAATGGCTTGGGACATCATGCCCAGTTTATTTTTAACTTTTTAAAAATTTCTGTATTTATGCTACGTGTGTGCAGGTACCTGTAGAGGCCAGAAGAGGGCGCTTTGGAGCTAGAGATAAGGTGGTTGTGAGTGGCCTCTTGTGGGTGCTGAGAACCCAACTCTGGTCCTCTGCAAGAATAGCAAGCACTCTTCATTTTTTTTAATTGTAACTTTATTTTATATGTATGAGTGTTCTGCCTCATGACTTTATGTGCACCTAGTGTCATGAAGGCCAGAAGGGGTTATCAAAATTAAAGGCTGTTGTGAGCAACCATGTGGGTGCTGGGAATTCAAACCCAGACCTTTGAGAGAGAGCTGCACGGGGCTCTTAGTTTCTAAGCCATCTCTCAAGTCTCCAAGTCATTATTATTCATGAGCCTTTGGACTTGCAAGCAGGACTTACATTTCCTGGGGGTTTAGATTTGCTGGATTGTTGTTGCCTTTTTGTTGTTGTTGTTGTTGTTGATTTGCTATGAACCTACCCTGCTATCTATAGCCATTCTCTGACAGTTGCTCTACAGCAGTCTGTCCTCAGCCAGAGGGATTCACACAGGTGCTCTGTCAGCTGCGTCCAGATCTTTATCACCTCTTTACAGAGGCCTGCACCTGAGATTCTGCCCTGGGGCTGCTAGAGTAGATATTTCTCCTTCCAGCACAGATCTGCAAGTGCCTGGAATGTTTTTGAAGATTTACTCTAGATATGTACAGTGTCCTGTCTGCTCCCAGGGAATTTTAATCTTCCTGTTACCACCCATAGGAGAAGATCGTGCATGAGAAGCTCCCTGCCTTATGTTGAAACAAATTTGGATGAGATTTTTGTACCAGGGTCTCCTGCTGAGTACCTGGCTGCCCCCTGCAACACCCTTTTTCTTTTTTTTCTCTTCTTTCTTCCTCTCCTCCTGTCTTCCTTGTGTATGTGTATGGATGTGTTTCTGTGGCTCTGTGCAAGTGGAGGCCAGAGGTCAACATTGGGTGTCTTGCGGAACACCTTATTCTTTGAGCAGAGTTTCTCATTGGACCTGGAGATGATTGATTTGGCTAAAGTGACAAGCCAGCAGGCACCAGAAACCCTTGCCCTGGCCCTCAGAACTGAGGTCACAGACGGGTACCATGCCAGGTTGTTGTTACTATTGCATTGGCTAATTTTTATGTCAGCATGATATGTCAGGTGAGTCATTGTGGAAGCAGGAACCTCAACTGAGAAAAATGCTCTCCCTAAGTTGGCCTGTGGCCAAGCCTGTGGTACATTTTCTTGATTGATAATTGATGTGGGAAGGCCCAGGTCTGTGGGCAGTACTACCCTTGGTTTGATGGTTCTGGGTGCTATACGAAAGCAGTTAAACATGCCACAAGGAACATGTCTAAGCAGCACTCCACTATGGCCTCAGCTTCATTCAGCTCCTGCCTCCGGGTTCCTGCCTCAAGTTCCTGGATGATGGACTTCAGGCACTAAGAGAAGATAAACCCTTTCCTTCCAACTTGTTTTGGTCATGGTGTTTCATTATACCAATAGAAACCCCAACAAAGATACATATTTATGTAGGCAATCACACGCCATAGTACTCATGTGGAGCTCAGAGGACAATTTCAGGAGTTATTGCTCTCCTTCAACTTGTGTGTCCTTAGCTGCCCACCATCTCACCAGGCCTGTACCGGTGGTTTTATGTAAAAGCTGGGGATCCAAATTCAGGTCCTCACACTTGGGTTGTGAGCGCTTTATCCCCTAAGCTACCTCCTCAGCTCCCTGACCCACTTCTTGGTAACTTGTTTGCATATATTTACTCTTCTCTTTGGTTCTGGGAGACTCTTAGAAAATGCTTTCTAAAAATTAGGCTTTAATTGGACGAATTGGGGTTATGCGTGCCTAGCCCAGATTAGTTTAGAACCCTAGATCATCCAGTCTCTGCTTCCTGAGTGCTGATTTTACAAGTGTCAATCAGCATAGCAGCTTCCCACCTGCCCTTCAGGGCTGGAGATTAGATCCAGGGCCTTGTGCTTGCTAATCAACTGAGTCTACCAACTGAGCTAAATCTGTGTTTAATAATAATTCAATATGCTAAAAATAGCTTCATGCCTTTGAGGCAGGTAAGTTAAATGAAGGGAATAATTAAACACTGAGATAGCTCTCTTTAGGAAATGTATCTGGACTTAGATTCCTGAGCCTGTATGATCTGCCCATGAGGACTAGAGAAGTCTATATCCCGAGCTTTTTAAGCTCCAACTGCTTTAAACTACTCTCAATTTTTAGTTCTAAAATACGGCTATCAGACCTGAGAGAAGCTTGCTAAGAAATATCTTAGGATCCAGAGCTTGCTCATTGGGACATAGAAGAGAAGTTTGGGTCAAAGATAATCCATTTACTTGAGAAACAGCAGCCCCATAGAACTAACTGAACCCAGCAGCCGGTTATAAAGTGGAGGAGGGAATGAAAAAGGAATGGCACATGTTGGGAAGGCTGAGGCGGAAGATGGGGTGGATATGATCAATACACACTACCTTATCAAAGAATAAATTAATTTTTTGGGACAGTCTCATTATATAGCCCTGGTGCAGACCAGGTTGGCCTTGAATTGATAAAGATTCTCTTGCTTCTGCCTCTGGAGAGGTGGATTACAGGCATGTGCCACCACACCCAGCACAAAATAATATTAAAAGAAATAGGAGCGGGAGAGATGGCTTTTGGTATGCTCCTGCCTGAGCACCCGAGTGCTGTGAATACAGGTGCACATGCTTCCACGCGTCTAGTTCTTATTCTGTTGTTTTCAGGCAGCTCCAATTTTTCTGTTTTGCTGAGTAGAGGCCATTGCTTTCTCTAGGCTTCCATGCTAGTAACCCGTTAGTGCCATTTCCTGGGTGGCCAGGATGTAGACATCATAGTACAGGAATGTGTTTAAATCAATAAACTCTGCTTTATTTAGTATTATGGTTTCTCTTCATCTTTCCTTTCCCAAAGCAAACAGGGGACCTGAACTACCTAGGCTCTCCTAGCTTCTACACACACACACACAAACACACACACACACACACACACACACACACACACACACACAGGGTGGGGGGGCAGCTGGCTTTATCTCCTTCAATATACACATTCTTTCCCTCCATTAGTGGTTCTAACATTTTCTTGGTGGGGTTATATTGTGGCTTGACCTTAGTTTGGTCCAGCTGAAAAGATATTAATAGACCCTGAGAAGGACTTGTTTTGTCTTGCAAGGTGGATAAACGTACCAGTGAGAGATGAGGCACTAGCCTTTAATGGAAAGGTCAGAGGCACTTCTACAACCCCAGAGCATTCAAGGTGATGGGGTTTTTAAGGGTTTTAGATGCATGGGAAAAGATGCCCTGGCACAGGTGTCAGAATCCCACCTTTCCAGCTGCTAGCCCAGACCTTGGCCAGGCAGACTTGCTAGAGCTGAGAATCATTTTAGAATTCTGCTACTCTTTTATTTTTATTTTATTTAAAAAAATCTTTAAAATTTTTTTATTTTATGTGAATTGGTGTTTTGCCTGCATGCATAACTGTGTAAGGATGTCAGATCTTGGAATTATAGTTAGCTGTCATGTGGATGCTGGGAATCAAACTCAGATCCTCTGGAAGAAGTCAGTGCTCTCAACCGCTGAGCCATCTCTGCAGCCCCATGAATTCTGCTGCTCTTATAATGGAGCCCTGGTCCTGTACTCAGCTTTCTATGCCTTCTCTCAAGCTGGTGATATGACACTTCGATTTTCATCCTTAGCCTTTGACAATTAATCACTCTAAGACTGTTGTCTTTCTCCATGGTGTAGATTTACTGCATCCCTATTTACACAATTTCATCTGCATATGTTGGTGTTCTGAGACAGTATCTCATTAGCTCAGGTTGGTCTTGAACTTGCCACTGTTTTGCCCTAATCTTCCAAGTGCTAGAATTACAGGCATGTGCTCCATGCCTGTCTTTAAATTATCATTTCCCTCATATATATATATTTAAAAATATATTTATATATTATATTATTATTTTATATAATATTATATTAATATTATTATTAATATATATTTAATATATATATTTTAAAAAGCCTGCCAGATTGCACCTACTGGTGCATTCTTCCATTAAGATTATATTCCAGCCTTCTAAAAAAGTTTATTTTATTTATTTGTATGCATCCGTGTCTATGCATGTCAAGGCCTGCAAGGTATTGGGGTCCTCACTGACAGTTGGTTACAGAGTAATGCAGCTTTGATGTTTCAGACTCCTCTCCTGGGACTCAGTGTCCTCGGAATCAGCATCATGCAGTAATGGGGTGAGGGAAAGAGTAGGATTGAGGAGAAATAGAAGCTGAACTAAATGTCATCATAGCAAAACCTTCAGCCAATCACTTTCTTGAGAGCTGGCCCTATCAGGGAGCTCTGGAGCCCAGACAGCCTTCAGAGCAGTCCCACCCTGAACCCACACCTAGTCTAGAAAGCCTCACCTGGAAGTGCTGTAATATACATGAAGAAGCTTTCCTCAGCTGAGGGCAATTCCTGGAGTGGGATTCAGAGGAGGGCTGCTGGTTACTAATCCTCCCCAAGCAAGGAAACAGGTGTTGTAGCTGAGAAGAGCCTGCATTCTTTGGTGTGGAGCAGTAGAGGGTGGAGAAGTATTGTGCCAGTGGAGATGGGGAGAGCATAGTGTAGGGTAAAAGGGTAAGCTAAAGAAACCTACCCTGTCTCTGAAGTCAGAGCCAATTAAAGAAACCTACTGTGGCTCCAAAACCAGAGCCAGTGAAAGAAACCCACCCTGGATCTAAGACCTGAACCACTGAAAGAAACCACCCTGGCCCTGAAACCAGAGCCAGTGAAAGAAACACACCCTGGATCTGAGACCTGAGCCAGTGAAAGAGACACTTTATCCCTAAACCTAGAACCAAAGGAATGTACCTTCTTTTGACTCTGAAACCAGAGCCAAAGAAACACACGTTGGCCCTAAAATCAGAGCCAGTGAAAGAAATACGGCCTGGCCCAGAAATAGAGCCAACAGCCTAAAGAGCCAAGTGAAAAAAAAAACACACTTTGGCCCTGAAACCAGAGCCAAATATGCCCCTGACCAACTAAGTAGAAAAGTAACCAACCCCAGGCAGTCACTCTCCTGGATTCTTCTCTCCCAATAAATCTCTTGAATGAGATTTGGGTGAAGACCTTCTTTCCCCAGAGCATTGAGGGAGCCTGGACAGAGCACAGCTGAGTGAAGTTGTTACACTCTGGGAAACGGGTGGCCCTCCCCTGCAGGAGCAGAGCTGTTACACTGGTGAAATCTTTTCCTCACTCAGGACTGTAAGCTGCTACACATGCTTACTAAGACCGGTGGGGTTCATTGGCTCCTGAATGCCTGAATACTTTTCCGTTTGAGCTGTAACTCTCAGTATTCCTGGGCTCCCGACTGACTGACTGACTGCTGGAATCCCTTTTCATCTGAGTTTTACTAACACACATAAAATAGAGGAAATACCTTGATCCTTGATGGGGCCAGAGAGATGGCTCAGTGGTTAAGAGCTCTGGTAGCTCTTCCAGAGGACTCTGGTTTGATTCCCAGCACACACATGCTGGCTTATAACTGTCTGTTACCTCTGGTTCCTTGGGAGTCTGCTGCCTTTTTCTGGCTCTCTCAGGCACTACACACACACACACACACACACACACACACACGCTGCACTCATACCGACAAAAGTAAAGACTCCTAAAGAAAATAATTGGCAGGTTTTATCTAATGAAGGGGGCACAAATGAGACAGATACATTGAAAACTGTACCCATCACTCACATAGTCTCTAACACTACTCACCTTCGACAGTGCAGAATAGGGCAAGTTAGGATACAAACCAAATTCTACTCCACTCAGAAGAACATGCCTTCCCCCTTGATTACAGCTAGTTTAATTGGTTTGCATAAGCTATATTCGGACAGCTAACTTAACTTTGTTTGGCTGTACAACATAGAAAAATGTGAATTGGCTGCCGCTAGGTAAAAATTAGAAGAATTTGTACCTAAGCTTGGATTTCTAGCTCCTCTTGACCAACTGGAAGTTCTAGCAACCCGGGGTCAACATTCCTGTGTGGCAGTACTTGTCTGGAGCTGTGACATCATGGGTGGGGGTTGGTAGGAATGTTGTTTCTTAGTTGACTAGTCTGTACATCACCTCCACTGGTGATTTGGTTTAGACCTCCTATTGTACTAATACACATTGCCTAAGAAAGTTTATGGAGTAGAACAGGCTCATAGATGGTTGATACTGGCTTAAAAGAGCTGACTTGAGTTCATTAGAGAGGAGGCTAGACCGCCAGCTGCACTGAGGAGCTCGGTGTGCAGAGGAGGAAAGAGCACTTTGGACACATGAGCAGCAAGATGAATTAACGACCCACTGGCTGGCATCTGAGTAAAGGACGAAGAGCAGAAAGCCAGCCCTTAAAGTTACAGAGGAACAGAGACAATCGGGGAAGAAAGCAGTCAAGGAGAGGAGGAGACAGAGGATATCTAGTAATGGAATGTCGGTGCAGGGAAAGGAACCCATGCCCAGCCATATCTAAGAGTTTCAAAGATGAAGACAAAACCTCGGGGCAAAGAGGAGATAACCAGGGCTTTCCTTCCAGAGGCCGGATGAGAAGGGAAGGGGAGGTGTGGGGTTGGATGTTTAACAGTGAAGCAGATTATGTTGGCATACCATGTGGGGCAATGAGTAAGACTTTGTGTGTGGGGGTCCTAGATGGAGAAAGCACAGAAGGCTATTTAATATTCATCCATTTCATTTCAGCACTGTCATCATTTCTGACATCATCTAAAGACATTAGCATCCATGTTGCATCTTTCGAGAAGGGATCATAGAAACGGCCAGTCGCTGTCCTTTTGTTTGAGTCCAATAAAACATTAATTTAATATGAATTTTGGAAGATCACCAACCTACCCAGGCTTGAAACTCCTCTTCAAAGATATATCACTTTGTATATGGGCTTTGTGGTGAAATGAAAATTGTGGTTTTGTTTCATCTTATCACCCAGTTGGTATCTTTCTGTGTGGCTAATGGTTGATTACAAGTGTGTGTTCTGAATAGGTATATACTTTTGTTTGTTTTTGAGACTAGGTGCCTTGGTTGGCTTGGAGCTCATGAAGATTCGCTCCCTTCTAATAAATGGGAGCACCTCCACACCCTTCCTGTGAGCACATTTTAACATTGACCTAAGTGGCATTGATGAAAACTCATTTCAAAGTTTAATGTCAGATATTTGCCCCCCGCCCCCAGAGTTTCACTGTTTAGCCATGATTAATCTGGAACTCCCTATGTAGAACAGGCTAGCCTTGAGCAAACTACCTTTTTGAAAGGATCCTCTTTTGTTAAGCTTTCACAGCCAATTCCACATAAGTCTTTCAAACTCGTACTGGGCATTGGGAAGGCCCTAACCTCTGGAGAGGCCTATTGTCCTTAATGCTAAAGCACTCTGCTAACTATCAGCTCTGATCCTGGGTATATTCTGGAACCTCCAGTGCCCTATTCAGTTAGGTATGGCTAGTGAGCCATACTAGAAAGGTTTGCTGAAAGGCTGAAATAAGACGATTGATATGTATATGTTAGGGCCCTTAAAAGCTCTTCAGTGTGGTGAACTAGTCTTCAATCTTATCAGCCGTGCAAAAGTTTTATTAACTTGGGTGCCTATCCGTTTACTAGAGGAATTTCAGGTTGAGGATCTAGTTTCTGAGAACTTGGATTGCCACTGGGTCTTGCTTTGGAATTTAAGCAACTTTAAAAAATAAAATAAAACAAATCACAGAATCACTCTTGGCTTTCCATTTTTCCAGCAGCCTTCAGAAGTCCCACCGGCTGCGTGGCGGTTTGTACCTTATATTTTTAAGCGCTGAAGAAAGGGAGAGTGAACACATCTTCCTCAAGAGATCAGCAACAGAGATCAGCGCGCAGAGAAAGCCTAGCCTCAGGACACCCTAACTTCCAGCCCCGGGAGCAATCCAAGCCCGGAGGCCAGCGGGGGAAGGGCTGACCGAGGCGGTAGTGGCGACGCCAGCCGACGCTCCGGAGTCAGCTCAGAATCTCCGGCCGAAGCCCGGTGCCTGGCTAGGTGGGGAGACCGGCGGCGGTGAGGGACGCGCGCCTCCGGGCCCGGAGGAGTTAGGTGACGTCACCTCCAGGAGGACTCGCTTTTTCATTAATGAAACCGGCCGGCGCGGGCGCATGCGCCGCAGGCCCCTTTTCTCTCGCTTCCCCCTCCCCTTTCCCAGCCGCGCTCTCAATCTCGAGCTTGCTTGCTCTCCCTCTCCCCGGGCCGTGGAAAGGATCCCACTTCCGGTGGGGTGTCATGGCGGCGTCTCGGACTGTGATGGCTGAGGGGAGACGGCGCTAGTGGGGAGAGCCACCCACAGGCGCCCTCCCCTCCCCGGGTTCCCCTTCCCCACCCCTTCCCCCAGCCTCCTCGCCAACGCCCCCTTCCCCTGTCCCCCTCCCGGCGGGCCGCGCGGGCCCCCGTCCCCACCCCCGTGGGAACGCTAGCTGCCCGCACTCCTCAGCTGCTCGGCTAGCCGTTGCCTTCACCCCAGCGCCGGCCGGCCGCCCGCCCTCCGGCGGGTCCGGGACGCCGGCCCACCGGGCCATCCAGCACCCCCGGGTCGCGGGGAGGACATGGCCGCACACAGGCCGGTGGAATGGGTCCAGGCCGTGGTCAGCCGCTTCGATGAGCAGGTAACGGGCCCGCGGCGGGCGGGCGGGCAGGAGGTGGGAGCGGGTGGGGGTGGGGACGCGGTGGGTGAGGGGAGGAAGGCTCGGCTGCCTCGCGGGCTGCTGGGGGCTCCTGAGGCCGGGGACGGGAGGGGGGACACGAGGGGGCGGCCCGGAGATTCGGCGGTGAGCCGGGGCTCTCCTTCCCTCCTAAACCGGGGGGTGGGGCCTTGCCCATGTCCAGCCCTCCATCCCCTTTATCCCAGCCCTTCCGCTTGCTCTTGGGGGATGAGTGACCTGGGGGCGCTTTCAGGGCCGCTCCATCTGGATTTAATCGTTCTCTCTTACTCCCTTTTTGAAAGGAGGTAGGTAATACTAGTTAGGGTCTCCCTCTTTCATTAACGCCCGCCACCCTCGTAACTGGGGATAACCGAAGGCACCCCCGTCTGTTTGTGGATGCACCCCCTGTAGGAGCAGGATAATAAACCGCCCCACCCCCATTTTCTGCCCCAGACGGGCAGGAGTAGGGAAAAGCACAGGTTTTCTTACTTTTCTGCTCCGAGTGTCAGCTTGCCTGGAGACTCTCAATTGCACACACATAGTCCCCATAGCCTGATGACACAGGGCTGCCCTTTACGTTACTGTTTGCGGGGGAAACCATGGTTCTGAAATGATTTCCTCCCTTTTCCTTCCTTGATCATCATCTACCTCCCTCCAGTTTTTGCTTGCCAGAAGTCCGAGGATGTGAAGATCGGCTTTCTAAGTGTGACCCTTCCCAGAGGAAGGGGAGATAGACCGAATAAAGGGAATCAGCAGCATTTCAGCTACAGACTAGAGACAGCTGGGAAGTGGTCCTAGTGCCAATAGATAATTCTGCTCATGGTTGGTTGTTTTGACTTGCTTTTGACTCTCTTCACAAGAAAACTTTAATTGAGACTACTTGGGATGGAGGGAAAAGTTTCATAGTTTAATAGTAAGGTTACTATTTATTTGCCGTGTTTTTCCACACATTAAATTTTAAGGCTGATGAAGAGGTAATCCATACGTAGCCTTTCCTCCCAGAGAGCTAGTTTAATTTTAGGCGGCTGTGGATAGTTGTGGCTGGTTTAAAAGATTTTTTTTTTTTTTTACAGTTCTGCCAGGGGCTTCCCCTAAGGGAATTGTTTACAATGGAACCAGTCTATTTCATTTATTGGGTGCAGTCACAAAACTGGTTATGGGAGCTGACAGGTGGGAGAAGGGTTTCTCTTTAACTTGACCAGAAAATATTTTTACAGGACTCAATCTTTTTGACCTGACAGATTGGAGACTAGGCATAGGGAGTTAAGAAACTATACAGAACTGAATGCAGTGGTACAGGCTTTAATCGCAGCACTAAGGAGTCAGAGGCAGGTGGATCTCTGGGAGTTTGAGGCCAGCCTGGTCTACGTAGAAATTCTAGGATGTCAAGGTTACTCAGGGAGAGTCTGTCTCAACCCCCTCTCAATAAAAAACCCTACATAGATAAAATAAAATTTCATAGCTGTCAGACTTCCAGGAGTTGATTCCTTCACCCTGCTTCTAGAACAAAAGGTAGCTAAGAAAACTTTGTAGTCACCTGTCTGATGGAGTAACCTTTATTGTGGAATAGGTTGAATTATAGAGTAGTAGAATTAAATAGAGCATTAAGTAGAGTGTTAGATTTTAAACTTCATAAAAAAGACTTGCTGGGCAGAACTTTAAAAAAAGAACTTAAGGGGTTGGACTAGAGAGATGGGTTTGGTGGTTAAGGTACTTGTTACTGAGCAAAGGACCTGGGTTTGGTCCCCACTGATCATATGGTTCATTCATATTGTAGTTAATAGTCATCTGTAACTCCAGCTCAGGGAGTCTAGTGCTTTTTCTGATCTCCGGCACTAGCTAAACCTGTGGTGCACATAAATGCAGACAAAGCACTCATGCACATAAAATGAAATAAATAACCCCCCCAAAAAAAGAGTAAGGTTTAAAATGTGCATAGACCAGCATTTTCAACCTATTAAAAGACTTTTTTGTAGGGGTCACATAAGGCCATGGGAAAACACAAAGGTTTACATTATAACAGTAGCAAAATTATAGTCATGAAGTAGCAACAAAATAATTTTATGGTTGGGAATCATCACAACATGAGGAACTGTATAAAAGGGTTACAGCATTAGGAAGACCCACTGGCATAGCAAATCAAAGCTGAACTCACAAAGAGCATAATCTTAATGAAAGGTTGAGAATGATTCACGGTACAATTTTCTCTGCTTTTGAAAGACTTATATTTGTGTGAGTACGTATAGATAATGTATATGTGTACATACATCAGTATGTGTATGTGTGCAGGACCCTCAGTGGCCAGAAAAAGGTGTTGGATCTGTTTAATCTGAGGTAATAGGTGGGTATGAATTTCCAACTTGGGTGCTGAAAAACAAATTCTGGGTCTCTGATAGAACAAGTAATTGTAACCGGTGGGCACCTCTCCAGCCTACTCAAGTTTATCTTACTGTTGAAGGTTTGTTATTTGTTTGTTTTGTGAAAAAAAATGAAACAGAGAGTGACATAATAGACCCAATGAGCTGCAATGTGAAAATATCAAATATTTTGGGGAATGCTTTTTGTTAAGTATCTCATAGAGTTTGTTTTAATAACCCATCAAGTTTAGTTAGAAGAGTTACTGTTTTGTTTTCCCCTTTTTGAGTCTTCACTGTGTAGTTCTGACTGCCTTAGAACTCCATCTGCAGATCAGGCTGGTCTCAGACTCACAGAGATTCCTCATGCCACAATTCCTAGCCAGAGTTTATATTTTTACTAATGATAGAAAAAACCTAATATGTACTGGTATTTGTATATGAGAATCTTAGTTATTTCAACTATTTTTTAAAGGTTTAGATTTTCATGTTGTCTGTAGTTGTCTCACTGGCCTCAAGGAGTGACAAGTTGCTTCTTACTGTATCCAGCACATCTGTATGTTGAACTGTATCAGTCACCGGAATCATGAACGTGTATAAAGATGACAACTCAGTGTATGACTGCCTGGATGGTTTTGTTGTACTTCTACTGTTTGAATTTATTAGCCACCAAGATGACAGGCATACTGAACTCTAATGGGAATTGATTAGAAGTTTGATACAGTTTGTGCAGCAGGCCTGATTAAAACAAATATAGTAACCTACTATGGAGTTGCATCTCCAACCCTTCCACCTTGACATGAAAATTTTATTTTGTTCATCTTGACATTTTGAGCACAAATCCATGGTATCTGATTATAATGCATGTAGGTGTAATATTATATACTAATGAGTGAATACTGCCAGTTTTAGAAGTAATTTGTTTCTTTATTGGGAAATAGCATTTGCAGAGGTAGATAGATAGAAACTGAATGGAACAGATACATATTCTTCTGTTTCTCCTTTGTCTGCTTTTATGGTGTCAAATAAGTTTTTTTTTTTTAAACTTTATTTTATTTATTTATTTATTTGCCTTGGTGTTTGCCTGGAACTGGAACTACAGACAGTTGTTAGCTGCCATGTGGGTGCTGGGAATCGAACCCTGGTCCTCTGGAAGAGCAGACGGTGCTCTTAACCGCTGAGCCATCTCTCCAGCCCCTCAAATAAGTTTTTAAACCATAACTACTCCATTTTAAGTATATTGATTGACCCTGTGTTCAATAGCTCAGTTTTTAAAAAAATATTTTATATGTCTGGGTGCTTTGGATGTTTGTACGTGCAGCACGTGCATGCAATGCTGACAGAGGCCAGAAGAGGGCATCTGATTCTCTGGTATTGTAGTTTGAGCAGGGTGTGAACTTCTATGGGAGTGCTGGAAATTGAACACCTGTCCTTTGGTAGAACAGACAGTGTTTTTAACAAGCTGAGCCCTCTCTTCAGTCCTCAGTGGCTCAGTTTCTTAGAAAATTAAAACCACTGTGTGTGTCTCACCTAACTCTTCGTGTTTTGTTAGTTTCTGTGGTATTTTTTATTTTTTTGGAGATAAGGTTTCTCTGTGTAGCCCTGGCTGTCCTGGAACTCTTTGTAGACCAGGCTGGCTCAAATTCAGAGCTCTGCCTGCCTCTGCCTCCTGAGTGATGGGATTGAAAGTACATGACACCACACTCAGCAGGTTTTTGTTTCTGAAAGAAAATAAAGAAAAACATGGATATTTGAGAGATTTTTAAATTATTTTTATTTTATGTGCATTGGTGTTTTGCCTGCATGCATGTCTATATGAGGGTGTTGGATCCTCTGGAACTGGAGTTACAAACAGCTGTGAAGCTGTCATGAGGGTACTAGAAATAGGACCCAGGTTGTTTGGAAGAGTAGCCAGTACTGTTAAACACTGAGCCATCTCTCTGGCCCTGAAAGTTTTTTTTTTTTTTTTTTTTTAATGTCATCACCTCAAATGATTTATTGTAAACAGATTTATTTAAATCAATCCTTCCTTTCTTCCTTCTTTCTTTTTTCTTTTTTTCCTTTCTTTCCTCTTTCTCTCTTTGGGACAGAGTTTCTCTGTGTCGCTTTGGAGTCTGTCCTTGAACTCATTCTGTAGATCAGGCTGACCTTGAACTCAGAGATCTGCCTGCCTATGCCTTGTTACAACTGGCAGACTGAGCATATGTATTCTTAACCACTAGCTGTCTCTCCAGCCCTAAAGCATTATTTTCATGCCATGAACTGGCTCAGCAGATAAAGCATTTTCCCCAACCTGATGACCTGTTTGAGGCCCAGGACCCACTTGGTGGAAGGAGAGATTTGATTCCTTTTTTTCTGTCACCTCACAAGTCACACTGATGCACTCAAGTGCTCCAGAGTAATGTAGACTGAACAAATGGAACAAAAACAGTATTTTCTATATCTAGACAAGGAAACCAATTATAAAAATAAAAAAACTTAAGACTTTTTTACTTTTTTTTTTAAACAGAATAAAATTCAACTTTTTTTCTTTGACAGGTTCTGACTATGTAGCTGTTCTGGAGCTTACTATGTAGATCAAGCTGCCCTTAAACTCACGGACATCAACACCCCTCCCCATCCCCCAGTGCTGGGATTAAAGGCATGTGCCACTGTACCCAGCTGCATAAAATCTAAATTTTAAATTTATAATAGCATGTTGTTCATCTCTGTACATTGAATAGTAATCCGAATGGCCTGTGAATACTATGTGATGGAGAGTTCACAGTATAAAAGGGTAGATAAGTATTTTCTTTTTTTTAATTTTTATTTTATGTGAATTGGTGTTCTGCCTGCATGTATAACTGTGTAAGGGTGTCTGATCTTGGAATTACAGACAGTTGTTAGCTGCCATGTGGATGCTGGGAATTGAACTCAGGTCCTCCAGAAGAACAGTCAGTGCTCTTAACTGCTGAGCCATCTCTCCAGCCTCTCTGGTGTGCAATTTTTATAAGGCTTTAAGAACATTGAAAATAATACTTCCATGTTGAGGGAATGATGTTTATTCTTTTGGAATTCATCTTTTACAGCAATTTCTTATGGCTGATTCTCAGTTGGCATCCCATTCTCCCTACTTGATTAGGAATTCCCTTTTCACTTTTAAACTTACATTTTCTTTCCTTGGTCCTGTAGCATTATGCTTTCTCTCTGTAAGCCACTTGTCTTCCTTTCCTTGCTAGACACTGCCTCTCTCTACTGTTTGTTCACTCATCTCCTTCATAGCTGTGAAAACTGGCTTTACTTCACCACTTCTAGATTGCTGCTTTCTGGAAAAGGACTTTTTTTTTTGACACAGTAGTCTTTACACAATTGTAATAACCACTGTACTATATCATATCCCCACGGCCCTCCCTGGCCTGTTCCTAATACCCAGCTTACTCTTGTATGTATAAATTCAGATCAGCTTGGACAGATGTTCTCTTCTCTCTCCTCTTTCCCCTTTTCCTTCCCTTTCTTTGAATTGGTCTTACTAAGTAGCTTGCACTGACCTTGAACTCACTAGGTAGCTGAAGCTGGTATTTCCTCCCCAGCTTTTAGAGTGCTGAACCAATAGCTGTGGGCTCTACCTGGCCAGATGCAGTTTTACTTTTTCCAATAGGCTTGCCTGTTACTGAACAGGGGATTTTAAACAGGAGCCTCAATTTGTCTGTTATTCAGTGTTTCTGTTCACATGCCAGCCATTAGTTCTCACACAGATTCTAGCTATCCTCATTTACTGAAGAGGAACCCAGCAGAACATCATTAAAGTTCTTTCAGGTTTATTTTATTTTTTAGTTTTTCGAGATAGGGTTTCTCTGACTGTCCTAGAACTTATTCCGGTAGATCAGGCTGGCTTTGAACTCAGAGATTCATCTACCTCTGTCTCCCAAGTGTTGGGACTAAAGGTGTGGACCACCACAGGTGCTGCCACCGCTGCCAGGCCTTATTTCAAGTTTAAATATTGGATGATTTTAATATGTTAATAGCATTGTTCTGTCTTATGTACAACGTGCCAGTCTGTCGAGAGCTGACCTCACTTGTTTTACTGAAGTTTATCACTCTTTCAGCAGCTATTTTTTGTAGGCAGCTTGACTTGATCTCTTAGGTATATGTCATGGTGAGCCCTATTTTACTTAGTTTTCCTTTCCTTTTTTATTTTTATTTTTATTTTTTTAAAACTTTATTTATTTACTTATTTGCCTTGGTGTTTGCCTGGAACTGGGACTACAGACAGTTGTTAGCTGCCATGTGGGTGCTGGGAATTGAACCCGGGTCCTCTGGAAGAGCAGACAGTGCTCTTAACCGATGAGCCATCTCTCCAGCCCCTCCTTTCCTTTTTTATTGACATAGGTCCTTACTGAACATAGCCCTTGCTGACCTTGAACTCATTGCACTCTAGCCGACTCAGCTTTCTGAGTACCATAATTACAGATGTGTGCCACCTTGCCTGGGAATTCTGTCTTCTAGTTTCTGTTCATCCTTCAGTGTCTCAATCAAAGTTACTTATTTAGTTAGTTTTTTGGGACAGGATTTCTCTGTATAGCTCTGACTGCCCTGGAACTCCCTCTGTAGACCAGGCTGGCCTTGAACTCACAGACATCCACCTGCTTCTGCTTCCCCAGTGCTGGGATTAAAGGTGGGTGTGTACCGCCACCACAGTAGCAAGCAGCAGCTGCTGCTTTTTTTTTCTTCCTCCTCCTCCTCCTCATTGTATGTATACATGCATGTAACATGATTTACAGAGGTCAGGACAGCATGTAGGAGTTGGTTCTCTTCTTTTCACTTGTGAATTCCAGGGATTGAACTCAGTTCTATAGTAAGTCGCTGAGCTAACTTGACAACTGAGGATTATTTTCTTTAATCTGCTTTTGAAAAAATGAAGAATTTTGTTGTTAAAGTGAATGCTTAGTGAAAAGTGAAATGATACATAGTAAGCCATTATAATGACTTATTTTCACATATCTAAATTACTCAGACTGTGTTAGGGGCATTCTTACAGCCTTCAGATTTCTGAAGTTTCGTACAGGCCATGTTGTTGAGTTATAACTATGTCTTTAAAGGGTATGTGGTGTTTTAATTAAAAACAGATTTCTCATGTGTTTGTCATGCTTATTTTTCATTGAGTTTTGTGTTTGTATAAGACAAGGAATGAGAGGTATAGGAAGGTTCTTTTAAACGGAAGTTTAAGAAGGAGAATGTGCTATTAAAAGTGAAAGGGGAGGTTTGTGGTCAGTTTAAACTGTTAAAAGGCTTAGGATCAATACTGAAGTACAATATGGGCATCTTAAGCTATTTGCAAGGGATTGACTTGTTCATAAAAGCATTGTGTTGTTTCATCTAACTTCTTTTAGAATACCCCCATTTTCTTAGGGAGGGAAAGATGAAAGTTTGACCTTGAGACTAGAAAAGTTGTATTGTAGTGAACGAGTACTGATGGGTGGTTTCAATGATCTGTAAATCCCTGTATCATTATGGCACAGCGTCTTAAGTAAATATCATCTAGAGATGAGTGAAAAACTTCACTGTTAAGTTATAAGTAATGATTAGCTTTTAGTACACCTCACTGAAGTGTCCTACAGTGTATACAGTAGACTGATTCTGATGATTTTTTTTTAAAGTTTAGTTTATGTGCATTAGTGTTTTGTCACAGGTTAAGCTGGAGATAAAGACAGCTGTGAGCTGCCTAGTGGATGCTGGAGATTGAATCCTGGTCCTCTGGAAGAGCAGTCAGTGCTCTTAACTACTGAGCCAGTTAAGCTGGGTGGGGTAGTGCATGCATTTAATCCTAGCATTCAAGAGGCACAGGCTGGTGGATCTCTGAGTTCAAGGCTGGCCTGGTTTACATAGTGACATATACATATGCCTGCGGTATATACAGTTATGTGCTTTGAGTGTAAGTAAAAGTGGCTTTTGGCCCTTTGGTTATATCATCAAAAGAACTGTAGAGTCAGATAGCCCCTAGCTAATTTGCAATTTCACATAGTTATAATGAAGACTTAAGCCCCCCCCAAAATTGTACTAATTATCTCGAAGTAGTAAAACTACAGGCGCTAACTTCAGAGTGCATGTTTTCTATAGACTGCAGCCAACAAGATGTTGCCTGCCCTTACTCATTTTTTATAGCTTTGGTTGTAACCTATGGAATTTCAGAGAATTTACTTTTCCTTAGGAAATTATCTTTTATTTCACCCTGCCTCCTGCCCAGCCACCAGTGCATGAGGCATGAGGTTAATTTAGCAGCACAGTTATGACTAAAAAAAATGACTTATTTTTAATCATAATTCTATACCTAGATAATAACCATTTGAATAATTATGTCTCATAACAGTTTCAAGTGATACTTTTCTGTTTAATTGTTGACATATTTTCTTGGGTTGTCCTTAAAAGTAATCAGGGCATAAAGAAATAATTCTTACCACTTTGGGTTTGCAGTAAACTTTGTAATAAGGAAGAATGTCCTCCACTGGAACTAACAGTGTGACCTTGAGCACCGTACCTCTTCTATGTTTTGATCTTTAAAATGGGAATAGCACTGTTCTACCTACATCTTGGGCTCATTTAGTGTTTTTATTATGACTCTTTTACATGGAAGGAAGCTATAATTAATCACAAGAATGTATCCAATTTGTGTGATATCTTTTCTATCCTTTTAAGTTTGGTGATGATCATTTCTCTATACAGCTTGTAAGATGAGGGGTACCTTGATGCTGCTTCTCTCTCAGATGTGTCCTGCATTTTACCTTTTATGTTCATGTTAGAATATTGATCCATTCTGTTTGGGGTGTCTGTATGTTAGAGGTAGATAGAGAATTTAAACACAGAATCCTTATATTTTCAATTGAAAATACTTATTTTCATTTGTGTGATATGGACATGCCATGGGTATGTATGGAGTTCAGAGGACAGCATTGTGAATTCATTTCTCTCTTCTACCTTCACGTGACTAAGCTCAGGTTACCAGGCCTGCATGTAAGTGCTTTACTTGCTGAGTTGTCTCCCTGGCACTTTGTTTATTTATGATTACTATTTTTTAGTTTCGAGTAGGTCTACGGTAGCCTAGGTTGGTCTCAAACCTGACCTCTTGCTTCATCTTCCTCAGTGCCGAGGTTATTAGTGTACTAGTTGGTTTTCTTTTCTTTTTTGAGCTATAGTCTTAGGTTGATGACCTAGATCTTCTGGTTTTCCTTCCTCCACCTCTCAAGTGCTGGGGTCACAGATGTGCAACATCACATCTGGTTAGTGCAGTACATTTCACTTAAAATTTGATTATATTTGAAGCAGCTCTTTGAATTTTGGTAGTATTAAAGTGCCTTTTGGTGAGTTCCTGGGTTGTTTTGTTTTTATTTCTGATTCTCTGCTTTTTCAGTTTTTATTTTTCTGTTTAGCACTTATCTAGTCTTCATCTTTAATTAATTAAGACAAGGCTTCTAACTTGTTACATACTTGAGGATGACCTTGAGTTTCTGATCCTCCTATCAGAGTACTGAGATTATAGTTCTGTGCTACCACCCCATGTTCTGTGCAAAGCCACACTTTTTCTCTGGGCATGCTAGGTAAATACTCTACAAGCTGAGTTATAGCCCCACCCCATTGTCTTGATTTTTAGAGTATTCTATTGTTCAGAGTATTTTATCCTATTGCTTTTATCAGTGCTTTTCTCTTCTATTTTGGGGCTAAAAAAATGTGCTTTTTTTTTTTTTTTTTTAAAAAAAAAAACAACTTTATTTATTTGCTTTGGTATTTGTCTAGTGTATATCTGTGTTGGATCCCCTGGAACTGGAACTACAGATAGTCATGAGCTGCCATATGGGTGCTGGGAATTGAACCCTGGTCCTGTGGAAGAGCAGTCAGTGCTCTTAACTGCTGGGCCATCTCTCCAGCCCAAAAATGTGCTTTTATGCATCAGACAAATCTTATTCTTTTGGGATAATTGATAAAAGAGTAGGGAAAGAGAAGTATTTGTATTTCTTGCCTTTCATAAGTTAATTTTCAGGAAATGGGGAAAGAAATTTTCTTTTGATCAAGTGTTGGCAGCAAAAATCATTGAAGACTGGAGTTTTCATTTCTACCTTGATGTAAACTACCTTTGTGAAGTGTGAATCTCCTGAATTCTGTTTGGTATGGAAAGTGGAAATATTATCTGACACTTCAAATGCTTTTAATTCTTCAAATGTATTCATTTTGTCTTTTCTTTTGAGCTAGTCCTCTGAAAACATAATCTCCATCACTAATTAATTAGTCATAAAGCTGTAGTTAGGATTCTGAGATTATTTACGTCCTGTTTCTGTCATAGCTCACACAGATTCTTGTCTGGCTTCTTAGATTAAAAACAAAGTACTAATTCATAGCTGAAGCTATGGGAAGTACAATACAGTTCTAAGGGAAATGAGTTATTTGTAATACCACAACTTGGAAGCATTGTTCAGTATTTATTTAGAGACAGGGTTTTATTATGTAACCCTTACTGACCTGGAACTCTCTATGTAGACCAGACTGGACTCACATTCACAGAGATCTTCCTGCTTCTGCCTCCTGAGTGCTGGTATTAAAGGCATGTGCTATACCATACTTGGCCAGAGCTACAGTTGTTTTGTAATTCATTTTTTAAAACTTACAGTGTTCACATATGTATATTGAACATAAAGTGCTTCTAAATAAAATATGCAAAAAAGTGAAAAAAACAGTGTCCATGCTTAGGATTAATTTTTTTCACACATTTAGAAATTTTAAAGAATTACATGTATTTTTAAAAAACAATTTTTTCTATGCTCAACATGAATTTTTATAATAAGATTATTATCTTGGACTAGGGATATAGCTCAGTGGTGGGGGCTTTTGTAGCCAGCACAAGGCTCAGATTTCTAGTACCCCTCCCCCCAGAAAATCTAAACAAATCCCAGCAGTGTGAGTTTAATGTAAGAGTGTGATCTCAGTGGTGAATAAGTAGTGAAATGGTTAATGTGTAGGCTCTTGTTATCATGCCTTTGGCACTATCTAGAGCAGATGCTGCCACTACAGAAATAAGATGAAGGCTAGTGAGATGATTTAGTGGATAAAAAGATGCTTGCCATTCATTAAGCCTGATCACCTGAGTTTGATCCTCTGATGGATTCCCCCCCCCCAAATTTCCTCTCACTTCCACACATGAGCATGGGGTGCATGTATATTCATTTGCATACATAAAATATAAAAAAAAGAAAAGACAAAGGTAAAGTGAAGCTAGGAGTTGTACTTGTTTGTAATGGTAGCATTTGGGAGCTGAGGCAGGAGGACAAGATTTCAAGATCAGGCTGGTCTAGTGAGACCTTGTGTCCAATTCCCAAATGTGAGATGATGGATAAGAAAGGAGCTTGATTCCAACAGTTAGGGAAATCAGGGCTTGGAGTGGGAGGGTGGGAGGAAGGATGGGTGAATAGCTGGAACAGTTGGAGACATTTAGCAGTAAGGACAGAATGGAGCCTTTAACTGAATGTTGAGTCTTATCTTTGTTAATGGTAGTTAACCGCTAGAATTGAGGTAAGGAAAGTTGAGGACTGATGTTAGATGCTCAGTTTTGGCATCAAGTTACCTAGATAAGCTTGCCAAATTTAACAAATAGAGATATATGATACCCAGTTTAAAAGCAATTTTTTTGGAGCGGGGGGGGGGGGAAGGGGCAGGTTGGCCTTAAACTCAGTTTGTAGCTCAGGCTGGCTTCCTGACTCAGCCTTATGAATACTGGGAACTACAGGTATAAGCCACTATGTCCAGCTGCCCAGTTAAATTTGAATGTCTTATAAATAATGAATGAAGTTTTAGTATGTTTCTTAAATATAGTTTGAGGCATACTTATGAACAGTACTCATGTTTCTCTGAGTATTAGCAACAGTAACCTAGATATTATCTAGAGGGTGGTGGATGTGAGACAGAAGAGAAACTGAGCCAGATTTTATTTTTATTTCTATTATTTTATTTATTATGATTTAACTTTTAATTTACTCTTCTCTCATATATATATATTTTTAAAAAACCTTTATTTTATTTATTTATTTGCCTTGGTGTTTGCCTGGAACTGGAACTACAGACAGTTGTGAGCTGCCATGTGGGTGCTGGGAATGGAACCCGGGTCCTCTGGAAGAGCAGACGGTGCTCTTAACCACTGAGCCATCTCTCCAGCCCCTTCTCTCATATATTGTATCCTGAATACAGTTTCCCTTTCATCCTCTCCTCCCAGTTCCCACACCCTCAACCTTCCCTCAGATTTTTTTTTTTAATGAGAAAATATCTAAAAGATTGTTAGGTAATTGTGACAATGTTGTTAGTGGGTAGTATATGAGTCATGAGCCTTAAGAGTAACTTTTTTAAAAAAGAAAAGTTTGGAATTTGGCCTTCAGTTTTGTATTCAGTGTTTCTAATTTCACCCTGTATAACCTGACAATAAGTTTGTTTACTTTAAAAAAAAGTACTTTAGAACAGATAATAAGCATTCCTTGCATCTACTCCCTTTCCTGTTCTTCAACGATTTTACAGGAGACACATTTCTTAAACTTCTCACAATTCTAAGGATTTATTGATTTATTTATTGTGCAATGGAGGTTAATAACTGGTATACCATTTTTTTTCCTGTCTGTCTGACTTTCTCTGTATATTTTTTGAGATAAGGTCTTACTATATAGTCTTGGTTATCTTGGAACTTGCTATGTAGATCAGACTGGCCTTGAACTCATAAGGATCTGCCTGCCTCTGCCCTCTGAGTTTTAGAATTAAAGGTTGGACCATGCCCAACTTCCTGTCAGTACTTTAATATAAGAGGCAGTTGAGACTTAAGTAAAATTAATAACTTAAAAAAATACTGAGACAGGGCTGGAGAGATGGCTCAGAGGTTAAGAGCACTGACTGTTCTTCCAGAGGACCTGAGTTCGATTTCCAGCATCCACGTGGCAGCTAACAACTGTCTATAATTCCAAGATCTGACACCCTTACACAGTTATACATGGAGGCAGAACACCAATTCACATAAGATAAATATAAATATTAAAAAAATACTGAGACAGAGTATAATGGCATAGGTATATACTTCTAGCTCATCAGAGGTAGAGGGAGGCAAATCATAAATTTTAAGTTATTCTGAAGGTACATAGCAAGTTCAAGGCTAGCCTTAAAACAAAACATACTAAACTAAAAAAAAAAAAAAAAAAAAAAAAAAAAAAAAAAAAAAAAAAAAAAAAAAAAAAAAAAAAAAAAAAAAAAAAAAAAAAAAAAAAAAAAAAAAAAAAAAAAAAAAAAACCAACCAATCAAACAAAAAAACACAAGGTGCAGCAGGTTTGTAACTTACCAGTAGAGCGTTTGCTAGTGTGCACAGGGCCTTAGGTTCAATTCCCAATGCTATGGAAAAGAAAGATTCAGTTAATATTATGTTTTTATATTTGTTACTTCCAGTGCAGTAAATCTATCAAAAATATTGACTTATTTGTGTCTATAAATTTTATTGTTAAAATTTACTGTTATAAAAGTAAAAGCAAAGGGTCAGGAGAGATGACCTAACAGTTAAAAGTATTTGTTGCTCTTGCAGATGTCTGGGCTCAGTTCCTGACAGCTCACAATCATCTGCAACTATATTTTTAGGGTATTAGACACTTTCTTTTTTGTCCTCTGAAAGCACCAGACATGTACATGATATACAGACATTCATTCAGGCATACACCCAGACAGAAATAAATCTTAAATGATTGTGTATCCATTAGCATTAAGCCCATAGGTGTTTTTACCCAGCTTTTTACTCAGCCCATTTTATCCATATTGCTCACCACCTCTCCATTATTTTGAAGTGATGCCATATGTCATTTCAGAATAACTTAGTTTTTATGCCCAGTTAGGAGTTAGAGAACTTTATTTAGTTCCTTATTGTATTTTGTATGTGTGTTTGTGTACGAGTGTACTGTGTATATATATATTCTGTGGAGGCTAGAGGTTGACTTCAGGTTTCTTCCTCTTACTACTCTTAACCCTTTTTTTTTTTTTTTTAAACTTTATTTATTTGCCTTGGTGTTTGCCTGGAACTGGAACTACAGACAGTTGTTAGCTGCCATGTGGGTGCTGGGAATGGAACCCGGGTCCTCTGGAAGAGCAGACGGTGCTCTTAACCACTGAGCCATCTCTCCAGCCCCTACTCTTAACCCTTTTAAGGCAGGATCTCTGACTGAGCCTGAAACTCAATGATTTGGTTAGACTGGCTTGGCTAGCAAGTCCAGGTGATTCTCCTGACTCTGCCATCCAATGTTGGGGTTATAGGGACATGCCACCATGCACTCATGTGGGTGTTTGGAGTCTACACTCAGGGTTGGCCGCATGCTTGCATGACAAACACCTCACTCACTGAACCATCTGCCCACTCTTGGTTCCTGATTTCTGTTGGAGTATGTTATACTTGTCTGAGTTTAACTATTGGATATGTGCTGGTTGTAGGAAGACCTGTCCCTTCCTTTTTTTTTTTTTTTTTTTTTTAAGTAGATCAGGCCTTGTGAGAGCCAGAGATAGGTATGTATGTGAAGATACTTTATGAATCCAAACTCAAAACAAAAATGCTGTGCACACAATCAGGCATGGTGGTGGCACACAACATTCATCCCAGCACTCAGGAGGCAGAGGCAGGTGGATTTCTGTGAGTTTGAGGCCAGCCCGATCTGCAGAGTGAGTACTAGGACAGCCAGGGCTACAAAGAGGTAGGTGGTGGTGGTGGTGGTGTAAGCAAGTACTATTTCATTATTGGAAGTAAATGTCAAATTTCTGTAGATCTGCCAAGAACATTAAGTCCATGGTACTGAAATCACCTTGTCACTATGACCCTCTACATTTAGACAGCAGAATAGCATTTTCTCATTCCATGTCTGCCCTTTTCTGCTTGACTCCTCAAAGTTCACTGACATCTCCCTCCCATATTTTCAGATTTCCTTTGTACTCTTGGATTGATTCATGTAGACTTGAACTTAGACAAAGCAGATAAATGCCCTTTTCGTGCCTTATGCAAGCATCCTGTTGATGTTTAGCCATGCTTTCCCACATCTGAAGATCATTTTGTTTCTGTTAGAATAATTCAAGGTAAAATTGAATAGTTATGTGTTTGGGTCACCTAGTAGTACTGTATGCTCTAGTGGCTTCTGCCTTTCTCTTTTTTTTTTTTTTGAGGTGCTGGAGTCCAGGGCTCTGTGCATGCTGAGTGAGTGCTACTCTGTGCTAATTTTCCTAGTCCTTGCTCATTTTTTTGTTTATATATATATGTGTGTATATATATATTTAAAACTTTATTTATTTATTTGCCTTGGTGTTTGCCTGGAACTGGAACTACAGACAGCTGTTAGCTGCCATGTGGGTGCTGGGAATGGAACCCGGGTCCTCTGGAAGAACAGACAGTGCTCTTAACCACTGAGCCATTTCTCCAGCCCCTTTAATATATTTTTAAAGCCTTCACATGTTCTACTTTTTATCTTTTAAGTCTGTAGTTACTCTAAAATTTTGGATGTTTTCTCTTTTCTACTTCTTCATTTATTATGTGTGTATATGTTCTTTTAAGAAATATCCACACTGAACTGTGGAGGAGGAGTGAAGTCATGGATGCAGGCCCAGTGGATTCTTTAGAAATGCTAGCCTTAGATAAGCTCTCTCTTTTTTTTAATACTTATTTTTATGTGAATTGGTGTTTTGCCTGCATGTATAACTGTGTAAGGGTGTCAGATCTTAGCATTACAGACAGTTGTTAGCTGCCGTGTGGATGCTGGGAATTGAACTCAGGTCCTCCAGAAGAACAGTCAGTGCTCTAAACCACTGAGCCATCTTTCCAGCCCAGATAAGCTCTCTTGAAACTTGTTTAAAAGGACTGCTTTCCTGGAACCACTGACACCTATGAGTTTGGATGTTTGGAAGTGGTGATGGTCTTAGAAGGATGTAGGTAGTTTCTATGTAAAGCTAGGCTTGTAAACCACTTTTGGGTTTACACTTGCAGGACTCTTGGCTTCTGCATAGTATTTATTTAGGAGATGACAGCATAGTCATATACACTACTGCAACAAGTTCAAACAAAAAGTAGATGAACTTTAAGAGTCAACATTTTCATAAACACTGGCAGGCCTTTGAAGTAGTGGAGATCAAATGAACTAAAATTCTAGGGATACAAGAGACACTTTGAGGTGGGCTGGTTATGTTCCTGTGCTGAAAGGAAAAGATGGACCAGAAATGAACATAATCTTACTAAAATTGAAACATATCTTTGGCCTTCTTCAAACACTGGTCACCTTTCTCACCCTTTTTGTTTAGTCAAAATAGAGATTCTCACTGACTAGGAAGATATATTCTAGAGTTTTAAGGTTCTTTATTTGCAATATCCAAAATACAACAGACAGTTCTAGAGATGTAGAAAGATGGAAGAATGTGGTCTATACTCAGGAAGCAAAGTAACCTGTAGAAGCAGATTCAGAAAGTTGGCAAAGACCAACAACAAAAACCCAACCTATATTGTGGGAGAGATGGATCAACAGTTGTTGTTTGTTCTTCTAGAAGACCTGGATTTGGTTCTCAGGACCCACATTAGGCAGCACACAGCTACCTGTAACTCTGACTCCAGGTGATCCAATGCCGCCTTCTGGTCTCAAGGACACCCCCTACATTTGTGCACACACACACACACACACACACACACACACACACTGAATTTTTAAGACAAAATAAAACATGTAATTTTCTAAAGAAAATAGGGGAAAAGACAAGTATGATGACTGAAAATTTTTGTGAAGAATTGGAATCCATAGAAGGGTGTCAAATAAAACAGGCCATGGTGGCCACATTTGTGTCTGTAACTCCAGCACAGTAGCGGGGTGGAGACAGGAGGATTGCTAAGTCTAACTTTTTTCTGTTGCTGCCTGATTCAGGTATTTTTGACCATCATTTTGGACCTTGCTGGTATGGTAGTCAAAACCTTTATTGGAGGAGAATATGAGTCTGTCTTGGGCACCTGTGTGTGCACGCACCTGTGTTTGCCTGTGTGTTTTGCACTAACTTTTACTCTTAGACACATAAGTTTAGAGACATTTCTTAAGTTAAAGATTCCAGTCTTCTCATTCTCTGTATGTGGCAGCTTCATTTCCTTGGTTTGGGCTGATTTATACTGGTTTTAATGGAGTGACCTTTGACTTCATGTAGTGCAGTGATTCTCAACCAGGGGTAATTTTGTCTTCTAGAGGACATTTGACAGTGGAGATATTTTTTTCATAGGTGCAGCTTTGGGAAGGTGATGTTTATGGCATCTCGTGGGTAGAGACCAGGGATCTGACCCGGATGCTGCTAAGCATCCTACTATTCGAGGAGAGGGGGAGTAAAGGTTGGTCCTTAGCAGTACAGAATCATCTAGTCAAAAATGTCAGTGATGCTGAGGTTGAGGAAGTCTGGTTTAGTGGCATGGAGACAGTAATCACAAAGCAGTTTCATCTTTTTTTCAGTGGATCCTGGTGGAATTGTTTCTTCCTCAGGAATTAAAACATCTTAAGACCAGGTGTCAAAATTGGAAATATCGGAAGCAAAACTGCCAGTAGGGTTTTTTTTTTTTTTTTTTTTTTAAACTTTATTTATTTATTTGCCTTGGTGTTTGCCTGGAACTGGAACTACAGACAGTTGTTAGCTGCCATGTGGGTGCTGGGAATGGAACCCGGGTCCTCTGGAAGAGCAGACGGTGCTCTTAACCGCTGAGCCATCTCTCCAGCCCTGCCAGTAGGGTTTTTAAGGCAGATACTGAGAGCAACTACTTCTGTTCTTTATTTTTCTGTTTTATGTACTCTGACTATGAAGAAAACAGTATTTTATTCAAAGAATAAATGCATTCTGTCAGCAATACCTCAACCTTGAGGTATTGCTTTCTCAACTAGCATTTTCTACTAAAACATCTGCTTTGGGGTGATGGACCATGTGGTGAGGCCAGGCAATCTAAGGTCCAGAGCCCATCTGCATTCCTTCTCTTATGAAGTGAGTGCTTTGTTCAGAAGCACTTTTTTGTTGTTTTTCCAGACAGGATTTTTCTCTATAGCCCTGGCTGTCCTGAAACTTGCTCTGTAGGCCAAGTTGGCCTTGAACTCAAAAAGATCCACCTGCTTCTGCTTCCCAGAGTACTGGGATTAAAGGCAGGCCCTACCACCACCTGACTCACTCAGAAGTACTGTTAACAGTATATCTTGTTATTAAACAGTGTGTCTCCTGAGTCCTTTGGTGGTATTATCAGATGCATTTTAAGACTAGATGTCTGTCTAGAACATGCTTTGTTCTACTTGCTAGCGTATGTGCTAGCTTTGTGTATGTATATACATGCATTTTTCTCTTTAAAAAGCATGTTACTGTCTACTTTCATTAACAGTTAACTATTGTCAATATTTTGTAAACATTTTATTTTTTAATTAAGTTGGGGGGCAGGGGAGCAAGCCTGGGTTGGTACCCTTACCCACAGTCCCAACATTTGAGATACTAAGCAAAAGGATTCCAAGTTCTGACCAGCTTGGACTGCAAAGTAAAATCCTGTCTCAAAAAAGAAGGAAAAACAAAAGAGTTAATAATTGTCTGACCAATAATTTTTTACAGACTTAAAAAAAAAAAGAAGTTAGATTGCCCTTTGAGCAATGTAGAGCAGGGCTTCCTAACCCTTCTCTACTTTGGCCAGAGAAAATTTTACACAGTCCAGTAATGTAGGTACATAAAATAGGTAAATCACTTATTTCTAATAGATAAAAGAAAAATTTTTTAAATTTATTTATTTTTTATTTTTTTATGTGCATTGGTGTTGGGTTTCCTGGAATTGGAGCTATAGACGGTTGTGAGCTACCATGTGGGTGCTTGGAATTGAACCCAGGTCCTCAGTGCTCTTAACCACTGAACCATCTCTTTCCCTAGGAAATTTATTTTCAAAACAGTTCTTTGGCATAAATATGATTTTTACTATTTATTTAAAATTAATGCAAATATACTTGCTAAAGCAATGAATGTGATAATTTTTGTATAAAGGTAAACCTTGTGGTATTTGATACTGTAGGACATAGAGTGTCCTTATTGTGTTTCAGAGTTGATTGATATTTTGACTTATAATTGTCATGTTGAGAATGCTGGTTTGTGTAAACATATGTAATTTGAAATCACAGAAATATGTTTAGGGCCATTTCAGAAATTGTTGGAAATTCTTTCCTAATTCCAAATTCTGTGTGTGTGTGTGTGTTGGGGGGTGGGGCTAAAGCAAGCAACTCATAGAGCGATTATAGGCCAGTGTCAGGTATTCTCTTTAGTTGCTCTTAGCCTTGCTCTTTGCTTTAGGGTCTCTCTTAAGTCTGTACCATCATTTTGAGTAGACTGGCTGACCAGTAAGCTTCAGCGATCCACCTGTTTCTTCTTCCCTAGTATTGAGATTTTGGATGTGTGCTGTGGATGGTGGAGATAGAACTCTCATCCTCATGTTTTCATGGCAAATGCTTTACCTATTGACCCATTCCTAACCCTAACCCTTGAAGAATAATTTTTGAAGTCAAACATTCTTAACACAATTCAACCTAAAGTTACTAATTTGATACTTGCATGCTGGGGATCATGGTAGGAAAAACATGGTAAGTCATTTTTCTTTTTTTTTTAAAAAAAACTTTATTTATTTATTTGCCTTGGTGTTTGCCTGGAACTGGAACTACAGACAGTTGTTAGCTGCCATGTGGGTGCTGGGAATTGAACCCGGGTCCTCTGGAAGAGCAGATGGTGCTCTTAACCGCTGAGCCATCTCTCCAGCCCCTCATTTTTCAATAATTAAAACAACACTGTGTTTCTCTAAGAGAACTGTATGTATAATGAAAGGCTACACTTTACACTTGGTAATGTAGATCTGATCATACTGTATTTTGAGTATGTCACAATGGCACATGCAGTTCAAAGCAGAGGCATGTTCCAAGGCTGCAGAGAAATTCGCTGATACACTGGGCTGAGTGCTGTCGACTCATTTGGTTGTTGCACTTGAAGTTTTTCATTGTTGCCAGAGTTATGAACCCCATGACTTGTAGTTTAAGAATTAGCTGGGACCTACATTAAGTGTAAACTAGTTTTGCATTATATAATTTTTACCCATACAAATTTATCATTATTACCTTTTCAGTGTTTCAAATTTTGTTGAACTCCACCTGGTAGATGTTCATTGTTATGCATTATATTGTTGAAACCTTTCTCATAGCTTACCAAATTTAATATTTTTGCACTCATTTTATGTGAGTTTTTAGCCTGCATGTATGTCATCATGTGTGTGTGTACTTGGTAAATGCAAAGGTCAGAAGAGGCACTGAATCCTCTGAAACTGGAGTTACAGTTATGTACTACCATGTGGGTGCTGGGAATTGAACTCGGGTCTTCTGCAAGAACAAGAGGTGCTCTTAATAGCTGAGCCATCTTTCCAGGCAGGGGGCCTACCAGATTTCATCAGACTTTCTTTTTTTTTCTTTTTAAAGGCTTGCTTATTTATTTATTTGTTTGTTTATTTATTTACTTACTTATTGGTGTTTGCCTGGATCTGGAACTACAGACAGTTGTGAGCTGCCATGTGGGTGCTGGGAATTAAACCCTGGTCCTCTGGAAGAACAGTCAGTGCTCTTAACCACTGAGCCATTTCTCCAGCCCCTTCATCAGACTTCCTTTTTATTACCAGGCCTGGTAGTTTTCAACTGTAGACTTGTGTATGTATTTCAGAAGAATATTGTAAGTAATGGGGTTAAGAGCGTCTACCTAGCTAGAACTTGTCTAGCCTGCCTGCTAAAGTACAGTGGGAATCTTGAGAGTCAGAACTTAAAACTGTAAAGTTCTTCCCTTCAAGAACTTATTAAAACATCATATAATCACTTATAAAAATCTTATTGCTTATTAGGATTAGGCAATTTTAGAACTCTAAAACTATTATTGCTAATTATCTCCACTATCAAAATATTCCAGAAAGGCAAAGATTTGTGCTTTTCCTCCACTGATGTGTATGTGCCATGTACATAGGGGAGACTCAGAATTTACTGAATGTGTTTATGAAATAGAATTTTCTGTGCTCTCCAAGAGAACTGTCTGGCATAAGACAAGTTTTATGAGTTTACAGAATGGCTCTTAATTTTTTAAAAAATTATGTTTTATTTACTTTTGTACGTATGCTTGGGAGGTAGGGGCACACATGCCACAGGGTGTTAGTGGAAGTTAGAAGGCAGCTGGGGAGGTTTTTTGTTTTTTGTTTTTTTTTCACCATGTGTTCTTGAGATCAGACTCAAGTTCTCAGACTTGCACATTAGCACCTTTGTCCACTGAAACATCTCGCTGGGTCTTATTTCCCATTCTCGTTTTATTCTCACCAAATCATCATAAATACAGTTGTTTGGCTTTTTAAAAAATAAATAAAAGTTTATCAATACTTGCAGATTAGAGTTTGGTTGAGTTCTAGGAAAAGTATGCCTTTCAGGTTTGGTACATGTAGCTTGAAGATGGTGGCACATGCCTTTAATCCCAGCACTCAGAGGCAGAAGCTTGCAGAGCTCTGTGAGTTCAGGGCCAGCCTGGTCTAATAGAGCGAGCTCCAGGACAGCCAGAGCTACACAGAAAAACCCTGTTTTGAGAAAACAAATTCCTACAATTAATTTCCCACTTCAGAGCTGCAGGTAAAAAATGAAGGGAGTGAGTTAGCTGAGGACAGGGAGAAGTTGTGAATGACAGGGCTTTTGTTCTGAGTTCTGCTGATGCATGTTCATATACATGCAGGTTTGCACTTGTGTGTGGAGAGCAGAGGTCAACCTAAGGTAGCATTTCTCAGGAACTTCCCACCTTTAAATTTATTTATTTATTTATTTATTTATTTATTTATTTATTTATTTATTTATACTTATTCTTTGATCCACTGGTGCTGAATCCACTGAATCCAACTGTTGCTTCAAGTATGCACATTGATATAGACAACCTTTCATGGACCACACTTGAGAAGAAAACACTCTCTCCCTATCTCCCTCTTGTGTCCCTGTTGTTGTTGTTGGTTGTTTCTGTCAACTTGACACAAGCTGGAGAAGTTAGCTGGAGAAAAGAGGCCTCCATTGGATTGTCTTGGGGCAAGTCTGATTAATAACTGATAGGGTAGGGTCCAGCACAGTTTGGTTGGTGCTATATAAGAAAACTATACTATATAAGAAACTATATATAAACTATTATAAGAAAACAAGTTGAGCAAGCCATCAGAAACAAGCAACTGGTTTTTGCCGTCAGGTTTCTGCTTTGAGTTTCTGCCTTTTGTCTCTGGTGATGGAGTGGGACTTGAGAGTTGTAAGATGAAATAAACTCTTCCTGAAGTTTGGTCATGATATTTTATGATAGCAATAGAAACCTTGTTTTGTTTTTTTTTCTTCAATAGTGTCTCACTGGGACCCTGGACTAGAAGATAGGCTTTTAGGAGTGGCTGCTAGCCAATGAATTAATTACTGGCATCTGTCTGTTTCCACCTTTCCAATGCTAGGATGCAAGTATCCCCCTTTGGCTAGAGACCCCTCCCCCTTTGATTGTGGGGTTGAAGTTGGAACTGAGAACCTTGCTCATGCAAGGCAAGTGTTCTCCCATTAAAGCGCATCCTCAGCCTTCAGCATCTTGATGAAGAGTCTTGAACAGTACATTGTTTTATTTGGCTTGACTAGATGTTGGCAGATTCTCAGTTTCCCTCTTCCCTCTTCAGTTGTTGAATTGTTTGCTTATGGTCTAGAGCAGACGTTCTCAATCTGTGGCAAATCTCCATCTCAAAAAATATTTACATTGCGGGGCTGGAGAGATGGCTCAGAGGTTAAGAGCACTGGTTGTTCTTCTGGAGGTCCTGAGTTCAATTCCCAGCACCCACATGGTGGCTCACAACCGTCTGTAATGAGATCTGATGCCCTCTTCTGGCATTCAGGCATACATACAGTCAGAACACTGGGTATATAATAAATAAATAAACATTAAAAAATACTTACATTGCAATTCATAACTAGTGAAATTACAGTTAAGAGATAGTAACAACAATAACTTTATGGTTGGGGCGTTACCACAAAATGAGGTCACAAGCGTTAGGAAGGTTGAGAACCACTGGTCTAGAGGAACATTTCCTTTCTCATTTGTTGGTTAGTTTTCAGGTAAATTAAGGATGAATGTATTATGTAAAACACATGTTTTTTGAGCAGGGATGTAGCTTAGTGTTAAAGTTCAAGGGCCAGGTTCCACCAGTAATACACACACACACACACACACACACACACACACACACACACACACACACACACACACACACACACGAGATTTATTTTTATGCTTTGGTTTTGAGACATGGTCTTACAACTGAAGATGGCCTTGAATTGACTATGTTCTTGAGGGTTACTGTGACTCCTGATTCTCTACCTTCACCTCTAAATGGTAGGATTACAGGCCTGCGCTGCTGTTATAGAAACATATCTTCCCAGTAAGAACTAACTGTGCACAGAAAAGTTAATTTTAAAAAGTCTTTAATAGCACTTGTCTGGCTCTGGCTACTGCTCAGAGAGGAGCTAATCTCGAATAAATTTTACTAACTATGTACACATTAGGCTTATGCATTGGAACAGTTTAAACAGGCAGGAGATTTCGAGTCTGGTCACTTGAGCAGATGGAGGATGCCTTACACAGCATTGTCAGACTCCTGAGTACACCAGTGATCTTTTTCAAATAGTTGTTACCCAGGATCATCTTGTTCACCTGGCAGAATTAATGTGGTTTCTTTTTTTTTTTTTTTTTTTTTTTTTTTGTTAAGACCGGGGGGGGGGGGGGGGGGGGGGTAGTTAATGGCAGATTAGGCAGACTGGCTGTGACCCTGCACTGCCCCCTTGAACTGCCTCTTTGAACCATGTTCTTTGTTATGGGGATGGGCCTAATAGCTGATTATAAGTCAGCTTTGTCTCTCTTTGCTGTGGGAATGGAGCCTCATTGGAGGTCTGGATGAATAAACAGCAGGGACTTTCTTAGCAACCCCAACTTCAAGTACAGTTTCTTTGTCACAGTTTCCAACAAGTCTGGTGAGCACATGAATTTTTTTAGTAGGCAGTAGTCTTTTAGGTACATTTTTTTATTGTGTAACTTAATATTTCTAAACAAGTTTATTTGTATTTTCCTTCTTTTTTTTTTTTTTTGCTTTTCAAAACAGTATTTCTCTGTGAACCCGGGTGTCTTAGAACTCGATCTAAGGTCAGACTGGCCTGCCTCTTCTTCCTGAGTGCACTAAAGGTGTGGACCACTATGCCTGGTTTAGTAAATATTTTATAGTCAATTTTACTACATCTTTCTCATGTACACTCAGGACATGGAGAAAGAGGGAGGAAGGAGGGGAGAATGGGGGAGAGGGAGAGAGAGAGAGAGAGAGAGAGAGAGAGAGAGAGAGAGAGAGAGAGAGAGAGAGAGACACAGACTCTGTGTATCTTTTTAATGGATTCTGGACACACAGAATCTCAGTATATTCCTGGCCCCTAACTTGTAAATCATCTACCTGCCTCAGTTTCTTCCACTGAGCCCAGCTCTTAACCTCCTCCCATTGAACTCTAATGGGATTATTTTGGTATGGTGATGTTAAAGGTAGTCTAGTGTGGTAGTTTGAATGTAACTGGCCCCCACAAGTTTATAGTGAGTGGCACTATTAGGAGGTGTGGCCTTGTTGAAGTAGGTGTGGCCTTGTTGGAGGAAGTGTGTCACCATAGTGTCAGGCTTTGAGATCTCACATGTGCTAAAGCCACACCCAGTGTCTTGGACCAATTTATGTTGCCTGTGGGTCAAAGTGTAAGAACTCTCTGCACCTTCTCTAGCACCATGTCTTCCTGCACACCACCATGTCCCACTATGATGATAATGAACTGATCCTCTGAACTATAAGCCACCTAAGTAATTTTTTTTTTTAATAAGAGTTGCCATGGTCATGGTAATAGAAATCAACCTCTGGCCTCATAGCAATAGAAGCCTTAACTAGATAACCAGTTAAAAACAGACTGATTATCTCAATGTGAAGTTGAAAGGGCTTCTAGACTTAGGCCTGGAAGTTAAATTTCTGTTGGCTCTGCTTTTCATGATTATCTTAAGTTTATTTTAATCTGATTCTTGTTCTTTTATGAATGAAGTTCTCTTTCATTCACCCTGATAGCATGGCCATTAGGACACTGTTAAATAGCTACAGCTTCTTTGTTTTTTTGTTTGTTTGTTGAGACAGGGTTTCTCTGTGTAGTTTTGGAGCCTGTTCTGGAACTTGCTCCATAGACCAGGATGGCCTTGAACTCAGAGATCCACCTGCCTCTGCCTCTCGGGAGTGCTGGGATTAAAGGTGTGCACCCCCTTCCTCCCAGGCTTAAGCTCCAGCTTCTTATTTGAACCAAGTTATAAATAATATAGTGGCAGGTACTTAAGCTGTTAATAAATGCCATGTTATAACTAGTACATAGCATCTTTGCTAATCAAAATCTATCTTCTCAAGTACTGTAAAGGAGGTAAAACTTGGATGAGAATTTTCACTATTGCCTTCTTATAATTTTAATTTTAACTATTGTATTTTGTTATATCTTAAAATTTTGAATCCTACTTGTCCATAGCATCGTTCCCAGCCGTTTGCATTTCTCTGGTGTTGACCCTAAAGTTGACAACATGTATTCTCCATTTATCATTTCTTTATTTTGTTCTGGTGTGTGTAAGATCTTAAAACACTTGGAACTCTGCTTGCCTTAGTTACTCATGGCTCTTGGTAATTTTCCATCTGTTTTTCTCTGGAAAACGTGATTTCTGCTTTTGTACCATCAGTGTTTTTCATTGTTTCTTCCTCATTGAATCAGACTTCTCTGTCTGCTGGTATCCACACCCCTCCCCCCCCAGTTCCTCAGTTGGAATTCCCCTTAGGGATTGTCAAATTCCTAGTGTCTGTATTCACAAAAGTCCTTATTGTATCTATCTTCTTAACAGATATTTTCATGGAATATACAGTTCTTGGATGATGGTAATTTTCTCTCTGGACAGGGACTTGTTCTCTGCTTTCTGGCTTCCTTTTCGTTTTGTAAAAACTGAGGTGCCAGTTGGGTGTTGGCAGCACAAGCCTTTAGCCTCAGCATTTGGGAGGCAGAGGCAGGCAGGTCTATATGAGTTTGAGAACAGCCTGGTTTACAAAGCAAGTTCCAGGACAGCCAAGGCTATACAGAAAAACTCTTTCTAAAAATGAACAAACAAGGGGCTGAAGAGATGGCTCAGAGGTTAAGAGCACTGACTGTTCTTCCAGAGATCCTGAGTTCAATTCCCAGCAACCACATGGTGGCTCACAACCATCCATAATGAGATCTAATACCCTCTTCTGTATACTATCTACATAATAAATAAATCTTCAAAAAAAATATGAACAAACAAAATACCAAAACAAAAACAAAGCCCCCAAACCCAAGAAAAATTTAGAATCTCCTTGTTAGCTTTATAAACATTTAACTTTTCCTTTTGGACATTTATAAAGACCAAATGTCTTTAGCCATTATTGTCAATCTTTTAAATAATCATGAATTTCTCTCCTTTACTCCCCCTTTCCTTCATGTATGGAGGTCAGAGGTTGGTGTTGAGGGGTCTTCCTTAATTACTCCAGAGACAGATGATTGACTGATGGGCTGGCCAGTAAACTCCAGAGGTTCTCCTGTCTCTGCTTCCCAGTACTGAGATTATATGTGTGTGTCTCTTTGCTCAGCTTTTGCATAGGTTCTGAGACAGTCAAACTCAGGTCTTGCATGTACTGTTGTACTAACTGAGCCTTCTCCTTAGCTCTCCACTTTTATTTTAACTTCAGTGGTAGGCTGTGCTATTTTTAGTATGACAGAAGAGAGAAGGATTTGAAATTTGTTGGTTGGCTTAAAAAAAAACAAACTTTATTTTATGTGCATCGGTGTTTTGCCATGGTGTTGATTCCCCTAGAACTGAAGTTACAGACAGTTGTGAGCTCCCTTGTGGGTGCTGGTACTTAAACCTGGGTCCTCTGGAAGAGCAGTCAGTGCTTTTAACCACTGAGTCATCTCTCCAGCTCCCTGTAGGTTGGCTTTTTAAATAATATTTGGAAAATACTTTTTTCTGAGTGAAGATAATTTAAGCATCGACTGAAGCAGCTTATTTGGAAGGTCTCTGTCCATTTAGGCTGCTATAGTAAGTCAGAAAGTGGGACGAGTCTAACAGCTAATGTTATCCATCCCAGGCTTGGTGTCTTGTCCAAGGGACCGTGCCTCATAAACATACCTTCTTGTCCTTTCTCCTCATGGGCCTCGTTTTTACTTTGGTGGTGCTAGAGACTAAATACAGGGCCTTAACATATGATAGACAAACACTTTACCACTGAGCTACATTTCTAGCTCTTGGGTTTTTTTTTTTTTTTTTTTTTTTTTTTTTTTTTTTTTTTTTTTTTTTTTTTTTTTTTTTTTTTTTTTTTTTTAAGGTGATGTCCTTCAGGTTTGCTTGAACTTTCTGTGCAGCTTAAGCTGACCTTTAACTCATGTCCCCTTTATTCTGCTAGGATTAGAGACATGAAGAAGCATCATGTTCACTTCTTGTGGGTCTCTGAAAGACTTAATCATTCTTTGAGGGCTACATGACCTAATTACCACTCCACCTTGTAAAACTATTGCAGTGAGTGCTAAGTTTCAACATATGAGTAGGAGTGAAGTGAAACAAATCTTCAGACTGTAGTGTTTTTCCTCACTGTCCTTTATAATTTACGTTTTTTCTTATCTGTAGGTAGAGTGCATTTGTTCTCTTCCAGTAGTAGCAGTAGTCTGAACTAGTGTCATTTCATTCTTATCTAAGGGAGACATAGGTGAGATACATCAGGAGCAAACGTTCAGCTATGAATTTATGAAATTAACTTGTCTACTTCTGAGATACAAGGATGGGACAGGCAGAGGGTAGATCTGTTTCCGAAAGGTGAGAAATAGGAAAGAAGAAAGGGATTGTGGATCTTGCATGAGTAAGCCCAAACCCAACAATGTAAACAGTGTATCTTAAAGCTCAAGGAAAACATCTTGCCTTTCATATACCTTGGGGTGGAGTTTGGGCTTTAAAAGCCCTTGGCAGCCTTGGTGTTGGTTGCTTTCCCAGACATTCATTTTCATCTTTTATAACATGGTCAGGATGATTAGCATCCAAATATAATATTTGCTTCCCTTTTGATTATAAATTTTATCTCTAAGGCATTTCTCTCTTTGAATTTACTGTACACAGTCAAGAGAAATCATACTGCTCTTTCTGCTTTGGTTTAGATATTTAATCAGCTAAACAGCTGATTTTTATCACTCATAAGCTCTACTTTCTTTAAAAATACCAGGGCATGAACAAAATTCAGACCTCCTTTTAATTTTATTTTTCAGTATTGGAGGTGGAACCCAAGGCCTTGAGCATGCTAGGCCATTCTTTATAATAGTGCTGTATCCAGCTGTCTTTGCCTTTTTATAACAAGGGTATGTGTTCTTTCAGTTGGCAGTGACATGTTTCTCATTTCTGAGACCTCATCAGAATGACCTTTACTGTTCATATTTTATCAACATTTCATCCAAAAGCATTTGTGTAATCTCTGAAAAGACAGAGGCATTCTGTATAAGTCTTCTGTGTTTTCACCTCAGAATCATCCTGACAGCTCTGTTCACAATGACAGGCATTTTCAAAATGCATGTCTGGATTCTTCCGGCTTGTGTCCATTACCCAGTTCCAAAGCTGTTTCCATAGTTTTAGGTTTATATTATAACAGCTCTACTCTTTGCTCCTAGTTTCTGTCTTTGTTTGGGCTGCTATAATAAAATATGTAGATTGAGGAACAATAAAAATCCCAGGTGTGAAGGCCTATCTGTATAGGTGGTGCTTTCTTTGTGTATTTTCACCATGTATAACAGTTTTCAAGAAATTCTGTTACACCTTTATCCTGATATACCAGTTGTTTACATTGTTTTTTGGATATTTTTTGAGATAAGCTCTCCATATTTTGCCCAAAGGACACCAGGAATGCACATGGTACACAAATATACATGTAGGTAAACTACCCATTTACATAAAATAAAAATAAATAAGTCTTGGAGGACTTTGCTTCCTGAGTGCAAGGATTAAAGGCATGTACCATCACCGTTTAGCTTAAATGATCTTTTAAAAAAAGATTATGTGAAATGTGTTTGTACAGTTTAGGTAAACAATACTGTGGGTTCATACTTGGATTAAGGAAGAACATTACTGGTGGTGTCTTGAAAACTATGTTCCCACTATCCTGAACTGTGTTTATAAAAAGTTTCTTTGCTTTATAGTATCTTTCTAAACACTAAGTATTGATTTATTTACTTGTTTTTGACTTTTTTTTTAAATAATTGAGTAATGTAATAGGCATTCTTTTGATGTATTTTGTAGGCATTTTGAGTATCATCTATGTTCTTGTGTGCAGTTCATTTTACTACTGCTACAGGTATTTCACATTTTACCATGTATGCTCTTGATAATAAACATTTAGGACACATACATAGTCTCTCCTCTCCTTTTCTGATGGTACTGGGGGTCAAAGACTAGAGACTTGCTTATTCCTTCTGGGCAAGTATTTCACCTCTTGGCTACACTCTGGTTTGTGGTGTTTTTTGCTGTTACTATGTTGCTTTTGACCATTCTTGCACATACCTCCTGAGCATAGAGGAGTTGAGAATATATGTCTGATAGTAAACCTGTTCAGTTTTGGAGATATATGGATGTGTTCAGTTACTAGAAATTGCCAAATGTTTTAAAATCACTGGTTTTCTTTCTTGTACCCCAGTGCATGCCACCTCCAACATGTCTTCCTGGTGCCCAGTGTCCTTAGCAATACTTGGAGTTGTATATTTAACACTTGTATCTCTCAGCTTGGTAATATATTACTTTTTCTGAGCAGATAGAAAAAATTAAGCATATTCCATAAGTGTAGATGTTGACATCTTATTATATATCATAATATTTCATGTGTATGAGTGTTACTTGCATGCATATATGTGTACAATGTGTAACACCTACAAAAGTCAGAAGAGGGCGGTGGATCCCTTGGAAATGAAGTTACAGACAGTTGTGAGTCATCATGTGGATGCTGGGAATTGAATCCTGGTCCTCTGCAAGAGCAACAAGTGTTCTTAATTGCTGGTTCTCCATTTTTCTTTCTTTTTTCTTTTTTAAAATTTGTAAGCATGGAGGTGCCCTCTTTCTGACTTGCAAGCATACATGCAGACAGAATACTGTGAACATAATAAATAAATGAAATCACTTTAAAAAAAATTATAAGCATGTGTGTGCGTTTACACAAATGCAGATGTCTGCAAAGTCCAGAAGTGGAAAGGAGATTCCCCAAGGCTTTAGATATGAAAGTTTGTTAGCCATGTGAGATGAATAGGGCAATTTGTTAGCTGCCTGAGATTGATTGGGGAACTAAACTCAGGTCCTTGAAAGATAAGCACGGGGCTGGAGAGATGGCTCAGCGGTTAAGAGCACCGCCTGCTCTTCCAGAGGACCCGGGTTCGATTCCCAGCACCCACATGGCAGGTAACAACTGCCTATAGTTCCGGTTCCAGGCAAACACCAAGGCAAATAAATAAATAAATAAATAAATTAAAAAAAAAAAGAAACCTTGAAAAAAAAAAACTTTATAAAAAAAAAAGAAAGATAAGCACGTGTTCTTAACCATTGACACATCTACAGCATGGCTTTTATTTTTTTTAATTCCAGGTATTTTCATTTGTTGGTTATGATTTCTCCTTTTACCAGGGTATTTTATTGTCTTTGAGATTTTTCTAGTTATTTTTTTGGTTATTTATTTACTTTTGATTTTCAAGACAGGAGTTTCTCTGTGTAGCCTTGGCTGTTCTGGAAAACTTTCTTTAGACCAGTCTGGTCTTAAACTTGTATCACCTGTCTCTGCCTCCTCAGTGCTAGGATTAAAAGCATGTGACATCACCACTGTTTTCCTTTATTTATTGATTGATTTATACTTTAATACACAAGATGAAGCCAGCCAAAATACCAGCATAGATAGATGAGGAACTCCCCTAATCATGGAAGTATTTATTGGCAGTGGATAGCTACTGTAGGAGGGGGGGAAAATCATTCTTTTGGAGATTTGGCCATGCTGGTTTGCCTATGCTCCAGTAGCCTTATAACTATCCAGATACAGTCTGCATTAAATTGACTTTCTGGGTTATTTTTAAAAATGTTATGAAGTTGAGAGGTGGACATATGTGGAGGTCCTGAGGTATTGGAGGGAAGAGATGGGGCTGGACATGATCATATCTCATTGTATTGACATGACATTCTCAATAAAAATTAAATTGAAATAATTATATTTTAATTGTGTTTTCAGCAAATATGGTTTGTATGTTGCTAATACTTTAAAATTGAAACTTTTTATAATTGAACATTTTGTTAGTTGCTATTGCTGTTGCAAAATTTTCAAAATGTAGTCATATTAGAAAAGCACTCTAGGGGCTGGAGAGATGGCTCAGAGGTTAAGAGCACTGACTGTCCTTCCAGAGGACCTGAGTTCAATTCCCAGCAAAACCACATGGTGGCTCACAACCATCTATGATGAGGTCTGGTGCCCTCTTCTGTAAAACTGTATGCATAATAAATAAATAAATCTTTAAAAAAAAAAGAAAAAGAAAAGAAAAGCACTCTATCCCTGAGCTATATATAGTCTTGATTCTTTTTACTTTTTAAACTTTAAGAAAATATTTATTTTTAATAAATTTATTCCTTGAAATGGAGCTACAGACAGTTCTGAACTGTTATGTGGGTGCTAGGGATTGAACCTGCGTCCTCTGAAAGAGCAGCCAGCTCTTAACTGCAAAGCCATCTCTCCAATCTTACTTTTTAGGTTTTAATTTTGAAACAGATTCTTAAGTTTCTTGGACTTGCTTGAACTCACTCTAGCACAGGCTGGCACTTAAGTCATTGTTCTGTCTCAGCCTCCTTAGTAGCTGGGATTGCAAGTCTATCATGTTTAGTTTAAAAAACAACAGCTATTTAGTATCTCAAAGTTCTGCCTTTCCGAAATCCATTCGGGACTTAATGAAGTGCTTTTTTGTTTTTACTTTTTGAGACAGGGTCTCTCTGTATAACTGCCCAGGCTATCCTGTAACTGACTCTGTAGGCCAGGCTGGCCTCTAACTCACAGAAATCCACTCTGTCTTCCAAGTGCTGGGATTAGTGTATGCTACCACTGCCATGCAATAAAGTGTGTTTTGCTCATAGTTTTTTAAAATAATATTGCAAGCAAGTTGCAGTCATCTGAAGACATGACTTATGCTATAGCATTCACTTTCAAGTGAAATCATTTCCCATAGCTATAGACAGGTGGCTTCAGTGTTTTGTTAGCTGCTCTTGAAAGGGCTCAGTTCCTGTTGATAGGACTGCCTGTCACATGACAATTCTAGAAAGTGAATGTTTTGAGAAAATCAGAAGCCACAGTTTTTTTTGGATCCTTGGAAGCTGATGTACTCTAACTTCTGCCATCTCATATTTATTACCCATGCAGAACAACTTTTGTATAGGGTGCAAGAATTATACAAGGTTATAGCTATTAGAAGGTGGGAATAACTATGGGCCATCTTGGAGACTAGCTAGTCATGAAGCTCATTTTATAAAGATTTTATATATTCTTGAAAATAATGTGTAGTCTCTAGTTCTTGGGCATGATTTTTATGTGTCATTTTGGTTGTTTAATAATTAAGCAGTTTTGCATTTCTAAAGTCTGTTATATAACATACTTTAGAAATGCAAAACTGCTTAATTATTAAATATTGTGTAACTGAGGTATATGTTAGGCAATCTTGCACTGAATTTGATTTTTTCCTTCTTTTATTGTGTGTTCATGTGTGTGTGTGTGTGTGTTATGTACACACATACCTGTGCCTCTGCATGTGCATACACAGAGGCCAGAGAAGGGTGTTCGATGTCCTGCTCTATCACTTCGCCTTATTCCTTTGACACAGGTTTTCTCATTGATCTTAGAGCGAAGGTGATGGCCAGCAAGCCTCAGCGATCCTTCTATCTTTACCCCTAACATCAGTGAGGTCAGAGGCACGTGCACAGGAAGGTCTAGCTTTTTATCTGGGTGTCAGAGCAAAACTCAGAGCCCCATGCTTGTACAGCAAGCATTCTTACTTTCTGAGCCATCTTTCTAGTCGAGATTATTAGATGTCTGAGCTTTGTGTGTGGGTGTTACTAGATGCACAGAAGTTAGCACGTTACACTTTTGCTTCTGGTGCTTTCTGCTTTCATGGCCTCCCTCTCCCTGCTTCTTCTATCCCCACAGTGCGGGACAGACCATCTGCCACTTCTTGTTCAGTTTTCTCTAGTATTTGGTGGATCTTTTTCCATCCACTGACTATGAATCTTTATGTGTCTTTGTGTTTTAAGTTTTTCTTAGAAGTACTACTTGTGAAACAAGTTTGACTTTTTTCTTCCATCTGGAGTGTTTTACTTACACTAGCCATGATTACTGACATTTATGAACTTGTTTCTGCTACTTACTATATAAGTCTTTTTCACCCCCCCTCCTTGAATCTGACTTTCCTTTTAGGCTCATTTTTCTTCTGCTTGAAGCATGTTCTTTAGAACTATTTTAAATAAGTCTATTGCAGTAATTGCTTTTTTTCTTTTCTTAAAAATATCTTAATTTCCTTTTATTCCTGAGTCATAATTCTACCATTATGTAGAAATCTAGGCAGTCATTTTTCTCTTCAATATGTTAAAGATTTCATTTCCTTACTTTTTTAATTTTTTATTTTTTACTGTTAATGTTGAGGATTCTGTTTTTACTATAGTTGCCATAGGTGATATTTTCTTTCTGGCTGTTTATTAGTCTTTCTTTTTCCCCTTTTGTGTTACATCTGTTTGAGTGAGTGTGTGCATGCGCCCAAGTGTGTAGGTCAGATGACAGCTTTTATCAGTCTACCACGTGGGCGCTAGGGATCAAACTCAGGTTGTTAAGCTTGGGGGACATGTTCTGTTACTGAGGCATTTGTTGGCCCCTCATTGTTTATTGGTCCATGTTTGTTATTTGTTGTTGTGTAGTTCATGAAAAGTTTTAGAGGGATAAGTGTATGGATGCTTTTTGTGTGTGTGATTTTAAAATTCCTTGCTTTGGTGTTTAAAAGCATATGCTACCTTGCCCAGCCCATTTTCTTTTATTTTTGAAATATCGTCTTTTAAACTTTTAAAACTGTTTTATGTTTGAGACAAGGTCTTATTATATAAGTCAAAGCTGACCTCAAACTCTGTGTCTCCATTGTTCTGAATGTCTGCCATTATTGGTGGGCACCATCATGCCCTTTATGAATATCTGCTAGATGTTAATAAGTAACACTCTTGGATGTTTCCTTCCTTCCTTTCTTCCTTCCTTCCTTCCTTCCTTCCTTTTTCTTTCTTCCTTTCTTTCATGTGAATTGGTGTTTTGCGTGCATGTATAACTGTGTAAGGGTGTCAGATCTTGGAATTACAGATAGTTGTTAGCTGCCATGTGGATGCTTGGGAATTGAACTCAGGTCCTCCTGAAGAACAGTCAGTGCTCTTAACTGCTGAGCCATCTCTCCAGTCCTTGGATGTTTTCTTTTTTCTTTTTTTTTTTTTTTTAAAACTTTATTTATTTATTTGCCTTGGTGTTTGCCTGGAACTGGAACTACAGACAGTTGTTAGCTGCCATGTGGGTGCTGGGAATGGAACCCGGGTCCTCTGGAAGAGCAGACGGTGCTCTTAACCGCTGAGCCATCTCTCCAGCCCCTTGGATGTTTTTCTTAATCTAATAGAACTGATTTGTGTTTGCTTAATTCTTTTGTTTTATGTTCACAGACTTTGCTTTGTTTGATGGTTCCAGGCTGTGGTTGTCTTTTTGTTTGTTTGTTTGTTTTGAGATAGGATTTTACTATGTAGCCCTGGCTGGCTTAGAATTCATAGAGATATTCTGGTCTCTACCTCTGAATTCTGAGATTAAAGGTGTGTGATACCATGCCCGCTGCCTGCCTGCCTGTTTATCTATCTAAGATTTGTTATTTTTATAGGTTATGTGTATATGTGGATCTGTATGTGGGTATGTGCACCTGAGTGTGGGTACCACTGGAGGTTGGAGGTATCCAACCCTCCTAAGAATGTAGTTACTGGCTCTGGGTATGGGTGCTGGGAAATAAACCAGTAAGTGCTTTACACCATTGAGCCATCTAACCAGCCTTTATTTAACTTTTATTTTTAATTTTTGTGGTGGTGGGGACTGAATGCAGGACCTGGCACATGATAGGTAAGCCCTTCACCATTAGGTACATCCTCCTCATTCTCACTTTAATATCTTCATAGATCTTAAATGTTCTCAGCCTTTTCCTCTTACCAAAGATAATCATGTTGGGGGCTGGAGAGATGGCTCAAAGATGAAGAACACTGGCTGTTCTTCCCAGAGGTCCTGAGTTCAATTCCCAGCAACTACATGGTGGCTCACAACCATCTATGATATCTGGTACCCTCTTCTATATACTGTATACATAATAAATAAATCTTAAAAAAAAAAGACAATCATGTTGGGTGTTGAATGCATTAATTAACTTGATTATTGCCATAGTCACACTTATATTGCTGTGATAAAATACAGTGACCACAGCAGTTTATAAAAGAAACTGTTAAGTTTTGCTTATAATTTCAGAGGATAGCGTCCATGGTGTCAGAATGAAGGAGCAACTGAGAGATCACATGTTGATTTATAACCCTGGGATGGTGAGAAAGTGCTGGGAATCTTGGGAGTCTTTTGAAACTTGAAAGCACACTTTCAGTGACACACCTCCTCCAGCAAGACCACACCTCGTTCTTTCTAAACAGTTTTACCAGCTGGGAACTAAGTATTCAAATTTATGAGCATATAGGGATCATTTTAATCCAGATTGCCACAGTTGTGGTTATGATTTCACAGGATATTGAAATCATGCTATATAAATTAAATACATTTTTATTTGGTAGTTATGCCTTAGTAAAGTGGAAAAACAAATGTAAAAGTGTACTCTTACGTGAGGGATCCTTGGGAGCTCTGTGCATGTGCCTGTAGGGCATGTTTGGTAGGGAGCAAGTTGGTCTGGCAACTTCAGAGTGGACTTTCCAAATGTAAATGTTTGTGTGAAGATCCACTTTGTCTAGGAGAATATGCCTTACTGGTTGCCTGGGAAGTAATCCTTGATTAAAGGGTTAAGCCAAGAGTCTGGTAGTTTATATTATGGAGATTTTCACATATTAAGGAAGTAGTAAGATTATGGTGGAAAGGTTATTTTATAGTTCAGGTTTAAAATATAGGCAAAGGAAATGCTTGTTCAGTCTTTCCCTCTGAATTCACTGAACTGTCTGTACTTTAGCCTGCAGACTAGAGTGGACCGCCTGTTGCTCTTGGACCACAGTTTGAGGCACACTGCCCGGGGTAATAAAAAGGTAGTTGTTAAAGGCAGTAGGAAAGTCAGTGTAATGTACATGGTATATTCTTTTACTCAACAAACATTAATTAATTGCCTTAAGAAAGTGAACCCCTCCTAATCAAAGGCTAAAATGGTTTCTGAGAAGGATAGCTTTCTTGCTCCCATGGAACTTAAAATGCATGAATGATATGCATTAGACAGTTTATCATCTAGTTAGTTGTATTTGTTAGAAGAACCATGTAGTCATGCTGGAAGAGGTAGCTTAGTTGATAGAGAGTACTTGCTTAGTATGCATGAAGTTTTAAGTTCAGTCTAACATTGTATATAATTGGGCATGGTGGTACATGCCAGTAACTCTAGGCATTAGGAGGTGGAGGCAGAAGGGTCAGAAGTTCAAGGTCATCTTTGGCTGAAATAGTGAGTTTGAGTCTAGGGTACTGCGACACTAGAGCAAAAAATTATTTTGAGCAAAAATAAATTTTAAAAAAGGTCATTGTATTTGAAAGTTTCAATTTTTTATGGGTTTCTTTTCAAGAACACTTATTACTTTCAAAATTGGGGAAAAGAGAAGTAAACTTTAAACATATTTTATGCTATGTTTTAAATAATAGAATATATCCTATCTTTGGATAATAGAATATAAAGGGTTTAGAGTTCATGAAGAAAAATAAAATTCCCTTTAAATTATGATCTCTATTTAAAACAAATTAGGATCTACTTAAGATGTAAGATCCTAACAAATAGGGATTTAGAAATCCTAATATTAAAAAGGCACTATGAACAATGGGTAGTTTGTTTCTAGTTTCACTCTGAAATTCTTCGAAAGGTCACAGGCTGAAATGTTTGCTTCTGTGTACATTCTGATGAGTTTCTAAAAGGCCTCTCAGACTGTAATGGGAAGTAGGGATGACATTACATTTCACTTAGTGTACATACAGGAAAAAAAGCAAAGAAAATGATCCTATGAAGAAGAACAGCACCCAACATGTTGTCTTTATGTATCAGGAAACAAACATGTTAAAGTGTATACTGAGCTAGAGAATAGACTGAGGGGGTTGAGACCACTGACTCTGCTCTGGAGGATCAAGTTTGGTCCCAGCATCCACTTGGCAGCTCATTTATAATCATCTTTAAACTCCAGTCCCAGGGGATCTGACTTTCTTTTCTGACCTTTAAGGACATTGCACAAACATATATATTATTATTACTATTAATTAAAGTATTCCCCCAAATATTGTAATTGATTATATTAAGCACATTCCCTCCACCCCCAGAGGATTCTGTGTCTTTGGTTATATATTGCGTGCATAATAGTGCTTTATATAGTGCTTAATGGACTTAAAAATGATGAAATTTTATTTTTATTTTAATGTCATTTTAAGTATACAATTGGCAATCAAATGAATTTATTATTTCTATAACAATGTTAAATGAAAAAGGTAAGCCACCTCAAATTGCTAAGCCAGAGATAAATGGTACAGGATATGGCTAAGCGAATAGTATGTGAATCACTAAGGTGGGATAACAACCTAAGACTTAAATGTTGAGTTCATAAAGCAGATATTACATAATTATCATTTTAAAAACAATTTAGATATTATGTTATCTGTAGGCGAAGGTATTAGGATGGAGCCAAACTAAATTTGCTCCTCCCCCCCAAATGAATTCTGGTTTTACTCTCCCTTGAATGCTTGAGCTTTTTAGTTTTATTCATTTCCTGCTATTCTGAATTTATAGCTACCCCAGTTTTCTTTCCTTTCATCTTTTCTCCCTCCCTCTCCTTTCTTTCCTTCTTTCTCCTCTTCTCTTCTCATGCTGTTTCCACAGAAAATGCTGGCTTCTTTTTCCTTCTCTTTTTCTGTACACTCATTCAGTAAAAAGCCCATCAGGTAAAGCAGAGCAAGTAGGCATCTGTGTACATGTTTGGAGAAGAGTCTGATCAGGATGAAAAAGGCATTCCTGTGGGGGAAACCAGCATAAGTCAGAAAAAGAGTGCTTACACTTGGCAGGCTCAGCAGAGTCAGACACTGAATGAGACAAGGAGAGACTATTCTGTAGAAGGAGGCCAGGAACAGGACATTGGTTCATCCACAGAGGAGCGGGAGTGTAGGTCACAGGATAAGGATGGAGTTTATAAGAAAGATATTGTTAAATGGGTGTCAGTACCTGAGTGGGCCCAGAAAGAGGTGGTGGGCTGTGTGAATCTTGTATATGGCAGAGGGCGTGTGTATTAGCACAGAGTTTGAGCAAGTTAAGGAGGATGTGTACATGAGAAAGCAGTATAGGACAGGACAGGGTGTCCAAGGCTGATCGTGGTAAGGATGAAAGTAAAAAAGATGTAGGGGGATGGTAAGGTGACTGAGCAGCAAAGGTGCTTGCCACCAAACCTGATGACTTGAGTTGGAGTCCCACAACCCACACAGTGAAGTTAATTTTATAAATCTGAGACAAATAAGATAGTTTTCATTCTTTCAGGGTTCTGTTGGCTGCCTTCCTTTTTCTTAACTTTTTCTAAATCCATTTCATTTACCTTCTTTTTCCCCTACGGTCAATTGGAGTTTAATTTCAGCATTTTCTTTTCATTGTAGGCTGCTTCTTAGAATGACTGATTCTTCAGTTGAATGGTTTAGAACTTTATTGCCTAGTGGAATTTGATAGTTGCCTTATACATAGCTACTTAAAGTTAAGTTTAAATTAAACATTTGATTCCTCATCTGTACTAGTTGTGTTACAGATGTTTACAATAGCCACATAGAGCTGTCTAGTGGCCGAGGTGCTGGGCATTGCTGATACAAAATATCATTGCAGAAAACTCTGTTAGTGGTGATTTAGAATGTGACATAGTTTTTCAGACTTGACCATAAGCTATTTTATGTCTATACATAGCAGTATGCATCTCTGTTTTGTTTCTAAATTGGCCTGTAGTGCTTTCATTGAGAATGTACTGACATTTGGGGAAATCTGTTAGTTATATTCATGAAGCTTTCTGCTTCATCTTGTGCATATACTTACACCATTCTAGTGTTGTGTTAAGTGTATCTTATTTGTATATGCACACATGCACACACTTACTTGGGAGAACCTTGTTCTCTCACATATCTGGATCTGTGCAAGCTACAGCTTTACTTTTCTGGGTTCTGCTGATTGTATTGAGGAGTCTTGCAAGATGTATCACTGCCATTTTCATCTTTTATAATTCTCTTTTCTGAGCTTTGAGATTTTTTTTCCTTCACAATCTTTATGGTTAATTTTATGTAATCCAGTAGCTTCTATACGTATCTCACTTATATCCTAACCTCATCCCCTCTATATTAGGTATTTTCTGGCTGTCAAATTAATCATGTTTTACTAACTTAGTGAAAACTTAGGCATATCACTTGTTCTTCTCATCTTTACTTGGGCCACTTCAAGTAGAGATAGTCTCAGGTGTGGGTTTCACAGAGGAGCCTCCTTGTTTCTTTCAGCATTAGCAGGGTCTGTTATGAACAGTGACTTGATGTCTATGCTTATGCTTGTGAGTTGAGTAGAGATGCATTTCTGTGCATTGTGATTGAGCTCATCCAGAGGTCAGTGTAAATGTGAGCCCTTCAAAGAATCTATTTTCCTGGGAGAAGAATTTCTTGGTTGCTTTCTACTGCTTCAGTGATAAGGTTGGCTATCTTTTTTTTTTTAAATTTTTATCTTTTATTTATTTTTTAATTTATGTGCATTGGTGTTTTGCCTTCTTGTATGTTTATATGAGGGTGCTGGATCCTCTGGAACTGGAGTTACAGGCCATGTGGGTGCTGTCATCTCTCTAGCTCCTGGTTTGTTATTTTAATTGGAGTTAGTTTTAACTCTGTTCCTGATTTTATAATTTGTTATATCTGAACAGTTGACTACTGTTGTTCATTGACTAGAGGTTTACAGCCTATATTTTCTTGATTTGTTTTTTTTTTTTTTTTTTTTTGTTTTGTTTTGTTTTGGTTTGGTTTTTGGTTCTTTGAGACAAGGTTTCTCAGCATAGCCCTGCCTGACCTGGAATTCACTCTGTAAACAGGGTTTAACTTAAACGCAGAGATCCACCTGCCTGTGCCTACTTACTGCTGGGACTAAAGGTGTGTGTCACCCTCACACGTCTGGTCTATAGTTCTATAATGCTTGAGTTCAGTGTGTATAGTAAAGGGCTATGTGTATTTGTTGCAGACATTCTCTTAGGTGATTTGTAGCTACAAGGACATATCTCTGGTTCTGTGGGTTTTTCTTGCAAAGTACTGGGTATCTTGTAGATAGAGGTTTATGACTTCTAGAAAGAAAACCAAAAATTAAAATTGACAGATCATTTAGGATATGCTCTAAATTCTATGTTGTATTATAAATTGGAAGTTGAGATATAAATATTGGTAGCTATGGTTGGTAAAGATTTCAAACCTAAAATATGATTTTTTTTTTACTGAAAAGAATAATATGTTTATCTTAATATTCTTCCCTTTTAGCTTCCAATAAAAACAGGACAGCAAAATACACATACCAAAGTCAGCACTGAGCATAACAAGGAATGTCTGATCAACATTTCCAAATACAAGTTTTCTTTGGTCATAAGCGGCCTCACTACCATCTTAAAGAATGTTAACAATATGGTGAGTATTTGAATTACTAGAATTTTGCCTTTTGGATAATTTGCTTTATTTTGGTTCTGATTTGGAAGTTGAGAACAGCAAGTTTTAAAGTACGGAAAATATTTTCTTAGGATTTAAGATGTGAGTCATTTTATTTATGATAAGTACAAGTGTAACGTTTATATTTTGATTTTCTATCTTTCCTTTTGATGCTTATTTTATTAACTATTTTCTCATGAATTAGATTCTTATATGACTTTTGTATTGTATGTAAACTGATCATAATATAAATTCCTTCCCCCCACTCCTTTTCTCTTTCTCTCTAATCTATACTTTCAGCTGTGTAGTATAGAATCTATTAATACACTTTTTGTTAGCTGCTTCCTTGAATGTATTTGTTGGCTGTCCATGTCCAAATTATGCAGTGTATAAACTATGATCTTCACTTCTAAATTGTGGGATTAATTTTTATGACCATATTAATAAATTTTGAGTTTTTTCTCTTCCCATAATCTGGAACAGGTTTGATAGTAGTTTAAAAGAGTACCATTGTTAGAATAGCTGTCCTCAGTTTCTCAGCTGTTAACCAATTTCATCATGTGATTCCATTGTTGACAGCTCACCATGTCATATTCTGTCCCTTCCCGTATCCATTCCCCCCCATCTGGTCCCTCCCCCGCAACTGGAATGTGCTCCCACCTATCTACCTCTTCCGCTAACAATTCTGATAATCTACTTCATACTCATCCAAACAACAGATGTAGGTTTTTCTTAACTCAAAATTCTTTGCTTCTCTCTAGCGCTTGTAATCTCAATTTGTGTTGTTTGTGGTGTGCTGTAAAACGACCTCTTTTGTAGATTTTGAGGGTTAGCCTCATAGTTTTACAGTTGTGTCATCCTTGGAGGATTTCCTTTTAAGAAAGTTGGTTAGTATCAGAGTTAACAGAACTCAGGTATGAGTTGAGATATGAGCAGTGCAATAGAGTTCTTTCTTTGTTAAAAAAAAAAAAAATTACCACCTAAAACCATAAGACCTTTTATAAAAAGGTAAAGTTATTTACATGACGCATTTAATATTTTGCTGTAGCTCTTTTTGCCCACTGAAGAACACAGTAATAGAATTTTTATGTATGTATATGGCTACATTCCCAGTTATACTGCAGTATTTTTATTTTTGAGATCATCTTTAAAACTATTGTGATGTTGGCATTTATTTAGAATTTACTGAAAAGTTATAGGGCCTGTGAGATGGCTCACACATTGGATGAAGGATGAAGGTGAGAATCAACCCCCAAAAGTTATCTGCCCTCTGACCTCCACATGAACATCATGGTGAGCCTACACTCATACTAGCACATGCACCACACACTCAATAACAATAAAATAAGTGTGTGTGTGTGTGTATTTATTTAGAGACAAGGTTTCTCTGTGTAGCGCTGGCTGTTCTGGAGCTTGCTCTGTATACCAGGCTAGCCTCACACAATGACAATAAAATACTAAAAATTAATCTGTCTGTCCATCCATTCACCCACCCATCTCTCTTATCTATCTATCTGTCTACCTACCTATCTACCTATCTATCTTACTTATCTATCAATTTTGGGGTAGAGTTTCTTTGTGTAGCCCTGGCTGTCCTGGATCTTGCTCTGTAGACCAGGCTGGCCTTTAACTCACAAGAGATCTCTATCTCCCGAATGCTGGTATTAAAGGAGTGTGACACCACTACTACCTGACAAAAATAGAAAATTAAAAAATCCATTATGCTATGAAAGCTATAATCTCTTGTTAGTAAGTAGATAGATGATAGAGTTCAATTTGAATATAGTGAGTGCCTAAGATTCACTTTAGCATTCTGTTTTGATAAGAATTAAGAAACTTTTTGTAGTAGGAAAGGATGGCTAAATGTTTGATGTAAGTCTGGTAAGGACCTCTAGCTCATAAATTATTTTTAAATCTTCATCAATTCATTACCCTAACCCTAACCCTAACCCTAACCCTAACCCTAACCCTAACCCTAACCCTAACCCTAACCCACACCCTTCATCCCCTCGCTTCTCCCTTCTATGTTTTTATCATGTAGCTTGGGCTGGCCTAGAACTTGCTGTGTCCCTAGGACTAGCTTTGAGCTTCTAATCTTCTTGCCACTCTTTCATAGTGTTGGGATTACCAATGTTTTCCCACCATGACTGGCCAAATCATAGATATTTAGAAAACATAAAGCATGTTTTGTTTTATTGTTACATAGGTAATGGCAGACTTTAGTAAATGGCTCTATTTCTGTTTACCTAGAAATTTATTTTTTGAGTATTAGGGTAAAATAAGAAATAGAAGACTTAAATATCATTCATTGAATGTGAAAACAAACTGGACGATTACTACTAGTTTTTCTTGATTTTTAGTCCTTTTTCCCCCTCCCTGAGACAGGGGTTCTCTTTGTTGCCCTACCTGTCCTGGAAATAACTCTGTAGGCCAGTGTGGCCTCAAGCTCACATGGAGATCCCGAGTGCTGGGGTTAAAGACGTGCACCCCCACTGTCCTGATGATCTTCAGTCTTTTATATTTCATATGTGATAATTTGTAGTGGAGAGTGTTAATCATATTCTCTGAATATATTTTTCTTTTAGAGGATATTTGGAGAAGCTGCTGAAAAAAATTTGTATCTCTCTCAGTTAATTATATTGGATACACTGGAAAAATGTCTTGCAGGGGTAAGTAAATTCATTTTAAAGTAAGTAGGTTGTGTGAATGCAATCTTGAGAATGATCTGAAGTACCAAGAGGTCAGTATGGACACTGAAGACACACAAAAATTCTTTGTCTAAGGTAGATGAATATAAATTTTGTTAATACAGTTGACCTGGTAGTGCAGAATTTAGAAAAAATTAATTTATCAACTTTTGTAAATTACATAGATACTTAAATTTACTTAAAATGTTAAGTTTGGGCCCTATTTTTGTCTCTAAGATTTTTTTGAAGAAAAATTTTTATGAAAAAATTACTATATTTGATTTAATTAATTTCTCAGATATTATTAGCCTTGTGGCATTGTGCAACTGCAAGAATGTGGTTCAGAAGATAAAGGGCAATCTTATTTTTCATCCTTTATGACTATAGTTTCAGTTTTATACAGATCTTGAAAGTGAATCTATCCTTTTCTTCTTTTTCTGAATCTATCATTTTGAGGATAGCTACTACAGGGCACTTGTATAAGGTTGATCATGTGTAGTAGGTATGTAAAGGAGGCGTCGAGCACCATATAGTTCTTCTCCAGGTTCCCTGAAGAGGCTGGCTCTATTTTTTTTTTTTTTTTTTTTTTAAAAAAAACTTATTTCTTTATTTATTTGCCTTGGTGCCTGCCTGGAACTGGGAGCTGGAACTACAGACAGCCATGAGCTGCCATGTGGGTGCTGGGAATCGAACCCTGGAAGAGCAGTCAGAGCTCTCAACCGCTGAGCCATCTCTCCAGCCTGTATTTTAATTATGATTTTATTTAAACTTTTTCAAGATGTTTTCTATTCTATAAAGTGTTTATATTACTCATCTTAATCCTCTTCCAAACATGGGTAGAAAACATGGGTAGATGTTTATCTAAGTATACAAATGAAGATTTTTGCTTTAAAATTGTCTATGCCACATATATGTTACTATTTTATTATTCAGTGCAGAATACAGAATTTTGCTTTGCTTGTTTGCTTTGTTTTTTGAACAGCCTGTCTGTCCTGGAACTCTTCACTATAGGCCAGGCTGGCTTCAAACTCTCAGAGATCCACTTGCCTTTGCCTCCCAAGTGCTGGCATTAAAAGGCATGCACCACTGCCACCTGGCTAGAATTTTGCTTTTTTTCAGCATAGCTTCTCTCTTATTTATATATTAGAGTTCTCTACAGTAAATCTAGAAGGAAAATATCTAAAACAATTTTTTGAAGATACTGTATGTGGATGAGTGCTTTCCTGCTTGTGTGTATGTGCACCATGTGTGGGACTGCTGCCTGCAGGGCCAGTGAGGGCATCAGCTCTCTGATTGGAATTACTGGTGGTTGTGTAACTACCATACAGATGCTGTGTTCAGGTCCTCTGCAAAAGAAGTAAGTGCTCTCAACCACTGAGCTGTCTCTCTAGCCTCAAGAAGGAAGGAATTTTAATATGAGAATGGATTGTGTGGTTGAGTAGAGAAAGAATGTTCAGAAATGGAAGGGATTAGGCTGGGAATTAGAAAAAAAACCCTAAAACTTCACATTCATAAGCCTTTTTTTCTGGGAAGGCTATGGGCTAGAAAAAAATATCTAAGCATAGTACTTAATTGTATTTTTTTAAAGTTCATTTTTTAATTTTTATTTTTGATTATGCATATGTGAGTGTTTGCATGTGGGTCTATGCACATAAGTGTAGGTGCACTCAGGGACTTCAGATCTTTCTGGAGCTGGACTTATAGGTAGTTATGACTCATCCAGCATGGGTGCTGGGAACTGAACTCAGGCCCTTTGCAAGTACATGCTCCCAATCACTGAGCCTAATCTCTAGCTCCTATAGTGTGTGTGTGTGTATGTGTGTATTGTGTGTGAATGTGGGGGCATGCATGCATGCCATGGTACACCTGTGGATGTCAGAGAGCAACTTTTTTTTTAAAAATAAAAGTTTTTTTTTATTATTTTTTTATTTTATTTGCCTTGGTGTTTGCCTGAAACTGGGAACTGGAACTAAAGACAGTTGTGAGCTGCCATGTAGGTGCTGGGAGCAGTCAGTGCTTTTAACCGCTGAGCCATCTCTCCAGCCCCCAGAGGGCAACTTTTAGACAGTTGGTTTTCTCCTTTTGTTCTTACATGGGTTTGGGGATTGAATGTAGGTTACCAGGCTTGTACAAGCACTCACTCATGGAGCCATTTTGCCAGCTCAGCATAGTATTTCAAACTCTTTAAATTTTTTTTAAAGATTTATTTATTTATTTATTTTTATTTATTTATTTTAAGTTCCTGTCTTTTTATTTATCCATACACAACTACTTGTCTTCTGGTTTGTTAAAGCAGTTAAGTCAGACAACACTTGCCACAGTAATGTCTGTCAAAGTGGCTAGCCATGAACACTCCAGCACCACATTCATCAGAAGGACACTCTCGATGAAGGTGACTAATTTTGCCATTTTCATTCACCTTATGGTACTTCAGTACAGCCAATTTAACCTTCTTTCTCTAGTGCTTATTCTTCTTGGGCGTGGTGTAAGACTTCTTCTTTTTCTTTTTCTTTTTTTTTTTTAAACTTTATTTATTTATTTGCCTTGGTGTTTGCCTGGAACTGGAACTACAGACAGTTGTGAGCTGCCATGTGGGTGCTGGGAATCAAACTCAGGTCCTCTGGAAGAGCAGCCAGTGCTCTTAACCACTGAGCCATCTCTCCAGCCCCGACTTCTTCCTTTTCTTAGCACCACCACGAAGTCTCAACACAAGATGAAGGGCAGACTCCTTTTGAATGTTGTAGTCAGACAAAGTACGGCCATCTTCCAGCTGCTTACCATCGAAGATCAGCCTCTGCTGATCAGGAGGAATTCCTTCCTTATCCTGGATCTTGGCCTTTACGTTTTCTATAGTATCCGAGGGTTCAACCTCAAGCTGATGGTTTTCCCCATAAGGGTCTTCACAAAAATCTGCATCTTGGTGGCTGCTCCACCAAAGATGGCGGCTCAGAAAGGAGATTTATTTATTTTGTGTGTATGAGTGTTTTATTTGCATGTATATATGTATGTGTACTATGTGTATGCCTGGTTTCTGATGTCAAAAGAGAGTAGTATCCGATCCCCTGTGACTAGTTACAGATGTTTGTGAGCCACTGTATGGGTGCTGACAACTGTCATGGGTCCTCTGCAAGAACAAGTGTTCTAAACCACAGAGCTATCTCTCCAGCCCCTAATAGTTTACATTCTTATTGCTCTCTGGCCATATTCCAAAACTGTTGGGCAGTATCTATAAGTTTTACACTTAAGATGACAGGAACTGTTTTAGCTTGGTGTCTTCTGTTACCCTGTGAAATGGAGTGGGAGAACAGAGACATCATTATATAGTTGGTGGGATTGGGTGGCTGGGCATTCTGTCTTGGTCAGGCACACCCATGATTGAATTGGGTAGAATGATGTACTGCCTTTTTACGTTTCCACAACACTTTCTTTATTAACATTTTTAATTGAGAGGTAATGTATTTTGAAGAATGACTGCTGATTCTCTTTGAAGATAGCCTAATTGTAATGATGGTGAGTTTCCATGATGTATATTTTATATAATGTTATACAATATATATTACCTTGGCTTAATCTGTTCTTGAAATTATTTTTAGTTTATTTTATTCTTTTTTTTTTTTGCTTGTGGAGTTAAGAGATTATATTCAGGATCTTATCATGTGCCACTGAGCCACATTTCTGGAACTGTGTCAAGTTAGTAAATTAGGCCATGTAGGAAATAAACAATCTGAAACAATTCCATGGCATGTAAAAATGATATCTATGAAGTGTATGGAGGGAAATCGCTGTATAATTAAAAAAAAAAAAAAACCTGAAAGAATAGAATAGTCATGTTGTAATCTATAAGTCATTTTTGGATTTTCATTGAATAAAAGGCCATGAAAGACATTTTCAATGTCATAGAATATAGTATGGGTAATAGATGATGCATGGAATGGTATTATTTTTATGTGTGTAATTAATATTACATTGGAGAATATCCTCATTAAGATAACCTGATACACACGAGGGCTCAGATATTATAATATATATAACTTACTTTCAAGTGATTTAACTCAATATTATTTGTAGTACATAGTATGTGTTTTGGTAAGATTGTACCAAAGACCAGTGTGATCCCTACCTAGGAATTTCTCTGGATGTTAAGAGACAAATGATACAATGTACTTACTAGCAAGTGAGAATACAGTCCTTTGAGAACTCACTGGTAACTGCAGGTACCAAAAGGGAAGGGATCAACTGACAAACAGGGACTGGCCAGATGTAGGAAGCGTGTGAGGCTGGATGGAGGGTTGTGCTTCAATTGTAATGATGGTGAAAACATCATCTTCTTTATTGACCATAGATGCATAAATGTGACACATTGCGGGTGCTGGTTGTTAAATTCAAGTGATAACTGTGTGGTAGTCCTTCACTTTCAGCTTCTCTGTATGCTTGAAACTTTAATAGCAGGGAATGTGTGCAGGTACAGTTAAAGTTTTAGAATTATGTCATTTTCATTTTAGCAACCAAAGGACACAATGAGATTAGATGAAACAATGCTGGTCAAACAGCTACTACCAGAAATCTGCCATTTTCTTCACACCTGTCGTGAAGGAAACCAGCATGCGGCTGAACTTCGGAATTCTGCTTCTGGGGTTTTATTTTCTCTGAGCTGCAACAACTTCAATGCAGTCTTTAGTCGCATTTCTACAAGGTTAGTGTATAAAGTATGTGGAACTATTAAGTAAAATAAGTTTTAGAATTCTTGTTTGCATAAAAATAGTAGAATGACTTTTATCTGATTATTTGTAGAAATTTTATGTATTAACTTTCTTGACATTTTAATTATATAATATTGAAAAATTATGTTGTAAATACTGATGTGTGGATATGAGTACTGTTACAAACTTGGGGAAGATGCCTCCTGTGGCCAGGTCCTTTCTCCTTCCTTCTTATTTTAAAAATAATATAGATGTAACAGGAAGTAATTGCAAAGCAGAATTCTATTGAAAGTGGACTGCGTTTTAAGAGTATATGAAATAGTTCCATTTATTGCCTATTCACAGTATATGCTATCTTGCTTTTATTCTCACAATGATGTTGAAAGGTAGTTACAGGGGGCTGGAGAGATGGCTCAGAGGTTAAGAGCACTGACTGTTCTTCCTGGTACCCTCTTCTGTATACTGTACACATAATAAATAAATAAGTCTTTAAAAAAAAAAAAGGTAGTTACAGGCAAACATTAATACAGCTCAAAGTTAAGGTATTGTGCTGATTTACAACTTTAAAATCCCAGCACTTGGGAAGCAGAAGGAAGAGATCTCAAAGTTCAAGGCCAGCCAGGGCTACGTAGTGAGACCTTGTCTTAAAAAAACAACAAAAAACAAAAAACAAAAAAACCCAAACATACAAATCCAAAGAACTCCCACATACAAACAAAGCTAAGGAATTGTGTCAAATAATGGAAGACCGCAAATTTCTAACCCAGGTAGGCCTTAGTATCTACATTAGTTTCATTATATCAATTGTTTCCAATATTTCTATTTTAACTGTATTTTGTGAGATTTTTAAATATTGTATACTTAATTCAGTGCTTTAAAAAATGTAAGGGGCATAAGAGGTGGTTTAATGGTTAAGAACATGTGGTAATCTTGCAGAGAACCTGAGCTTGATTCCCAATACCCACATAGTTGGCTTACAACTAACTGTCCAGTTACAGATAACTCAGTATCCGCTCTGGACACCAGGTACGCATGTAGTGCATACATACATGCAGGTACACATATGCACAAAATAAAAACAGACTTTTAAAAATAGGATTTAAGTAAAACAAAAAGAAAAAGAAATGGGTTGGGGATTTACTTGGTGTAAGTAAAGGTACTTGCTGTGCGAGTCTCTTAGACATGGGTTCTGTCCCTGGAACCTATGTAAAAATGGGAAAGAACCAACAAACAGCACACTGCAGTCCTCTGACCTACATACACACCATGGTACACATGCATTTCCTTCTTCTACACACACAGCGAATTTAAAAGTGAATTACAGAAAAAATGAAATAAAAATTAGTTAAATCTTTACTGATAAGTCAAAATCATAATCATGAATTATAGATGGGGAAATTAGTGCTCAGTGGATGAAATTATAAAGTAATTGCAACTTGCTTTTATAGAAATGGTTTTCCTTTTTGTACAAGTACTATCAAATGGCTTCTTAATTATGATCAAACAAAGTGTGGTGAAAGCCCTCTTAGAGGCTTGGTGACTAAAAGACAAATAGAAACAGAGAAAACAATCCTTTGACTCGTTGGCTCCTCTGATTTGATTGTTAGTGTTGTACTAACAGGGGCTTCTATTGCATTCACTCTCATTTCCCAGCAAGGTGAATGAGAATATGCATCAAAATTTGAGGATTTTTGGTCCAGTGTTGAAGAACTGATTCGCAATATTTTTAATAAAAAAGTTGTTCTGTATTATGATGGTAGGTGACAATATTCTATGATATCCTACAACCTTAATGGACTGTTAAAAGAAAATTAAAATTTTATTTAATGATATATAATTGGTTAATGTTAATGTGACAAAACATTTTCAGGGAGTGTTTTTGAGTAAGTACATTTTTATATTCTGAGGAAGTTACAAAAAGTAAAAACCTTTTCAATTAGGCTACTATTAGATTAGTTTTACTATCTGAAAAAATATCTTAAAATGAAGATAGAAAACAATAAATACAGTTTCTTAGTCTATTTATGCAGGAATAGTTAATGTTTGTTTGACAAAACATTTCCATGAGGTTTTTAAGTAAGTATATTGTTTTATAAAATAGAGCAAATGTGCCATCTTTGAAAACCTTAAAGTCACCCGAGACTTCTTTCCACAGTATTGGGCAGCATTAGTTTATATTTAGACAATTTTTGTTGATTTTTCCAAGTTAAGTGCACTGTTCATTGCCAGAGTAGAAATTTTGGTTAGAGTTTCATTGGCTTTGGGACAGATTAGCTAGAAATGGGATCGATGAAATAAATGTTTTATAAAGCTATTATATATGTACTTTCATTGAGTTAGCACCAGATTAGGAGCTGGTCTTTTTAGAGGACCACTGAGCTACCAGACCTGTGGTTTAGTTTAGATAGGGCATCTCATGATATTAGACTTAGGTGATTAAACCCTTCAAGTTATTCAAATTGTAGTTCTGAAAGTTGAGGTTTTTTTTTTTTTTTTTTTTTTTTAAGTATTTTCTTTTTAAATTTTATTTATTTATTTGCCTTGGTGTTTGCCTGGAACTGGAACTACAGACAGTTGTTAGCTGCCATGTGGGTGCTGGGAATCGAACCCGGGTCCTCTGGAAGAGCAGACGGTGCTCTTAACCGCTGAGCCATCTCTCCAGCCCCTTAAGTATTTTTTTAAAGATTATTTATTTATTATGTACATAGTGTTCTGCCTGCAGGCCATAAGAGGGCACCAGACTTCATTACAAATGGTTGTGAACCACCATGTGGTTGTTGGGAATTGAACTCAGGACCTTTGGAAGAGCAGCCAGTGCTCTTAACCTCTGAGCCATTTCTCCAGCCCAAAGGTTGAGTTTTATATTTTATTTATAATGGACATCATAAAAATAAGTTGAGTGTCATCAATCTCCTTGTCCACAGTGTTCTTTTTTTTTTTAAATTCTTTTTTTAAAAAATATTTTTATTTTATGTGAATTGGTGTCTTGTGTGCATTTATAACTGTGTAAGGGTGTCAGATCTTGGAATTAGAGACAGTTGTTAACTGCCATGTGGATGCTGGGAATCGAACTCAGGTCCTCTGGAAGAACAGTTGGTAGGTACTCTTAACCGCTGAACCATCTCTCTAGCCCTCCACAAGTGTTCTCTATGTGGGAGGAGAGTCTTATTGGAGATTGAACCTAGAGCTTTAGATGCTCCATCACTGAGCTACAGCTACTGTTTTGTTTTTGTTTTTGTTTTTTTGTTTTGTTTTGTTTTTTGAGAAAGGGCCCCACCAGTTCAGGCTGGCTTGGAACTCACTTTGTAGCTCAGGCTAGCCTTGAACTTGATATTGTTCTCTCTCAGCTTTTTCCACAGCTGTGATTACTACCAAACACAGCTCATTTAGTTTTTTGTTTGTTTTACTAATTGAAAATTATAGCAAGCTTTATTCAACTGAAGGGTCTTGTGTTCTAGGCTTATTATGCTCTTTAAAAAAGATTTTTGTTTTGTTGTACGTATATGTGTGCATGTATGTCACTTGTGTCTCAGTGCTTGTAGAGGCCAGAACATGGTGTTGGATCACCTGAAGCTGGGCTTATAGGTGGTTGTGAGCTATCATGTGGATGCTAGGAACTGAATCTGAGTCCTTTGGAAAGAGCAGCAAGTGCTTTTAGCCACACTGAGCTATCTCTCTAGCCTTGATAGTATTTTCTTACATAAAAGATTAGTTTCTTCACAAAATTTCGCTATAATTGTATCATTCATAATACTTAATTTGGTAATTTTTTTCCTTTCAGAGACAGGTCTCCTATGAAGCTCATTCAGTTGCTAGATATAGATGTTCTCCACATTATTCAACAGTTTTCATAAAACTTTTTATCTAGCTGATAATCCTTGGATCCATTATTAATTGGAAACTACAAATGATAAACTTTCTACTTTTTTAAAATATTTATTTTTATTTTATGTGAATTGGTGTTTTGCCTGCATGTATAACTGTGTAAGGGTGTCAGATCTTGGAATTAGAGACAGTTGTCAGCTGCCATGTAGATGCTGGGAATCGAACTCAGGTCCTCCAGAATAACAGTCAGTGCTCTTAACTGCTGAGCCATCCCTCCAGCTCAACTTTCTACTTTTTTGACAGGGGTAGGGGGAGACTTTTTTTTAAAAAAACAAAACAAAACAAAACAAAAAAAACAAACAAAAAAACGCAAGAGCTCACTATGTAGTTTTGGCTGGCCTGGAACTTAACTATGCTGACCTGGAACTCATAGAGATTACCTGGCACTGCCTCTAGAATGTTGAAATTAAAGGTGTGCACATCTGCCTTGGCTCTATCATTTTTTATTTTTAAATTGGACTTATTATATTTACTTATTGGTTTTGTGCTTGTAAGAATTAAACTCAGGGCTCTTGGCATTAAATTATTCTTTCTCATTATTTTCTTTTTCCTCCTCTCTGTTCCTCTCTGCCTTCTTCCATCTATTCTTTCTTTCTTCCTTTCGAGATAAGGTTTTACTCTGAGCCCAGATTCACAGTCATACTTCTGTTCCAGTTTCCTGAGTACTTGGATGATGGGCATGAGCTGCTATGCCTGACTGACATTGCGACTCTTGTATAAAATATTTTTCTATATTATTTATACTATTTTTTGTAACATGATCTAAACAGATAATCCATACTAGAGGCTTGTTAGAATGAAAGGATTCTAAAACCTGCAAAGGATTTCCTGTGAGTTTTTTCTCTCAGTAATTTGTGTGTGTGTGTGTGTGTGTGTGTGCTTAAACTGTGTGTTTCAGTTGTAGAAAATAATTGGGGCGGGAGGGTGGCGAAGTGGTTTCAGCAGGTAAAGGTACATGGTGTTACCCTGACGACCTAAGTTCAATCTCTGGAATCCATATAGTGGAATGAGAGAACCAGTTTCTGAAATTTGTTTTCTGATTGCTAATGCAAGTGCACATACAATAAGTAATGTAATTTAAAAAAGAAAAGAAAAATTCATGATCAAATTGTCCCAGTTTTGACAATTGTAGATTCCAGTTATACAGCTGTGTGGTTTTTGACATCACTACAGTAGTTGTTAATTTCCTTGTCTTTGATGTCAGAGAGACCTAGACACATTTGAAAATGTGCTCTAATCTTGGAATTAATTTTTTCAAAAGAGCTGTGTCTAATGTGAGAAATAAAATTTAAACCGTAGTCTTTAATATATGGATGTGAAATTTGCTGGAGTATTAGTTTTCATCATGTTCCTTAAATTGCTTGTATTGTTTAGTGTTTTAAATAAGTATGTTTATATTTAATATGTTTTCATTCATAAACTTCTGTTGAATCAGAATCCTATCTGTCCTAAGACTTAAATTAGTAAATTATTTTTGATTTTGACTTTTCAGGTTACAGGAGTTGACTGTTTGTTCAGAAGACAATGTTGATGTCCATGATATAGAGTTGTTACAGTATATTAATGTGGATTGTGCAAAATTAAAACGACTCCTAAAGGGTAGGTTTAAATGTATAATATATCACAGTTAACATAATTAATTTCAATATTATGAATATGGTAATTCTGTTTGAACTGGATATCAAAATAGATTTTATTTTGTCTATATTCCTGTGAAATGATGGCCAGCAATACACATGGCTGACTGGTGTTTGGAAAATTGAAAATAATGCAGTAGAGAATATGAATTTTATCTTATTTATTCAGATTTATTATTTTCTTTTCTTTTTTATGTAGAATCTATACTTAAAATTGTGTGCATATAAGAGCATGTGCCTAGAAAGGGTATAGAGGGAAGAAAAAGATTTGAAGGGGGTAGGAATGGAGTTCCTGACTACATGTAATAAGAAAGGTGAAGAGAGGGCTCAGTGGGGGAGAAGAAAGCAGCTGAGAAGTAAGAGGGTAGTGAATGAGAACACATAGGTATGAAAATGATATGTTGAAACTCATTGTTTGTATGCTAATCCTAAGTATTAATTTTAAAAAGAATTTATGGGGATGGAAAAATGGCGAGGAGGAGGAAGAGGAGGAAGTAGTAGTAGTAGTTGTTGTTATGATGCCTGGGGATGTAGTTCAGTAATAGAATTTTTTTATAGCATGAACAAAGCTGTGGTTTGATCCCTAACATTACCAAAAAAGTGATTTCAGATATCATCATTGAAAAATCAAGTAGTCGGGCTGGAGAGATGGCTCAGAGGTTAAGAGCACTGACTGTTCTTCCAGAGGACCTGAGTTCAATTCCCAGCAAAACCACATGGTGGCTCACAACCATCTATGATGAGGTCTGGTGCCCTCTTCTGTAAAAAACTGTATGCATAATAAATAAATAAATCTAAAAAAAAAAAAAAAAAAAAAAAAAAAAAAAAAAAAAAAAAAAAAAAAAAAAAAAAAAAAAAAAAAAAGAAAAAATCAAGTAGTTATTTAGTTTTATTTACACTGGGCTTTGCCTTTTCAGTTAAACCTGTTTGGAAACTCAGACATTCCCAGACCTAAATTCAGTCAGATTGATAGTGACATTTTGGAAATAAATCTAGTCCAATTTACCCATGTATAAGAGTTTGGTTAAAACAGTAGTTTTCTTAGTGACCCTCAATCCATGATAAGTAATTGAGATGCTTCTCAATATTCAGAGAAGACAAAATAAGAGTAGAGAAGAATGATTTAATTTATATTGAGGCAACTTTCTCCTCTTTCTAAGAAAGATTTCGTTTTTATTTTATTTATGTATATGTGTGTGTATCTCTATATATGTTTGTGTGTGTGCTTGTAAACTACAGAAGAGGGTGTTGTATCCCCTGGAACTAGAGTTATAGGCTGTTGTGAGCTGCCACATGTAGATTCTGGGAAGCAAACTCAGGTCCATGCAAGATCAAATTGCATCCTAACCACTGAGCCATCTATCCAGCCCCATATTTCTCCTGTTGAATGTGGTTCCCTGTAATCAGATTTAAAATATATGTAGATAAGTGTATATAATATGAAGCCAGTATTAATTAGTCCATTAAAAGTTGGGTCTAGGGGCTGGACAGTTGGCTCAGCAGTTAAGAGGACTTATTGTTCCCATAGAATACTTTGGTTTGGTTCCCAATACTCACATGATGGCTCAATACCATCTGTAACTTTAGTTACAGTAACTCCAGTATCCACTGATGACTTCTCAGGCACCAGGCATGTTTGTGATGCACTTTAATGCATAAAAAGTAAATTTAAAAAGTTAGCTCTGGATGACAATAACAAAATAAATGGAAAATGTCTGTCATTAATAATTACAGTAATAATGTGTTTTTTTTTATGGCTGGGCATGTGTCGCATACCTTTAGTCCTAGCACTCTGGAGGTAGAGGCAGGTGGGTCTCTGAGTTCCAGGCCAGACTGGTCTGCAAAACAGGATAGCCAGGGTTGTTACACTGAGAAATCCTGTCTTGAAAAACAAAAACAAAACAAACAAAAAAGTTACAGTAATAGTGTGTTTTAAATTCACTTCAACAAGTGTTTGTTGAGAAACTACATGTAATAAATCATATTAATTTCTGTAAAAGAAGAGGTTAATAAAATTTTGAACATGTCCTTAAAAAGCTTATGCTTTGATCGGCATATATTCTCTGGAAACCAGTCTGTAATGTGGATTATCAGGATTATGTGGCATGAGCTTCTGTCATGGTGATGAGGATATGGAGTGTTAGAGATCTCCATAGGATGAGTGATATAGAAGTCAATGTGATAGGTATTTTGGAGGTATAATCATAATATTTGGTTAGGATATGTAGCATTTGGCAATAAATTTAAATACATAAAATTATATATAGGAATCACAATATATTACAGAGTGTTTAGTTAAAGCAGAAAAGAGAAAGGACTGACGACAGAGAATAGCCTGGCCAGCTAAATGATAAATGGAGCTTTAGCTCTACTGAGTGTCAGGTATCCATCCATAAGATATTCAATACGGAATTAAAGCAGATAGCTGGGGAAGTAGCTCAGTGTGGTAGAGTGCTTGCCTACTCTGCCTAAAGCCTAGGTTCAGTCCCCAGCACCATGTAAACTGTGCTTGATAACGCATGTCCCAGCACTTCAGCAGGTAGAAGCAAGAGGATTAGAAGCTCAAGGGCATCCTCATATCCTCAACTATATAAGGAACTCAATGGAGGTTAGACTGAGGTGGGACTCCCCCCCCCAAAAAAAAAGGAGCAAATTGTAGAACAGAAGTAATTAAGTATATACACATTGGGATTGAGACTAGATTATTGTACACATTGATAAAGGACTAAGGAGAGAAGTAATGCCATTGATTTCATGTCAAAGACTAGGAGTTAAAAAAAACTAAAGCAGATTCTGGGAACAAGTTTGTTTCCCATTTGTATTTCCCCACAATCAATTTCTATTTCCAGAAGAAGAAATTAACAGTTACAAGGTAAGTACTAGAGAACTTATCTCTGTTTTAGAAACATTTTATGTAAATGTCGTAAAATCCTATCCCTTCTTTAAAAGTCCTTGGGAGAAGTTTTGTTTTGCTTTGCTAAGGGACTAGTAGGTTAGAGTGGTTTGTGAAAGGATCATCTTTTCCAGATAAAATTTTCTTTTTAGATGTGGACATTAAATGTATAAAAGATGAGCTTAAAATGTAGCCATGATATTATACGGAGATACAGTTAATCTTGTACTTATAGTTCAGTCCTGAGAATGGCTGGAGCCTGGGTCTGAGGACACTGTCATTCATGGATAATGCATAGTTGGCAACTTGGGCTACCACTGATGTGGCACTTGTGACCTTCACTTGCCTGAAACATCTCAAGTACTTTAAAGTGTTGGTGTATATGACAGGGGGAGAGGGAGACTTTGGAAATCAAGAAAGTGAAAGCATAGCTGAAGAGACATGACCCACAGAGAAGAGAGAATACAGCTTCGACTGTGCAGCTCCCTCGCAGAAGGAGGCAGAGCAGAAGTGCCTTCCAGAGGTGCATTGTTTTCTCTGCTTAGTGCTACTGTAGACTGAGCTTTACGAGTAGGCTGGTTTGGAAGAAAAACCTTCCCTGATAAAACAGAAGAGAGGCACATATGAAAACACAGAAATGCAAAAAACATGAAAAAATAAGGCAATATGACTCCTTCAAAAGATTTGTATATCCTCAACCACTGTATATGCTCAACCATTGGATACAAAGATGCTAACATGGGAAAATACCACATGATGTGTTTAAGTTTTCTGGTAAAAATGAGCAGTGTCATGAAAGAGAATACAATAAGTTGAGTTTAAGCCAGGATCTGGAAAGTCAGAAACAAAAAAGAGCCAGAAGAACAGATAAGAAAGTCATCACTGTAGATGAAAAAGTCAGTAACAAAGAAGAAAAATACAGCAATGAAATTGAAATGAAAGCAAACCAAAGACATACTGGAAATGAAAACAACGAAACAAACATATTGAATGACATCACAAATACAGTTGATTAAATATAACAAAGAATATCAGGGATGGACAACAAGGTTGATTAAATACTGCACTTAAACATCAGTACAGGAGGAAAAAAAAAAGCAAGAAAATAGTGTCATGGGCTCTAGGATCTGATGAAGAGAACAAACCTGTGAATCTCTGGGATAGGAAAAAGAGCAGAAGTAAACACTTAAAAGGTACAAAGAATTCATTGAATAAAATTGAATCAGAAAATTCCTTAAATAAACATGACTACAGTACCTCTTCCTGATGTATTGTCAAGATGTCAAAAATACAAAGTACAGAACCAATATTAGAACCTGTAAGGGGATAATGCTATTTTACCTACAAAGGTAACATTAGATAAGCAACCCAAAGTTAGAAAAGGATGAAATGATATATTTCAGGTCCTGAAAGTGAATATCTACCAACCAAAATTATGGTTTCTGACGAAGCTGTCTTTTAAAATTGATGGCAAGGGAATGGAGATATGGCCCCTGACGAGCACGTCTTGCTCTTGGAGGGGACTCAAGTTTGGTTCCCAGAACCTGTTAGGTGGATTGTAACTGCCTGTAACTCCATTTCCAGTGGATCTTATGCCCTCTTCTGGCTTTCTCATGTAAGTACCTACATATGGACATATGTACATACACATAATTAAAGATAGGATACTTAAAAAGTAAAATTGATAAGGAAATAGGAATATTTTTCAAGACAAGCACAGACTAACAAGCCCAAGTCAGCATTGCAGAAGATATATAAAGGAAGGAAGAGAGCTTCAATCATGAGAGCATAGGAAGGAATAAATTGCTTGAGAGGAATCAATGAACAAAGTTAGGAATGAACCCTTTATATTCAATACAGTAAACTACTGCTGACTACTGGGCCAGGGCATACAAAACAATGCACAAATGGAGCCAGGGCTAGAATTTTTATGTGAGGGACAAATAAAGAAATACACGATTTCCGATGAATATTCCCTTTTACTTCATCTTGAAAAAATCTGAAAAATGTCTTTTGCTCTTTCATCTTCTCTCTTCTGCTCCGTCTGCACACTTACCCACCCACATACTCTTCCATCCACATACTCCCTACTTCTCTGCCCAACACTGGACAATTATAAGTTACATTTTCAGGGTCCCACCCATTCTCATATGGTAGGTCACACAGTTTTTCTCAGGCTAGGGAGTAAGCTTGGCCATACATGTAGCTCGAATGGTTAGGGTTCCCAGACAGAGAATGCCATTGAAATTCAGGACCTGCTCTTTTACCGGGACCCGTCAACATGGGCCACGTTCGCACCAAGACTGTGAAGAAGGTGGCCTGGGTCATCATTGAGAAGTAGTACTACACATGCCTGGGTAATGACTTCCACACCAACAAGCGCATGTGCGAGGAGATCGCTATTATCCCCAGCAAGAAACTCCGCAACAAGATAGCTGGCTATGTCATACTTTTGATGAAGAGGATTCAGAGAGGGCCTGTGATAGGTATCTCTTATCAAGTTGCAGGAGGAAGAGAGAGAAAGGAGAGATAATTACGTTCCTGAGGTCTCAGCTCTGGATCAGGAGATCATTGAGGTAGATCCAGACACCAAGGAAATGCTGAAGCTTCTGGACTTTGGCAGCCTCTCCAACTTGCAGGTCACTCAGCCTACAGTTGGGATGAATTTCAAAACACCACGTAGAGCCATTTGAATCTGTTATGTCATATTTTCAATAAACCTGGAAATAACAACAACAAAAAATTCAGGACCTAAGCAATTAAACAGTTAGTTGGCTGAACTTTGAGCTTCCTGCCATTGGGAATACCATGCAGCAAACCTACTGATGCAGGAAATCTATCTCTTAATGTTGTCAGCCTACCTTTGGTTTAACAGACTCTTGGGAACTTGTCCTTGAGTATTCTCTGCAGGGGCAGTTTAGTCTATTTTGCTTTGCTCTAAGGTCTTTGTAAAATGTGTAAAAGGCTGTCTTTGTGGCTGAAAATTTTCCTGTGTTAGTCTGAGATTATAAACAATGTTTCTAGTATTATTTCTATTTATCAGAATTATACACCTTAAGCAGAAGTCATCTTTCCTACCATCCACAGCTACATGTTTGTCCAATAGGTAGAATATTTTCACAAGATAAACACACAAGCAGTTGGAAAAATATTCATACCTGTCCTTAGGAGAGAGATGCTATGGCACATGAGAAGCAGCCCATTAACCTCATGGCTATGTCAAATGGGACTCCCCATCAGAGTTATCCATCTGGTGGGTCAATCTGTTAAATACTAGTTGTCACCCGCTGTATACTCCCACAGTCTTAAGCAGTAAACCAGCAAACTCTACGTACCAACAAGGGAGAAAGGACAAACAGTAACCCAACCAACCTAGAAAAGCAGCTAGCAAAATCACAGGAATTAACACATGTCTCTCAGTAATGATCTTAAGTATGAATGGTCTTAATTATCAATGAAGAGGTATAGACTGGCTTACTGGATTAAAAATGAATCTAACTTATTTTGTCAAAAAAGTAACAACACCGCACTAATAAAAGATATATGCAGATTGAGAGTCAAAGGCTAGAAAACTATCCATGAAGCAAAAAGAATCTGGGAATGAACTTATGTATCTTTTCTGAGATCTGATAAAGAGCAGAGACTTCAAAGACAACCAGCCAGAAGAGAGAAAGAAGATCACTATATGTAAATAAAGTGGACAATTCATCAATAAGATAACTATATACCATGCAAGTTGTATCCAAGACGTAGGTTTTTCAGTAAAGGAACCATGTAGAAGAAGAATAGGAAGAATAGAAGAGCTGGAAGATAATGAGAAAAGCTGTGAAGTGCTGTTACGGCAATGGTACAGTCAATTAAAATTACAATCTCAAAGCAGTCTTTTAATGGGAGAATAATTGTCTACAGATGACAGGTCTTTGCTCCCAAATCTCAAGGAACTCTTCTGTGATTGACCTAGAAGAGCCTACCAAAGGTTCCAAACTGCCACTGTTACCTTAAATACCGTTGGGTCTACTGGATCATATGCTGCCTCTAGAATCCAGATAGGCCCACTAAGCTTTGTGCTTCCTTCTTGTTTGTGGGAAAGGCCAAATGCAATAACTTATCCTTTACCTTAGAAGGAGTATTTATGCATACCTCTCATCACTGGACTTCTAGAAATTTTACTGAGGTTGCAGGCCCTTGAATTACCATTCTCCAATGTGCCTAAGTGTTACCAAGTCTAAAGTGGTTGCTACCTCCTGCTCACTTGGTTCAGTCAGCTTGATGTTATTAATATAGTGGATCAGTGTGATATTTTGTGACAAGAGCAATATCCCTCCAAGCTATATTATGACACAGGAGTATATACCCATGAGTTAAAACTATAAAGGTATACTATTGACCCTATCAGCTGAAAACATTGCTCCTGGTTGTGCTTATGAACAAATACTGAGAGAAGGATTTGCTTAATTCACATCTGAGTGCCATGTACCAGGAAGTGTGTTTATCTTTTAAGTAAGGTCATCATATCTGGTACAGCAGCTGTAATTTGAATCACTACTTGATTAAGTTTGTGATAGCTGCCATTCTCTATGATCCATCTGTCTTCTGCACTGGCTAGTTAGGAGTACTTATGGGAAATGTGTTGGGAACTATCTTCTCTGCATCTTTGAAGCCCTCAGCGGTGGCACTGATTCCTCCAGTATGCAGTATTATGTGTAGTGCACTATTTTCCCTGGTAGAGGCAATTTCAGTCTCTTCCATTTGTCCTTTCCAACCATAATAGCCCCTGGTCTGCACTTCAGGGAACCAATATGGGTATTCTGCCAATGTCTAAGTATATCTATACCAATTATAAATTCTGTTTGGGGATATAACCACAGGATGGCTTGGGAACCCACTGAACCAACTGTGAGTTGTACTTCAGCCAAAATTCCATTAGGCATCTGACCCTCATAAGCCCCTCCTTCAGCTTGAGGGCCACAGTGCTAATTGAGGTCTCCGAGTCAGTGTCAGTTTAGAGCCAGTGTCCATTGGACCCTGGAAAGTCCGATTGTTTCCTTCTTCCCAGAGTACAGTTACCTTTGTCAAAGGTCATAGGTCCCTTAGGAAAGGATGGGAGAAAGGGTAACAGTAAAACCGTACTTAGCAAGGTCCTAAGGGGGATCTGGCCTTCTCCTCATTCAAGGGTTCTGGGTCTGCAAACTAGCTTACCTCTGGAAATTGGTTCATTGGCTGAAATTCCTTATTGCTACTACCAGGGTAGCCCTTTCTTTATTTGAGAATTTCTGCTTACACAGATGTACAATAAACAAATAGTAGTTTTATCTAGTTTATTCCTGGAAATACCATGACTGATTAGCCAGTACAAAAGGTAGGTCCATAGGAGTCATGGCATGATAAAAATCATGTTGTCTGTGCTGCCCATTATGTAAATATGTTTTCCTTGCCTTTGGCAAGTCAGTGCTGCTACTTGGCCCCTGCTGTTCTGGGGTCCAATTAAGTTCATGACATTTAACTTTTCTAGTTGAGCATCAGTGTCTTCAACCCTAAGATCTGACTGGCACAAGGGGAAGAGCTATGACAAAGATTTTCAAATTGCTTATTTCCCCTCTTAGAATTTTGTGTATTCTATTTATTAAAGCCTAGAATATATTCTATTCTAATTATATTCTGGGCTTTCCCATTGTGGAGGAGTAGGTTTTATATGGCACTATTGCAATTTCTCTGAGCCCTAAAAACTCTTCATCAGTACTAAGCCAAGGGACTTCAGGTATCCCAGTTCTCTCCCTCCCCCCTCAGTGGCTGTCTTATGGCAAGTGCTTCAGCCAACCCATCAGACTTCTAGCACCTTTTTTAAACTGCGAGAACTTAAGTATTAAATTTAGGACCTTCACTCAGTGAGTTCTTATTGATAAACTCAGCTTGATCCAGTTTTATGTTTCTCCCATCATTAGTTCACATCCTTAAAAGTCTTCCCTGTACACCTTCCTCAGACTTCTGTTTGAAGGAATTAACAAACTCTTTAGTGCTATAGCACACACACTTTCTTGTGAATTTCACCTCTAGGAGCCTGCTTAGCTTTGATTCTGGTTATAGTTTATAGACTACCTTTGTTGGTCACTGAGGGACCTCAGTATTGTCTTGTTTGGTATTTCTGCTTAAGGGGAAGTCATTGTTAGTTTGTAAACAGTGAAGAATCAATTTCCTCAGGCAAAGGAAATATTGCAAGGGATGGGGATGCATCCTCTACTAAGAGTGGGTGGACTACTTTGTTAGGTAAGACAAACTCTTCAGAATATAAGGGTTTGGAGTCCTCTGCCTTAGTTCATTAGCGTCCTCCTCCACTTCTCCATCTCAAGTTCAGGAGAATAAATACTACTACTTACTAGTCAGTATCTTTAGGTTCTAATAGTAGTGAAGGAATTACTGTAACAACAGGAGGGATAGTGCACTTGCTAGCAGGAGTGAGGCAAGCAGGCAAAAGGAAAAGGTTACTTCTGTGTCCTTTTATGTAGGCTGTCACCAGAAAATGTGGCCCAGATTTTAGGGTGGCTCTTCTCACATCAAATGATCCTATCAAGAAAACCTTTTCTTTCTAGGTATGTCCACCTAACTACTTGTGTTATAGTTGATTCTGGATAAAGTACGCAATCAAGATTGGCTAACACACTCCCTAAATTTCTGATTTAAGCTATAAGAAACACAGATTGGAGAAACAGTACCCCCTTTAACAAGTGGTACTGGGAAATACTGCACAAATCCTAATTGGTCTTTTAATAAAAACCCGGACCCAGATATTGGGGAAAAGCTGAAAGATCAGGGAGACAGAGAAACAGGCCACAGCCACTTCTCACCCAGCCAACTCCTCAGACCGAAAGGGGTAGATCCTGTCTTCACGAGTCCTCCTGTCTCCACGAGTCCTCCGACTGAGTAGGGGAAGCAAAGAGAACCAAACCGAAAGGGGGAAATAGAAGGGGCAAAACTCCAACCTCCCACTTTATATTCCTGTCTCTGCCCCGTCATATCACTTCCTTCCTGAAACTTCCTAGTGCTGGGATTAAAGGTGTGTGTGCTTTCCAAGTACTGGGAGCAGAGGCTGAAATTGAAGGTGTGTGCCACTACTGCCTGGCTGTTTCTCTCCTAGACTGGATCACTGTCACCCAGTGTGGCCTAAGACCTCAAAAGAGATCTTAGACGCGTCTGCCTCTGTTGTATGTTTTTCTCCGGCCCGTTTTGGGTCTGGGAGGTTTGTGACCTGGCGCGGTGGTAGTTGGAACTGGTTTGTGCCCGCGGCTTTTGTCCCCCAAAGAAATGAATCACATGCTTATATCCTTTAAACTGTTTGGCCCGTGTCTTTTGCCTATTACTAGCTAGCTCTTTCTTCTTAGATTAACTCATTTCTATTAATGTTCCACCACGTGGCCCACAGCCGGTGGCTCACCTGGATTCCTACATTCGTCTTCTGCAGAGGACTGATCAAGAGTGACTAACTCCACCCTTTCCTACCTGCCTGCCCTCTGATTCTCCACCCACTTCTACGGTGCTGTGCATGGGCCAAATCAGTTACTTTGTTTACAACATACAAAATATTCCACCACATGCCTCAGTGGCAAAGACATGCCAGTAGAAACTGCTTAGGAGGGTTATTTTAACAAGCTTCCTTTCTTCCCATTGTTCTCTAACTGGAATAGAAGATAACAATGAAAACATATGGAATTAAAAAAATAATTAAATGGGAAAGTATAGACAATTACTGTAGCCAGGATAAAAGAAACATTTGTATATTTTTTGACTCAGAGTTTGAAGTGCCTTTTCATGTGGTGACAGCTGTGTGTTGATTATCCAGATTTCTTTTTGTATTTTCATTTTTTAAAAATAAAACCAATGAACCATGTTTTACAAAATAAAGAGGTAAAATGCTAAATATACACACAGGATTTTTTGTAGCTGTAAAGAAAATACGGTCATGACATTTGCAGGAAAATGGATGAAACTAGAAAACATTGTTGAGTTAAATAAGACTGACTCAGACAAGCATCATGCTTTTTTTTCTTTATGGAACCTACATTTAAAGAGGTTTGTGTGGAGGGACTGACTACCAAGTGGATGGTGAGGGGATGGAGAAGATGGTAAGAGAGGGTCATGGAATGCATGTAGTATGGAATCAGTTGGATGGATTGCCTGGTTTAGAAGAAAAGGAGCCTGCTAGGAAGGAGGCAGGGAACATGGGGTGGGATGGGGTGCGGATAATGATGGAGAACAACATATAATGACACATATTCATGAAATGTCATAATGATACCTATTTCTTTGTATGATAACTTGAAATTAATTAAAAGAATATAAAGTGTAATTTATTTTAGTCAGATTAGCGGAATTAAAACTGCTCTGTTAGTGATGGCAAGGATGTAATAGAGATGGTCAGTATGCTGCTCTGTGGACAACTTTTCTAAAAAGCAGCTCTGCAGATTCTATCAAGAATTTTTAAGAAGTATTTGTCTTCTCATCTATACACTTCTAGGCTTTTTATAAGTACACATATTTACCAATGCTACTTATAATACTGAAATACTAGAAATTACTTAGATGTACAACTGGAAAACACTTAAATAGCCTTAAAAAACTTAAGGCTTAAAAAAACTTTATTTTGTTTTATTTTTTTTAATTTGTTATGTGTGTTATCTGTGTACATATGCTGCAGTGCCCTCAGAGACTAAAAGAGCATGTTGGATCCTTTAAAGCTGAAGTTAGAGATGGTTGTGAGACTTCGTGTGGGTGCTTGGAACTGTACTCAGGTCCGCTGAAACAACAGTCAGTGCTTTCGACTGCTGAACCATCTCTCCAGCCCCTATAGTTTTGTTATTGTTGGCTTTGTTTTGTTTTTTATTTTTTTGGAATAGAGCTTCCCTGTGTAGCCATGGCTGTCCTGTAACTTACTATGTGAACCAGGCTATCTTCAAACTCACAGAGATCCACCTGCCTCAGCCTCCTGAATTCTAGGATTAAAGATGTTGCCAGCATGACTGGCTTTTTTTTAAAAAAATATACTTTAAAATAATATTTTCTATTTTTATTTTATGTGCATGGGTATTTTGCCTACATGTGCCTGTGAACTGTGTCCAGTGTCTGGTGCCTAAGGAGGCCAGAAGAGGGCGCTTGGTCCCCAGGAACTGGAATGAATGGTTTTGAGCCATGATGTGGGTGATGGGTATCAAACCCAGGTTTTCCTAAGTGTCTAGTGCTCTTTTTTTTTTTTTTTTTTTTAAATTTTTTTTGATTTATTTATTTATTTATTATGCATACAGTTTTACAGAAGAGGGCGCCAGACCTCATCATAGATGGTTGTGAGCCACCATGTGGTTTTGCTGGGAATTGAACTCAGGACCTCTGGAAGAACAGTCAGTGCTCTTAACCTCTGAGCCATCTCTCCAGCCCCGTGTCTAGTGCTCTTAACCACTGAGCTATCTTTTCATTCATGTTTTATAGGTTTTTTTTTTTTTTTTTTTTTTTTTGTAAACCAATTAAAAAAAAGTAGAGCAAAGGGAGACTTGAAGTTCAAGGCATGTTTACTTTTTTTCCTTTTTTCTGTTTTTATTGATATAACTCATGAGTTTGGGGCTTATATTTATTTTTACTGTTAAATTGCTTAATATTGGAAGCAAAATAGTACACAAAATTATTTTATAGTCGTTTTGAATTATTTTTGTGTTAAATAATTGAGAATTAATAAGACATTTTTCCCCTCCAGAAACAGCATTTAAATTTAAAGCTCTGAAGAAAGTTGCACAGCTAGCAGTTATAAATAGCCTAGAAAAGGTAAGCCTCAGCTCCCGGGTTCAGATTTTGGTTCTGGTTATAAATTTTGCTGTATTTAATAATTTAAGTATTAGAAAGTCAAGGCCTATGTGTTAGTTTCATGCTACCACATTGGAAGAGTGCTTTACAGTATTTTTATGAAGAAAGTTAAGATTCTGTGCTATTTACTATATTGGAGATATTGACTGCTTTCTTACAAAAGCACATATTTTGTTATTCGTAGGCCTTTTGGAACTGGGTAGAAAACTATCCAGATGAATTTACAAAGCTATACCAAATTCCACAGACTGATATGGCTGGTAAGCTGGGTTACTGTGTGTGGGGTGAGGGGGTGTATGTGTTGTACCTTTGTTAAACTCTCAGAGGTAATACATGCTGCTTTTCAGGTTACTTAGTTATAAAAGTGGCTTTTTTATCTTCCGTTATCAGCTGTCCCCCATGCGAGTTATGGTTCTTCTCTCCTATTTCTGTATTATTTCCAGTCCTTCCCTTTTTGAGCAATTAGGTAATAAGTTTTAAATGGAGCTCTAGTCTTTTATGTTGTGATTGAATATTGATGGCTCTCTCACAGCACTTCGTGTGTGTGTGTGTGTGTGTGTGTGTGTGTGTGTGTGTGTGTGTTAGGACTTTATATTTAGGTAGGTATAGCTGATGAAATATTTTTATGTTTGGGTAAGATTTTGGGGAGATACCTGCATAGCAGAGAATAGAGCCCCCTGGGGAGCTGGGAATTCTTTTGGGAAGTTATCACTCTTCTGTTCCTTTTTTTAAGACCCTAATAGTGTGACAATATAAAGCCATTCTAATTGTGGACTTTTCTAGGATAGGTCAGGATAGCCCTACAGATACATATTTTGAAAATTGTGATCTCTGGGTTTTTTTTGTTTGATTTTGATAATTCTAGATTTTAATTTCATGCTAAGATTTTCTTCTCTAATAAGATCATTTAATGTTTGTATTTTTTACATAGAGTGTGCAGAAAAGCTGTTTGACTTGGTGGATGGTTTTGCTGAAAGCACCAAACGTAAAGCAGCAGTTTGGCCACTGCAAATCATCCTCCTTATATTGTGTCCAGAAATAATCCAGGATATATCCAAGGATGTGGTTGATGAGAACAACATAAATAAGGTGTGGAGGACAAAATGAATCTTTGTCATTTCCTGATGGGAAGCAGTTGTTTTACTTAAGGCAAACAATGTAGTTATAGCCATTCTGGGTGAAGCAGTTGGTGGGCCTTAGCAGAGATGTGTTCGCAAGTTATTTTATTTGAAAGAAGGATGAGTAATATATATTAACTGACTTGAAGGCTCTGAACCCTATTGGTTTTAGTGCTGAGTAATATTAAACTAGATAATTTTTGTTATTTAAACTTCTATTTTGCTTTATTCATCATTAAAATATATTTATAAATTTATAATTTAACTTTATGTGTTCAAACTGAATACTGGCTGGTTATTTACAAATAAATTACATAGCTAACAATGCATTTCCTAAAGCTTTATGGTGATTTGTGGAGAGATATGTAATACAATTTTTCATTATGAAACAACTATTCTAACAATTTAATATCTGCAAAATTAAAATAAGTTTGGAAATTTCAATCTTTTCTATGGTCTGAAATAACCTAATTAGACAAAAATGTTACAAAATCATTAGGTTTTGGTGTTTTTAACTCTTGATTTTTACTTATTAACATTAATTAAAGAATAGGAATTAGCCTCATGGTGGTGACACACACCTTTAATACTAGCACTCAGGAGGTTGGCAGAGGCAGGCAGAACTCTGTGAATTCAGGCCAGCCTCCTTTGTCTCCAAAGTGAGTTCCAGGACAGCCAAGACTGTTACACAGGGAAACCTTGTCTTGAAAAACAGAATCAACCAAACAAAAAACCCCAGGGATTTGAGAGACAATTTATTGGTTAAGAGCAATTTCTGCTCTTTCAGGGGACCTGAATTCAGTTTCCAGCATCCACATTAGGCAGTTAACAACGTCTTGTAACTCTAGCTCCAAGGGATCTTTCTGGCTTCTGTGGGCACACACATACACATGACATTCACTCACACAGATATCTATACAGAATTAAAAATAATAAAAATAAATTTTAAAAAAGACTAATAAGGGGCAGGGAAACTGCTCAGGCACTTCAGACCAAAGCTGACAGCCCAAATTGGATTTCCAGATCCCACATGGTAGAAGGAGGGAATGAACTCCCCCAAAATTAGTAAGTGTAAAAAAGAAAGAAAGAAAACTTAGTAAATGGAATAAAAAAAATTATTGTACATTTCACAGACAAAATTTCACATTCACAGAGAAAAGCCATTTTTCTAATTTCTCTCCCTTCCTTTCTCTCATTTTTAATCTATTTTTGACTTTTTTTTTTTTTTAAAGACAGGATTTTGTCTTGATATGTAGTCCTTGCTGTCCTTGAACTCAAAGAGCTCTGCCTACTTCTGCCTCCTGAGTATTCTGCCATTACGCCTGGCTTTTACCCTCAGTTTTAAGCTGGCTAGTTATTTTTAGACCTAGACTATATAGCAATTCATACTTAAGTTGACACATTGTTTACCTTTTCCAAGATCTTTTGTGTTTATAGCTTTATGTAGATATTGTCCTTAAAAAAATTTCAGTTTTTTTTAATTTTAAGATTTTCATCTTAAAGTTCTCTGATCAGTTAAACTGCACATGGTGAAGTACATGCAACCAGAACACTTACACATATAAATAAAATAAAGGAAAATAATCTGAAAAAAATATTTTAAAGTTCTTCTGGATTTAGCTTGCTGGTTTTCTTTTTGTTGTTGTTTGTTTTTATTTTCCTTTTTTTCTTGAGATTGGTCTGTATTTGAATTGTCATTATTTGGCTTTGGAATCAAGATTCCCACTAGCTTCACAGATCTGAGAGGGTCGTCCCCATCTCCCCCCACCCCCGTGTTAAAAATTGTTCGTGAAAGTGTGATCCTCCTGCCTCAGTTTTCCAAGTGTGTGGAACTTACAAGTATGGCAGTGTGCTGGCCACATATTGAAGTAGGAAGTATTTCTTTCTCTTTAATTTTTTCAAAAGTATTTGAGAAATATTGGTGCTAATTTTTAAAATGTTTGATAGAATTTACAAAATGAACATATAATTCTGGATTTTTCTTTGTTGAGAAATCTTTTATTTTTTTTACTGATTTTATTTACTGATTTAATTATCTTATTACTTACAGCTCTGTTCATGCTTTTTATTTCTTCATGGCTTTGTTTTGCTAGACTGTGTACTTGTAGGAATTTGTTATTTCATTCGTAGTCTATTTATTTGTGTATCATTTTTATAATATCTTATAGTCTTGTTTTTGTTTTTCTATTTTCCTTTTTTAATATTTATTTTTATTTTATGTGAATTGGTGTTTTGCCTGCATGTACAACTGTGTAAGGGTGTCAGATCTTGGAATTATAGACAGTTGTTAGCTGCCATGTGGATGCTGGTAATTGAACTCAGGTCTTCTGGAAGAATAGTCAGTGCTCTTAACCAGTGAGCCATCTCTCCAGCTCTGTTTTTCAAGACAAGGTTTCTTTGTGTAGCTTTGGAGCCATCCTGGAACTTGGTCTGCAGACCAGACTGGCCTAAGAACTCACAAGAAATCTATCTGCCTCTGCTTCTGAGTACTGGGATTAAAGGTGTGTGACACCATCACCCAGTTTATAGTTCCTGTTTTTCAAAATCTGTAATGTCTCCACATTTAGTTTTGACTTTTGTAATTTATGTCTGCCCACATGCACAAGTTTTCTCTGCCTGCCTGCCTGCCTGCATGCATGTGTGTGGTATATGCACACTGTGAATGTGGTACACATTCATGGTGGTCTGTTTACCACTCTCTGAGCCTTACTTTCTTGAGTCGGGTTCTCACTGAACCTAAAACTGACTATGTGAGCCAATCAACAAGCCCCAGCAGCTTTCTTGTCTCTGCCCCCAGTGCTCCTGACTTTGAGGAGTGGCCTTGGTTATCTTTTAAATGGTTCTGGGATTCAGACTCAGCTCCTTTGCCGGCACAGCAAGTGCTTCTACTCTTTTCTTCAGCTCCTTCTCCCTACCCTCTGTTAAACCTCTAAAGGATTTGTGTATTTTGCTAACTTTAAAAAATCAACTTTTGTTTTTGTTTTTTCCTCCCCTGCTACTGTATATTTTTGTTAAATTGATCTTTGTTCCAGTGTTTATTATTTCTTCTTGTGAGCTTAGCTTGCTTTTCTTTCTCTAGTCTTCCTGGTGGGTTACTCGTTTCAGAGCTTTCTTGCTTTTCCAGGGTTTGAGGTTTACTTAGCACTGCCTTTGCTTGATGTGTTCCATTGTTTTATCTGAAGGCGTTTCTAATTTTCTTTTCTTTTTTTTTTTTTTTTTTTTAGGGTTTATAGAGTTCTTTTATTTTTTATTTTTTTCTTCTTTATTCTGTATTCTAATTTTCTTTTACTGATGATTTTTTAAAAGATTTTTATTTATTATGTATATGGTGTTCTACCTGGCACGCTGGAAGCAGTCCCCAGATTATAAATGGTTGTGAGCCACCATGTGGATGCTGGGAATTGAACTCAGCTGAGACCTCTGGAAGAGCAGTCAGTGCTCTTAACTTCTGAGCCACCTCTCCAGCTCCTGACTAGTTTTCCTTTAATTTACTCTCTGCTTGTGACTTTGTTGAGTTTTTATATATTTGTGAGTTTTCTAGTTTTCCATATGCTTCTGGTTTCATGTTTCTGGCCCCCCCCCCTTTTTTTTTTTTTTTTTTACTGGAAATGATATGTTTAATTTTAACCTATTTCAACATGTTAAGTCTTGCTTATTGGCCTAACGTGTGTTTCATTTTGGAAATATGCACCATGTGTACTTAAGAAAATATATTCTTCTGGGTTTAGTTTTTGAAATGTTAGATTTGAAGATATATCTGGAGATGAGGTGAAGGTCTGAGGTTTTCATTTAGCAGAAAAACCAAGGGGAAAAATTATAAAATACAAATAGGATTGAAATCACAGAAATTTATTTTTGCATGCTGGAGAGATGGCTCAGTGTTTTAAGATCACTTGCTGCTCTTGCAGAAGACCCAGGTTTGTGTTCCAGCATCCATATTGGGTGGTTTACAACTGCCTGTAACTCAAACTCCAGATGCATGGCATACATATAAACAAATAGGCACACAAACATACTCATGAGATAAAATGAATATTTTTAGCAAGATAGACTTTTTGGTTTTTTATTACTTTATTATTATTGTTATTTTAATTACAAAAATGTGTGTGTGAACACGTATGCATGTGTGTGAGTTCATTCCCACAGAGGCATGAGATCCTCTGGAACTGAAATTACAAGTAGTTCGGAGCCACTCAGTGTGGGTGCTAGAAACTAAATTCCAATTCTCTTGAAGAGTAGCAGGGTCTCTTAACTACTGAACCATTGCTCTGTCCCTGGGATTTTAATTTTAATTTTTTACTGTCTGTTCATGCTGCCTTAAAACTTTTTTTTTTTTTGCCTTGATCTTTGCCTGGAACTGGAACTACAGACAGTTGTGAGCTGCCATGTGGGTGCTGGGAATTGAACCCTGATCCTCTGGAAGAGCAGTCAGTGCTCTTAACCACTGAGTCATCTCTCCAGCCCTGATGCTGCTTTATAAAATTGAAACATACAAGGACAAAGGGCTAGCATACTTGGTGATGATCAGCTTATCCAGTTGGTCCAGACAAGTCTCCCTCCTTTGGTTGGTCAGGTCTGATTTCCTAGTGACCTTCACAAGGCCTCTACAGTCATTTGACCCTGTCCTGAGCAGTTAAGAACATATCACAAAAGCAGCAAATAGGTGACTAAAGAAGCTCATTTTAATTTTGGTACCAACTCCCATCTTTTTTTTTTTTAATATTTATTTTTACTTTATGTGAATGGGTGTTTTGCCTGCCTGTATAACTGTGTAAGGGTGTCAGATCTTGGAATTACAGACAGTTGTTAGCCACCATGTGGATGCTGGGAATCAAACTCAGGTCCTTTGGAAGAACAATCAGTGCTCTTAACTGCTGAGCCATCTCTCCAGCCCCCAACTCCGTCTTTGATCTGTGCAGACCCTGTGTCCTTTTGAAACATCTTGTTCACAGCTAGCTTTAGTTATAACCTATGATGAAGCTTGATTTTAATTTTAATTTTTAAAAATGATATTTAGAGCATTAGAATTATCTTGAATATATTACTTAGAAGACTGGAGGGTGAATATACTCTAGAGTAGAAGAAAAGAATGAAACAGTTTGACCTGTGCCACAGCGAAGGCAGTCATATAGTTAAGCCTCAAAGATAATATCAAAAGGAAGATATGATAAACCCACTCTAATGTTGAGTGCAAATGTACAGGAAGAAATGTGTCTTTTGTCTCTGTAGAAAATCAACAGAGAAAGTGTTTTGTGTTTTTTTTTTTAATTTGAGAAAGATTAAGTGATGACTCCTTAAATATGAAATGAAAGCCAAATATAAATCGTTATTTTTGATAGTTTGAATTTTAGAGATGGATAAGTTGTTACATTGTTAGGTGGATCTATAATAGTGCAAACTAGGTCCATTGTTTTCCTGAATTTCAATTCTATAGAAACTGTTTCTGGACAGTTTACGGAAAGCACTTGCCGGCCATGGAGGAAGCAGGCAACTGACCGAGAGTGCTGCCATTGCTTGTGTCAAGTTGTGTAAAGCAAGTACTTACATCAACTGGGAAGACAACTCTGTCATTTTCCTATTAGTTCAGTCCATGGTGGTTGATCTTAAGGTAATGTGCTGCTCTTTCTCTTCTATAGACTTGAAAGAAATTAAGCAGATAAATGTTTATTATGAGTATTTTCTACTAAAGATACTTGCTAACTCTAAATTTTGACGTAACTTTGATGATAAGTTCAAAGGAGTAGACTGAGAACATGATGAATGATATGCCACAGTTTTCTTAATATATACATAGAAATTTGGCTTAGGAAGAAATATCTGATATAATAAATCTTAGACAATATTGACGAACTATAGTAACCAGTATTTTGTACTTTTTCTGGCAACTAAAGTTTACTGTAATTGATGTGGATAATGTCAATTATGTTTAAATACCTTGCTAATGAAATACTTGATGACTATTTAAAGGCCACTGTTTTCTATTGGGATTTTTATAGAACCTGCTTTTTAATCCAAGTAAACCATTCTCTAGAGGCAGTCAGCCTGCAGATGTGGACCTCATGATTGACTGTCTTGTTTCTTGCTTTCGGATAAGTCCTCACAACAACCAACATTTTAAGGTCAGAAAATTGTTTTATACAACTATGTCTGTTGATGCAGTTCTTATAAAATGCAGAGACTATTGAGATGAATAGGTGTACTTTTATTAGTATTTGTTTTGAAAAGACAGGTTTATATTATTGGATATTTTGCCTGCATGTATGTCTGTGCACCATGTATGTGCTTGATGCCTTCAGAGGCCAGAAGAGGCATCTATCTATTCCTCTGGAACTAGAATTACATAGGTGTGAGCTGCCATGTGGGTCCTGGGAATTGAACCTGGGTCTACTGCAAGAGCAGCCAGTGCTCCTAACCTCTGAGATATCTCTTTAGATTCTTAGTAGTATTTTTTAAATATTCTATATTGATACTAATTTCAAGAACTTAAATTTATTTTATTGAAAATAATTTTAAATAATAATTTTTCTGTTTTTTTTGTCTTTTTTCCTATTAATGATCTCCCACCCCCCAGATCTGCCTGGCTCAGAACTCACCTTCTACATTTCACTATGTGTTGGTAAACTCACTCCACCGCATCATCACTAATGTAAGTCTAAAAGGTATTCTATATTACCAAAAAAGTAATTTTCCTTTTTTTTTTCTGGATTATATTTTTTTTTCACTTTTAAGAAAGTTGGTGGTTTTAATAAAAGTTCTTTAAAGTTCAAGACCCATTGAGAGCAATGCCACTGAAAACATACCTTCATACTTTCATAACAATGTTATGACTTACTATCTTACCATTTAAATTTAAAGGAAGAGTAATTATAGTGTAGCCCAGTATAGGACATTTACAAAATGGTGGGACCTCATTTGATTATACCTTTAATTCCTTCTTAATTAAAATAAAATGCTAACATTTGAAAAGATACATTCACAAGGTATAAAAGCATATCAAAGAAAGTGAGTGAATTCATTAGAGAGTTATTTGTGACGTGAGTGTATGAAGTAAAAAGCAGACAATAAAATCTTACTAGATGTGGAGCATAGATTTTTAAAATATTTTGCTTCTTTTATGAACAGTTGTATTTGGATGTTCTGATTTTATTTTTTATAGTTCTACTTTTATCCATTGACAGATGTTACATTTATGAGTTTACTTGTTCACTTTGTTTTTGCCTTAAAGTCTTCGATCATTGATAGCCTGGTATTTTTTCCCTGTTTTAATTCAATTCTATTTTATGACTCTTGCAAATTAAAAATACCCCTAACTTCTTTATTTACTTTGGATATATTGAATTAAATTTTACCCTTTTTTTTTTCTTTTTTAAAAAGAAAAATATTCTTGCAGGAGGAAAATAACTACTGATTGAGTCACTTAGTGACACATTCATTTTGCTTTGTGAAGTGCTAATAGCATTTTAGGACAATAGTTCTCTGTTTTAGCCTGGCCCTGTGCCTTGAAGGACTTTTATCATTTTGGTACTCAATTCATGAAATGGCAACTATACTGTGTCTCCTGCATTATGAACAACTAAATGTTTGGGGGAACAATACTGCCTTTAGTTGAATATCACTGACTTACATTATAGGTAGACATTATATTAAATGTAATTAATTAGTTCCATAGAGGATAGTCTAATGAATCTGAGTGTAATAAAATGTTTAGGTGGAAAACTTATAAAAAAATTACTGTACATTTGCTAGGATATTGAATCAGACCATTGTCCTTCAAGGTTTAGTTTTAAAGTTAAACAAACAAAAATACAATTTCTTTATCACACAAGATTATATGCAATTTATAATGTTACTCCCCTCTTTGATTCAAAATATTGAAAATACTTCACTTATTAACTGGATAACTTTATAGAAATGTTTAAAATTTAATAAATCCAAGCTTTTTGACTATTTTGTGACTAGTTACTTTAATTGTGAAATATTTTTGTCTATAATTGAATACATAGAGCACTTTCAAGCATGGACTTGGCACTGCTGTAAGTGGCTGAGTTGCTCTTTTCTGGGTTCTAAGCATGCCTGGAGTGTTAGTCCCTTGCATGCCTCAATGTGCCTGGTGAAAGTGTGTGCACCCTCTCTAGGGAGTGCTGCATGTGTGAAGGCAGAGTGTCTGCATCTGGGGACCTTTGTGTTTATAAAGCTTCTACATTGACTATCTTTAAATACAGTGCATTAGTAACCATTCAGTGGAATAGCTTAAACAACTCAGATAATGCTGAAGTGTCTTTTTGTTTGTATTTTGAGACCAGATCTTACCATGTATTATTAGATGGCCTGAAACTCACTCTGTAGGAACAGATTGGCCTTATACTCATGGAGATCCACCTGCCTCTTCCTTCCAAGTTGTAAGATTAAAGGAATGAGCCAGCACACTGGTCCTCCAAAGTGACTTTCAGGTTATATTTTAGTTATTCTCTTCCGTAGAAATTGTTTGGTAAACTGTTTCCTATTAGAGTTTACCCTCCACACAGACGTGAGGCTAACAAATACTGAATGTAAAGTACTTTTAATTGTAAAGAACTATTTAAGACAGTTAATATGCAAATATATACAAACCAGTATTATAGTTTAGCCAGAAACTTTTAGTAGGAAAATATTTGTCTTCAAGCCATATGAACTCTTTTCTAGATTCATGGAGTTCAGATCTCAGGTGTATTTGTTTATACTTTCTTTTTAAACGGTTTGGTTTAGTATGCCTCCTGAGCTCTCCTTTTCCATACCTCTTAATCTAGTTGACAGTTTTTTAAATTGTTGGGTTTTTTTTAAAACTTTATTTATTTATTTGCCTTGGTGTTTGCCTGGAACTGGAACTACAGACAGTTGTGAGCTGCCATGTAGGTGCTGGGAACTGAACCCCAGTCCTCTAGAAAAGCAGTCGGTGCTCTTAACCACTGAGCCATCTCTCCAGCCTCCTGTGTTTTCTTTCTTTCTTTTTTGTTTTTTTTTTAAAAAAATATTTATTTATTTATTTATTATGTATACAGTATACAGAAGAGGGTACCAGATTTCACCATAGATGGTTGTGAGCCACCATGTGGTTGCTGGGAATTGAACTCAGGACCTCTGGAGAACAATCAGTGCTCTTAACCTCTGAGCCATCTCTCCAGGCCCCCCCCCCCGTGTTTTCTTAAAAGATAAAAGTTTTATTATTTTTGGGGTGTTGATGTAGAATTAGAAATGATGTTTGGAGTTATATATTGCCTCTGTGAGATGTCCTTCTATGCAATTTATAAAGTACTTTAGACTTAAAAACATTCCAATTTCTCCATCCCTTATACTTTTTTAAAAGTGATGTGCATTAATAAATAAACTATGGTTTTAAGATCTATTTATATACTTTGTCTGTATGGCCTTATTTATTTATTTATTGCTTTTTTAGAGGAAGGGTTTTTCTGTTTAGCCCTGACTGTCCTGGAACTCACTGTAGATCAGTCTGGTCTTGGATTCTCAAAGATCCACCTACCTCTGCCTCCTGAGTGCTGAAATTAAAGGTTTTCACCATTCCTTCTGGACTACTGCATAGGCTTTTAAAAGGTCAAATTAGATATGCAGTTGAAAAATTAAGAATAATACATGGATGTGAACATGCTACATCTGGGATAATAGTTTATTGCAGAATTTTTCTTGTAGCAGTTTCTTGTAGTCTGCTTATTAATACTTGATGTATTGAAGATAATCTCTGCCAAGAGGTGGTAAATATTTCCAGGGTATTTGAAGAATCATTTAAATACCTTCTTAGGGATATATATAATTTACTTATATAAATATTTAACAAATTTTAAACAAAATATTGTTAAGGAGAAATGTGTATTTAAATTGACTGGTGAAGGACAACACTTAGGAACTGATCAAAATACTAAACTTTTTCTTTTTTACTAACTCATTTGATTTCTAATTTTTAGTGCCTATTGTGTTTGAAAGTGTATTTTTTTTTAACTTTGAAATGATTAATTCCTTTTGAAAAAGAAAAAATAGAAAATTATTAAATCTTAAAGCTAGAAGTTAATATATAGTGTATATATTATCATGGAACACTTTTACAGTTGTCAAAAATGCTTATACAGTAAGCTGATTGTGATGGCTTACACTTGTAGTTTCTGGCACTTAAGAGGCTGAGGCAGGAGAATAAAAGTTCTAAACTAGTTTGGGCAACATACTGAGTTCCCACAAGATACAGTATCAAAAAAAACACTGAAAATAACAACCAAAACTGAACAGCACCCTCCCCCATTTAATAATTTGTATAGGTTTTTAAAATGATACCTGCCTATTTAGTTTACCAGTCTCTGGCAAGTTTGTGCAGCATATAGAAAGAACTAGGAACTCAGTGCACTTTTTTTTTTTTTTCCCTTATCATTCGGCATTTTGTTAATTCAAAGTGATTTAAAAAACAGAAATCTAGTTGCATTGATTGGCTTGGGTAAGAGTGCCCCAAAGTTGAGAAATGTGTTGTATAACTGTGCTAATTAGTGATGCTAATGTTATAAATTCTGAAGATGAGCTTTTGAGCATATCCATGAAGAATTATCTTGATGATCTTAATTCAGGTAGGAAGACCCCTTCCTGTGTGTGGCACCATTCCCCAGGCAGTGGGCACTAAACTGCTCCTGTGTATGGATTTTGGATTTCATGTGGCAGCTCTTTCAGGCTCCAGCTTCTGTGACTTCCTCGCCACTATGACCTGGAGCTGAGAGCTAAATAAACTCCTTGAGTTGCTTTTGTCACAGTGTTTAATTACAACAACATGAGAAGAAGTGGAGACAGTAAACTGTGTCAGTTTGTAGGACTTAGTTAAATTAAGTCACTGAGAGACAAACATAGCCATAAATCATACCATTTATATTTTTCAGTTAATTAATGAATTTTTAAAGTATAAAGTTGTTTTGCTTAGATTTCTGTGCATTTAATGCATGTTTGGTGCCTGCAGAGGCCAGAAGAGGGTGTTGGGTCCCTTGGAATTGGAATTAAAGACAGTTGTGAGTCACTATGTGGGTGCTGAGAATCAAATTGGGGTCCCCTGTAAGAGCAGCAAAGGTTGTTAACTGCCCATCTACTTCCCTGACTCCTGTTTATTTTTTAGATGAAGTCTTAATGTGTTGCCTAGTCTGTGCTTGAACTTCCTCTTGCCTTATCCTCCCTTTTGTCAGGATTAAAGGTGTACACCACTATGCCTGCCTTAGTTTTGTTTCTAGGTTTCTTGTGAATAGAGATTGAAAATCAAAATACTGTGAGTTATGAGTGAGAACTTAAATGCTAAGACTAGCTTGATTTTGAACAAAAAATTATAAGTATGATGTGTCAAGCTGTTAAATTACTATGTGAATGTTATTATTTTATCAGATTTTTAACCAGAGTATTACAAATTGAAAATTTATATTTTAAGCCTATTGTTTTCATGTATAATTTATATAAGTAAACTGATGATGAACTTTAATTTTTACAATTATTTTTTGAAGCATTTGAAGTGGAGAAATATTGATTAAATTTAAATGTCATTAAAGATACACTTTTAATTGGAACAGACTTCATAAACCAGCTGGGTAGGCTAAATGGAAATAGAAAAATATTTATATAAAATAACTATTTTGAAAATTGTTAGCTTTGTCTGTGGATTAGGTGAGTGGTAGGACCACTTGTTTAGTACACAAAAGCCCCAAAGTTCTGGCTTTAATCTCTATCATTGTATAAACAAAAATACTTAGCTCGATCAGCTGTCTTTGTTTATGGTGACCATTTAGTCTTCCATGTATTGTGTCATCTGCGTATCAACTTCAAGATTATTGGTTTACTAATGGCTTTATTTCATTTACTAATTTCATGTTGTTGATTATCGTTATTTGTAAGCACTTAACTAATGGTTTACATAGTCTTTCACCATCGTGTTGAACCACCAATTTCATGGAAAGCTATGATAATAGCATTCTTATCTGGCAAAAAAAATATATAATATATGCATGTGTTTCTGAAATGTGTTAAATACTTAAAAAAAGACAAAGATTGGCCATAGAATTTTAAAATATATTTTGATTTTAAATTCAGTGTGACATTGAGAAAGGACAACCTTATTTGCACATGCTCATTATTATATTTTAAAAAATAATGTGTCTGGTTAGTATTTGACAAAAAGACATTATTTGAAGACTTTGAAAATCATACTGTGTGTTTGCATGGTCTTAGTTTCTCACAAACAGATAAAAGCTGGAACTACAGTGGTAAAAGAGTACACAACTCAAGTGATTTTTGTACTCTGTATTCTCTCGTTTTTCTCTAGTCTGCATTGGATTGGTGGCCTAAGATTGATGCTGTATATTGTCACTCAGTTGAACTTCGAAATATGTTTGGTGAAACGCTTCATAAAGCAGTGCAGGGCTGTGGAGCGCACCCGGCAATGCGGATGGCACCAGTAAGGAACCATGAATTCTGAATCCCACCTGTCTGCATCTCCTTCTGCTCTCTCCTTTCCCATGAATGTTGTGCAATGCCACTGCGGCCTAGTTAACAGGGTCTGTTTTTCACTGTCGCTTAAGTGAACTTAATTGTCTTAAAGAGAAAATTTCAGAAACTGCTAATAATATCCTAGTGACTATCACCTTTCTTCTTGTTTTCAGTTTAACTTTTTCTTGCTCAAGTGTTTTGATTTATCTCTTACTTTCAAGGATGAACAGTGGAACTGTACTTGTGGGTTAGAGTGAATGTCCTGGTTCTGAATAGTACACAGAAAATTAGAAATGGATTAAACAGTTTCTACTCAAAGATATATACATTTTAGTAAATACAAGCATCTAGCAAAATCTGAGCAAAAATTGATAGGCACTTTGACATTGATGTTTATTTAAACTTAACCAAGGCATACTTTGAAATTGTGTTTCAAGAGATTGGTTAATTCAGAATTTAAAGCTCATGGAAAGTGCATTTCCATAGCTAATGATACGATTGTGTACATGGTTTCTGTCTGTATGTAGGAAGAGCATTTACATGGCAACTCTTGACATTGATTGGTGGTGCTTTGTCTTCTGCTTATTTTCTATTCTTATTGGCTGCTGTCGCTCACATGGTCAGATGCCAACCAGTCACTGTTTTGCATGGCAGTGGGCTTCTGTGGCTGTAAGTATATATGATCCCTTGTAACTACCTCAGAAAAGTCTGTTATTTCTTTGACTTTTCTGTGTATAGTTACCATTGTAGTCACATCATGTCATTTCAAAAGAGAATGTAGCATGTCTATTCCTATTGGTTTTATCTAATAAACTATCCATCTTGTAGTTAAAATTTAAACAGCTTTCTCTCTGGCATGCTTCTCTTTCCAAGTTCCTAATAGCAGTATACAAAACATACGAAATACTTTGTTTTATACAGTTAGGTCCACTCCTATTCAGTTGTCAGTAGCAGTTTTTGAGGATTAAAAAACAACAACAACCAGATATTCAAATGAAGTTTTTTATTCAAGGAACTCTAGCATTATTTATCCTAAACATAATAGCTGAAAGGGCAGGCCATTTGTTTTTTGTTGTTTGTTTTCCTTAAATACAGTAGCTCAATCCCAGGTCCCCCACAAATGCCAGGCATTATACTCCCTATGCCAATGATATTTTATTAAATAAAATTTAATATGCAAGCTTACTTTACTTGACTTTTTGTGATGGCAAGTACACAGTATCCTTTTAATTTAACATATTGTTAGAAGTATATATGTTAGTGGTAAAATATATAATAGCTATGTAAAGATTATTTAACTAGACTTTTTTTCTTTTAAAAAATTTATTATGTATATAGTGTTCTGCCTGTATGTTTGCCTGCAGGCCAGAAGAGGGCACCAGATCTCATTATAGATGGTTGTAAGCAACCCTGTGGTTGCTGGGAATTGAACTCTGGATTTCTGGAAGAACAGTCAGTGCTCTTAACCTCTGAGCCATCTTTTCAGCCTCCGACATTATTTTCTTTAAGCTTTAGTAGTTGCTTGAACTCACCTTCCCTTTTTTTTTCGTAGTAGAACATGGTAACAGTCAAAACTTCTTTACTATGCACAACTGTACCACTGAGCTGTATCTCCAACTGTAGACTGCTGTGTTCTGGGATATAACTCAGTGGAAAAGTACTTACCTAATACTCATCTGCCCTTAGGATCACTTTTCAGCATTCTACAAAAAAGAAGAAAAAAGATCTTGTATTTATTACCAAATTTATTTATCTATAAATGCTGAATGTATTTATACTGATAAGAGATATAATAGAAATTGGTGAAAGAACCACGTTTGCTTTCTGTTTTATATCCAGCCTAACACCTCTGCTATTTAATTTTTTTTTTTTTTTTTTTTTTTTTTTTGCATGAGTGCTGAAACAAAATGAACCTCATTTATTTCTTTGAACAGCAACGGATTTGATTGGTAGTCTTATATATTTTATATTTAGAGATTTCTTAGATTTGGTTGTTAGTTGACTGTATGAGCCCTATAGTATGCTATGATCACTGTTTTCTTTTTTTTTTTTTAAACTTTATTCATTTATTTATTTATTTATTTGCCTTGGTGTTTTGCCTGGAACTGGAACTACAGACAGTTGTTAGCTGCCATGTGGATTCTGGGAATCGAACCCGGGTCCTCTGGAAGAGCAGACGGTGCTCTTAACCGCTGAGCCATCTCTCCAGCCCCGATCACTGTTTTCTTAAAGCTGTAACTAGAGAGGTTCTTGTGGTTCCAAAGATGTCTATGATAGGAATTTTGTTTCATTTTTATTTTTGTAAGTATCAATGTACATTTAATTTTCAGAATCACTTTTAAGCTTTTCTTCCTTTGGGAAACAAGACATTTAACTTTGACTGACCTTGAGACCACTCACTGTCTTCCTCTTCTCCCTTCCCAGTGTTTTATGAGTATACGTGTGAGTGTGTATGTGCACATGAATGTAGGTGCCTGTGGGGGCCAGAGGCATCAGATCCCCCAGCACTGGAGTTACAGGTGATTATGAGCCACCTGACATGAGTGCTGGGAACTGAACTCAGGTCCTCTGGTAAATAAAGCAGTACACATTCTTAACTACTGAGCCATCTCTCTAGCTCTTCCTAGTGCTTTAAAGCTATTTATTCCTATATTTAAAATTTTGAGTGTATGTGTGTAATGGCTGCAGAATTACTTTCTGGGTTTTGTTTGGTTGGTTTTTGGGTTTTGGTCTTTGTATTTTTGAGACAGGGTTTCTGTGTGAACTCGTTTTGTAGACCAGGCTAGCCTCAGACTCACTGAGATTTGTCTGCCTCTGCCTTCTAAGTGCTGGGATTAAAGGCCTGTGCCACCACTGCCTGGCCCTGGTTAATATTTTCATCAGAGAAAGTGGAAAATTACCACAACTCAAGTATATAGAGTAAGGAAGTTTTAGAGTTTGGGAACCCTTCAGGTAAGCAGCACTCCTCTCAGTGCTTGAGTGCTAACAGGCAACAGATTGCCTCTCCCGTGCTTGTTTGCATTGCTTCAAATGATTTGAGCCTTCACTTTGCTGCAGAAGTAGCGATCCATGACTTTTGTGTGGATGGGCATGATGGAACACACCTTTAATCCCAGTTCTTGGGTGGCTTAGGCAGGCAAATCTCTGTGAATTCGAGGCCAACCAGGGCTACATAGGAAGATCTTGTTTCCAAAAACAGTTCTGTCTATCAAAAGGTAAACTGATATGTGTGTAACTGCCTACCATTTTGCTGGTAAGTTAGTTGGTTGAAAGCATTGGTTACTTGGAGCCTGAAGAGATGACTCAACAGTTGTTTCTCATAGAGAAGACCTGAGTTTGGTTCTCAGCCCCATCAGGTGACGCTTACAGATCCTTATCTCTAGTTCCAGGGGATCTGGTACCTGTTCTGACCTTTTGCCAGCACCAGCATGTACAAGGTACACATGTACACACAAGCAAGCAAAACACACATGTAAAGATTCTTTTAAAGCAAAAAATTAATTACTTGGATTTTGTTTTTCTTCAACAAGATAAAAATACTTTGCTGTTACTTTTAGCCATTATATTTCCTGTTTGACTTTTCTACAGAGCAGCCCTGAAGATGTTTTGAGTAAATTTAACCAGTTTTTATTATGCAGAGCCTGCATTAGATGGGATTTTATTGTTTGAACTCTGAAAGTGTTTCATTTGATTTGTTTTGATAACTAGGGAAATTAAGGCTAAATATTGGTAAAGGAATGAAAATGTTACATGGCTAGTGACTGGTCAAATAGAGTTATTTTGAGGGTTTTTGATATCCAGCCCAGTCCCTGTTCAGTTTTTCAATTATTCTACCTTGACAGCAAGTTAGCTTGATTGATGATGATAAAGCTTTTGCTGCTTCAACACAGGCCCTTAGGCTCCTGAACTAGTGCCAGGTACACAGTGGCTTTGCAATGTGTGTGTTTTTGAAAGAATTAGTGGATGAATTTCTTGTTTGACTGAACTAAAAATTTCTCTGTTTGGGTTATTTCTCTCCAAGAAAACCAGTTTAATTTTTCCCCCTCCTTGAGGAAGGTTTCTCTGTGTAGCCCAGGTTGTCCTAGAGTTCACAGAAATCCACTTGCCTCTGCCTGCCTCCTGAGTGCTGGAATTAAAGGCATCCTCCTCCTCCACCACCACCACCTCCTCCCTTCTCCTCCTCCTCCTCCTCCTCATCCTCCACCACCACCACGACACCTGGTCCCACATTAAGTTTTTAGACTAAGATGACTTTTTAAATATTTGCCTTCATAATGTTTGTCTGGGTACCATGTTTCTAGGGACTGTTTTAGATGTTGCTTTTGATCATGGGAACTAGTTGTTTTCCAATGAGTACTGTACCCATGGTTCCTTTTTTTTTTTTTTTTCTTGTACTTAGTATTTTTAAATTTGTGAAATATTTGTGTCAGCAGTAATAATTTATATTTTAAAATTAGAAATATGCTTTAATAAAATTCAAATGTGAATTTTTAAATTTTTGTTGTAGATGAGACCTCGGTATAGATGTTTCTTACCATGCTTGTAAGTTGATGCTGTAGTCTTAATTAGCAGGTAGTTTTGGTTTCTAATTAAGTACCTGAACCTCTGGCTTAGGAATTACTTGCCTCTATAGCTGACTGTTTAAATCCTAAAATGAAGCTTTGTTTTTGGTTTTTGGTTTTTTCCTTAACTTAAACTGTTTGTTAAGCAACAAGTTATTCCAGACTTTATATAACCCGTGAATGGCCGTTAAATTAAAAGAAATATTTTCAATTTCTCAAGTCTTAGATTTTCTATTAGTCACTTATACTATAGAAAAAAAAATCTACATGTTAGAACCTGACATTAAACTAAAAATTACTTTAAAAATAATTATTAAATCAGAGAATTTTTTTCTACTAACTGATTGTCCTCTGATTGTGTGGTTCCTGTGCAATGGCGACATCCCACTAGGATTACATCATAGTAAATTTGTTGAATGAAGATTTCACCTTTATTCAGGTTAGATTCCCTCTCTCTCTCTCACACATACATATACACATCCTCCCTATGGTTTAACAAGAGCAAACACTACACAGAGCTTACTAAATACATCTGATAAACATTTGCCTTAGTATTTGGAGAGTTTGAATATTTTATTTCTTAAACACTTGAAAATTGAGACCTATGTGTGTTGTAGGGTGTCTCATCTCCAATTGTTAACTGAAAGAAAATTGTCTGTCTGCAGAGAAATTTGTCATGGCCAAATAAAGGCTGCACAGTCTGCTGCCAGTGCATCTATATGTGCTCACTGCAGGTACCAGGTCAAAAGCAGATTTTTTTTTTTATGGTGTTGAAGGAAAAAAGGAAATATTTTATAAGATGAGAGAGAAAATAGAGTGACACTGAATCCAGAATGTAATTGGCATTTTGTGCATTGATATTTTGCCTTGAGGTATGTCTGTGCGACGGTGTCAAATCTTGGAATTACAGACACTTGTGAGCTGCTTGCTATGTGGGTACTAGGATTTGAACCCGGGCCCTCTTAGCTGCTGAGCCATCTCTTCAGCCCCTGGGTTTTTTTTTTTGACTGACATTCAGAATTAATTATTTAATTGACCATAATATCTCTGTAACTGGACCACATTGTCACCAAAGGATCCTATTCTATGAATATTCTTGGGGGGAAAGGCAAATGCATGCATTCTATAACTTGAAAGAGGAAATGCTATCAGGGGAAAAAAGCAAATTCATAACTGAAGATATGAATACAGAGGCTAACTACAGAAAATGTTTTATCAGTCCTAAAGAATGTACTTTTACTTCTGTCTGAAAGGAGATGTTTATCTTGCTTTGTGCAGTACCCTGGAATTCACAATAGTTTTTCATTTTTTTTACTACAGCCAAGAAGAGATACACCTTACAGTTGATAATATTGCACTGTATATAGGGTGTGTGTGTATGTGATAAGTGTTTGCTAATTTGAGTTCCCCAGTATGTATATATGTATAAGATACAGACTCAATATTTTTCCTACTACATTTTCCTATTTTCAAAGCCAGCTTTTTTTAGACCTAGGAGCCAACTTGATATTATGCCTTTAGTGTTTCAGATTTTCATTAAACCTTGCTAGATTACTATGTAAGATAATATGTTAACGCTATAAAAACATTTTTAAAATGCAATGTTAAATTTATGGTTATTAGCTGATGTTTGTTTCTACTAGTATCCATTTGGTAATATGAAATGTGTCTGTCTTTAAAGCTTTTAAAATAATTTCTTATATAAAGTATAGTTATTCTTAATATGATTTTCACTAAGGTACTGTCATGTTTTTGTTTTGTTACCAGAGTCTTACATTTAAAGAAAAGGTAACAAGCCTTAAATTTAAAGAAAAGCCTACAGACCTGGAGACAAGGAGCTATAAGTATCTACTTTTGTCTATGGTGAAACTAATTCATGCAGATCCAAAGCTTTTGCTTTGTGTAAGTATTTTAATAAAATGCTTTGAAATTATTCCACTAATTTAGTTGAATTAAAAGGGAAAAAAGCTTTCTAACTACGAGACATTGCCAAGAAAGCTAATTTCCAGAGAATTGTAGTATAATTAGACCCCGTTTTCTGCCTTTCTCTTATCATTGCACTGATGTCAGTGGCATCATTTGCCCTTGCTCTGCTTTAGATCATGCATTATAACAAGGCGCATTCCTGGGTCTGCTGGAACAAACAACTGAAGTGAGTGTGCGCTGCATCTAGACTACTCTTTAGTTTTTCTGTTACTAAGCAGTTTAGCCTTTATAGCTGGCTCCTTGTGTTCCGTCACCAGCTCTCTATTATCTGTATTAGAAGAAAAAGTAAAAATGAGAGAGATTATTCAATTATTGCTGTAACTCTGCTTTTTATTGCCTCAGATGATATTAGATTTATGAGAACATCACTTTGGTACATAAAGTAATTAAGAAATAATGTAATTAATGGAACCAAGTGAAAGGATAATTCATGGGCTCTGGAGAAAGACTAAATTACTAGCAGGTAGTTTACTTAACCTTTGAGCCTTAGGTTTCTCAGCTGAAATAGTAGGTAATAATAGTTCCTACCACAGAGAGATCCTTAAGAAGAATGAAATAGTATGTGTAAGGCTTTTAGGAACAAATCCTGGCATATAATAAGTGATAATAAGATTAGTTGCTGCTACTATTAATAAGAGACAGTTACTATTAACCTTACTAATGTCCAAATAAGACAACTTGCCAGGCTTTTAAAATGCTTTGGTGCTTCACAATTTTGCTGCTATGCTCTTCAAATTACTAAAATACAGGCATTTGTAACTAAATGCCTCTGGTTTCAAGAATTCCATGAACCTCCAGTTTGTGTGTGTACATTCACCCATGTGTACACATGTGTTTTTGTTTGATTTTTGAGACAAAGTCTTCTTGTGTATCTTGGGTTGACCTTTAACTAGATATCCCTGCTGGTAATACAGGATTTTATCATCATGTGTCCACTCTAGGATTTTAAAAATATTTACACATGAGCAATTTTTCTGATAATGAGAGATAGTAGAGACAGAGAGGATGAAGTTTCCAAAGTGTCAGTTACTCCAAAAGACAATCTACAAGCTTTTTGAAAGCCTACCCAAATTTTGAGATTCTAGTAGAATTTAATAGTGTGATCCTTGGCTTGGAAATAGTTCATAAAATTTGTAAATGGACTCTGAAATAACACTTTTTATCTTGGTTTCACTGAGTTACGGCATCTCACTATAAATGCCACATAATACTAGGGTTACTCTGTTTACATGGCAAGTAGTTTATTGTTTGAAGATCAAGAGTTAAATTGTTTGAAGGGAAAGACTTTAAGTAAAATTTGCTATTTTCCAAGAATTATGAAAATCCTTTTTGTTTTCCTTGAGATGTTGGGCACTGAACCAGACTCTGGTAGTCTTGTAATGCAGGCAAGTGTTCTACCACTGGCCTGCCCCTGTTCCTTGTGGGACTTTTATATTTGGTGGTGTAGGCTGAGTTGGTGGGATTTTGTTTAATAGGCAACTGTCATTACCTCTGACAGCATCTTAGCTCCATGGAAATTGCTTTCTCTGCTGCCATCTAGTGGTTAAGAAACTTTCCCCAGTAATCATAAGAAAATAGACTACACCTAAATTCTAAACCTTCATTAATAGAAATGTAAACGTGGTCTCAGTCATTGTATTTTTCAAAGTGAAGTGATTATGTCTTCTGTTTTTATCATCTTTGTCCTGTTCCATGTTATTCCATGCTTTGGCAGCTCTCACCTCATTTGTAGCTTGTTATTTGTTTAGTATTTTAATTAATACTTGCTTTTCTCATGAGACTGTCGGGAGGTAGGAGACATCTTTATTTTTATTTCTTTCTTCTTCCTCCCCCTCTTCTTTTTTGTCCTTTTGAGACAATGCCTCTCTATTATGTAGCTCTGACTGTATTGGAACTTGCTCTGTAGTAGACCAGGCTGGCCTCAAACTCACAGAAACACACCTGCCTCTGCCTCCTGCGTGCTGGGATTAAAGGCATGCACCACCACATTTTTTTCTTTTCATTGGTATGTCTTTGCTGTTCAACAAATTTTATAGAGTTATTAAGTAGTGAGCTTCAGAAAATGGGCAAGAATTTGGAATTTTAGCTGTGCTAGAGTGAAATATATGTTAGACATTATAGTAAAGAATATATAACCAAAAAAAAATACAGATATAAATTCAGTTGGTTTCACTTAAATGGACCATATGATTTTTTTGTTTGTTTGTTTTTTTGTTTTTTTGTTTTTTTGTTTTTTCTCTCTTTATTTTCCAAATAGGGCCTTCCTGTGCAACCCAGGCTGGTCTTGAGGCCTCCTGACTCAGCCTCCTAACTGCTGGGATTACAAGTGTGCACTATTATGCCAGCAAACCTTATATTATTTAAGTGTAAATAGATTTTTCCAAATTATCAGAAACAATTTGTTGAAATAGGGAAACTTCACATTTAAGAAGAGTAGTAATTTTCTTAGTACATGATAACATTTTTCCACAATGACTGAAGTATTACTTTTTTTAGGTATAGATTCTAATTCTCTCTTAACAGTAACTGTGTAGATTTTATTGTTTAAGACAGAGTTAGATGTAGCCCAGGCTGGCCTGTGATTCATTATGTATTCAAAGGTGACTTTGAATTTCTGATCCTCTTATCTCTATGTCTCAAAGTTCTGGAATAAAGCCCAGAGCTTTGTTTATGTGCACTAAACAGGACTTTTATACTTAACCCTTGGATTACTGATGTATGCAGTTTTTTATTTTCTCCTTGTGGTCCTGGAAATGAAATTTAGCATTCTAGTATTGATTTATATACCTAGCCTCTGACACATTTTCTTAGTTGAAAAGCTAGTATCTGTTTAATTAGGCGTCTACGGAAATTTGTTAACAGAACTGTAAATTAAGAAAGCCCTAAATTAAAATTATATGTTTCAATTCAAGACAAGGTTTCTCTGTGTAGCCCTGGCTGTACTGGAGCTCACTGTATAGACCAGGCTGGCTTCAACTATCACTGCCCAGTTTTAAATATTTTTATTAAGTTACAATTCACATACTATTAAAAAAATTTCATGATGAGGTTATAGGTTGCTTCACATTTGTGAATGAGGCCATAGGTTCTTAGGTTCAATTTTTAGTACTAACAATACCCCCCCCAATCATTTCTAGAACATTTTTGTTATCTCTAAAGGAAACTGTAGCAGTTTACAGTTGATCTTTACTCTGTGCCTCGTAATTTTGCTAATACATTCTTTTAAAAACTGAAGTTTCAGCCAGATCATGGTGATGCACACCTTTAGTTCCAGCACTCAGGAGACAGAGGCAGGCAAATACCTTAGTTGGAGGACAGCTTGTTCTGCAAAGTGAGTTCCAGGACAACCAGAGCTACACGGAGAAACCCTGTCTCAAGAAAACAAAATAAAAATGAAAGTTGAAAGAGCTGAGTAGATGGCTGAGAACTTCCTGCTTTTCCATAGTTCCTGAGCTGTGTTCCAAACATCTATCAGGCAGCTGCTGTCTCTAGCTTCTGGGCATCTAACACTTTCTTCTGCTCCATGGCCAACTGCATACATATGCCATATACACACAGAGAAATATACATATATATATCTAAATTAAAAGAAAATAAATAATGAAATTTGCTTTTCTCTTGCAGAATCCAAGAAAACAGGGCCCCGAAACTCAAGGCAGTACGGCCGAATTAATTACAGGCCTTGTTCAACTGGTCCCTCAGTCACACATGCCAGAGATCGCTCAGGAAGCGATGGAGGTAAGGGAAAGTGAATTCTAGGCTCTTGAAAGAAAGATTGTAACTGTCTCCATTCTCTTTTTTTCTAGTACTTAAAAAACAAACAAAACCCCCTGATTATTTGACTCTTTTCATGTGCTTTCTTTTAAAAAAGATATTTAACGGAGGCTGGAGAGATGGCTCAGCGGTTAAGAGCACTGTCTGCTCTTCCAGAGGACCCGGGTTCGATTCCCAGCACTCACATGGCAGCTAACAACTGTCTGTAGTTCCAGTTCAAGGCAAACACCAAGGCAAATAAATAAATAAATAAAGTTTAAAAAAAAAACATATTTTTTAAAATTGTGTGTGTGTGTGTGTGTGTGTGTGTGTGTGTGTGTGTGTGTGTGTGTGTACTGCCTACAGGAGTCCCCCAATAAGCAAAGGTATCTGAATTCCTGGAGCTGGAGTTACTTCCATTGTGAGCCACCTGATGTGGGAGCTGGAATCTGCACTTAGGTCCTCTATATGAACCTTGTATACTTTTAATCCCTGAGCTATCTCTCCAGCTTCTCTATGTACTTTTTTGGTGTTCTTTTGATGCTAGTTTCAATGAGTGATAAATTGATGTCTGTTCTGTACATGACATGTTTGTGTCTTTGTTTTATAAGCTCTATGGGGGGCATCCTGGATCTACTTATTTGCTTTATATTATGGATAGCAACAAAACATTGTACCAGTTATTTTTAAAGACTTACTTATTTTATCATTTTGTTGGTATATGGATGTGTGCGTGTACATGCGCGTACTGTGTATGTGTATTATCTGAGTACACCAGAAGAGGGTGGTGACTTTTTTTGTTTTTAATTGTGTGTGACTTTGGAGGTCAGAAAAAACTCAGGTTTCTGGCAATGGATAGCAAATACGTTTACCAGCTGTAACCATCTCACCAACCTCTACAATTTCTTTTACATTTGTTTGTTTTTGAGATAGGATTTTACTGTATTTTTCAGTTGGGTCTGTAAATCCTGAAGCAGTCCTCCTTCCTCAGCCCTTTTACTAGCTGAAATTATACTTGTGTGTCATAAACCGTGTTGCATTCAAATTACATTGTATAAGAAATTTTGGAAGTTGATGGTTTCTTCATCCCTTAACTTTATTGTGTCTGTGCATGTTGGGGTAGGGTGTGTGTATTTGCAGTGGCACATATCTGGAAGTCAGAGCACAGCCTTGTGGGGTTGGTCTTCTCCTTCCACCTTTACATGGGTTCTAGGAATTGAACTGAGGTCTTGAGGCTTATGTAACAGGAACCTTTTCCTGATGAGCCATCAGTAATTAGTGATAGACATTGGATGTTATTTCTATTTGAGGGTTACTACAAATAACACTGTTACAGTTTCTGTATCATCATTTTGTATCTCCATTAGCAGTGCTAACTAGTGTTTTGGTATTTTTCCATCCTTACCGACACTTGGGTTGTCTGTTTTCACATTATAGCCAGCCTACTGTGTTAACAAAGATGACTTTTGAAAACTGTATTCATAGCTGGGCTTAATATGATACACCTTTATTCCCATCACTCAGGAGGCAGAGACAAGTGGATCTCTGAGATTGAGGCCAGTCTGGTCTATAGAACCAATTCAAGTACAGCCAAGGCTACACAGAGAAACCCCATCTCAAAATAACAACACAATTACATTTACTCATTTATTGTGTGTTGGTGTATACATACCACAGCAAGCATGTGGAGGTCAGAGGATAACTTGCAGGAGTTGGCTCTTTGTCCAACATTGGGCCCTAAACTCAGATTGTCAGGCTTGGCAACTAGTGTACCTACTGAGCCACCTCATCAGCTCAAAGATTACTTTTCAGAGTTATTTTTTGTACTGAATACCTGAAAGTACATCTTTAATCTAAATAAAATTTATTGATGCAAATAAAAATAATTGATGCATAATACATATAGGAATTAATTTAAGACTTAGAGTATCCCTTCCTGCAGTTACTCCTACCCTGTTGTCCACATGTACTGGTCATCTGCTTCTGTCATTCTAGTTAGTTCTGCAACTCTGTAGTTTATGAATAGAATTCATCAAATATGATTTTACTTTGTCTACCCCTTAAATTAGGAAGGAAGTGGTTTTTATTATTATTATTTATATTCTTGTATGTTATTTCACATGTTAATTCATTTTCCTTGATTGTTAATGAATCGTCCATTCATTCATGATGAGCTCATTGGTAGACAGCTTACATTACTACTGAACACTAACCTTGTATTCCTTTGCAGTCCTCATTCTGTCTCACCCCTTGTCTGCTCCTTGTCTTCATTGTAATCATTGATTTGCTTTATTTTGGTAGATTAGTTTGTATGTTACATAAGCAGAATAAAAGTTCTTATTTGAGGCCACCCTAATTGCTATAGCTATATTGTGTTAGTAGTTGATTTTTTTTAAAGGTTCATTCTGTTTTATTTTGAGTAGTGTCCAATTATATGAATATAGCACAATTTGTTTACTTACTTATCTGTTGGTGATAATTTGTAGTTTTGCTTTTGACTCTTTAAAAATAGAGCTTTTGCTGGAATTGGTAGTGTACGCCTTCAATCCCAGCATTCAGAAAGCAGAGGCAGGCAGATCTCTGTGGGTTTGTGGCCAGCCTGGTCTACATGGCAAGTTCCAGGCCACCCAGGGCTACAGAGTAAGAAAGACCTTGTCACTAAAATGGTGAAGATGATCAAAAAGAAGATAAAAAGAAATATTGATAGGTTCTAGGTTTACTTATATATAAATCTAAGATGTGAACAGATTTTTCACTTTTCTTCAGTAAATTCCAACCAACACAAAAAACAAACATACAATGAAAACAAAACAAAACTAACCAGCCTGGTTTATAGAGAGAATTCCAGTACAGTCAGGGCTACATAAGAAGACACTGTCTAAAAGTACAATCAAATGAGTTACTGATGAGTGCAAAAGCTGGATGAACCTCACAGACATTGTTATTGAATGAAAATAACCAAATACAAAGAACATACTGTTGGCTTCCTTTACACAAAGCTTAAAAACAAGCAAAACTAGGGCTGGAGAGATGGCTCAGTGGTTAGGAGCACTGACTGTTCTTCCAGAGGTCCTGAGTTCAATTTCGAGCACCCACATGGCAGCTCACAACTGTCTGTGGTTCTAGTTCCCAGTTCCAGGCAGACACCAAGGCAAATAAAATAAATAAATAAAGGTTTAAAAAAAAAACAAGCAAAACTATTTGGCAGTGGCATTCAGAACTGCTTATGTCTGGGAGATGAGTTTTGAAGGGCTTCCTGGTGTTGAGAGTGTTGAGCAGGTAATGGTGGGACACATGGAAATTCTCTTAGCTCTCCTCTCCAGGTTATCTCCTGTACCTATTTGAAATGTTTACCTAGAACACCTATGCATTTCTTGTACATGCATTTGCTCTGTGTGTGTGTGTCACTATTCATTCTAGAAACTAGTATATTGGTTGTATTCATTTTGGAGGATCTCTTCAAATATTTTGCTTGCTTTCACCAGATAGTTCTTACTGTTTTTTTTTTTAATGTATATAATGTATAATTTAAGCTAAAAAAATGTATATTCCTCTTTTAATAGAGTATTAGAAGGACTTTCATTAATAAGAGAATGGATTAATATTTAAGGGTGGTATTTCAACTTATCATGCTATTGAGCATCCATTAAAACCTATCTGAATTATTCAGCAATATTTGGAAGTATTTATGAAATATTAGTTGAGTGTAATATTTGCAGCTTTGTTGACATAGTTAGTCATGTACTATGTAGCAGTATTTTCATCAACAATGAACCACAAACATTAAGGTGTTTCCATAAAACTGTATCATCTAATCATCCCCTAGCCATCTTAGTTCATGTTAGTGTGCTCTGTGACACTGTATGATGACAGGTTCACCTTTGAGGTTCTTCTCAGGGTGTATCTTTTTCAGGTAACATGTGGCAGTATAGAAAATTAAAACAGGAGGATGTGAAAAGAAATAGAATCTCACTGAAATAGAAAAAGACTAGTGAATTTTTATCCCTATTAATCAAAGTTTTATTAAACAGAGAATGTGTCATCTAAAACTTTCTAAATCTTACTGAAGTCCAAATTATTTATAAGTGACAGGCATAAAGTTGGGATGTGGGGTCCAGCTTCTGACTAATGTTCTTTATGTTATAATTACCCTCTTCCCCTTACTATATACATAATCTGAAGTCTTTCAAAAATACAGATGTGATTTGACAGCTTCACACCCTCTAAAAAGAAAACCTTAGTATGCCTTTCTTTTCTTTCCATAAAATCCTTTTGGCCTCAAGTTTCTCTAATAAGGCACCCGAGCACATAAGGATTGTTCCTCATTGCCTTTTATCTTTCCATCTTATCACATATATTTGTTTGCAAAGTTTAAATAGAATAAAAGAAAGTGAATGCTTTAATTTCTCAGTCAAATCTGTGCCATTGTATGAAAAACAACAGAAACCGCTAAAGTATCAGTAAATTGTACCAAGTGTTTGTACAGTAATGGTAAAACTGAATTTTAATTTGTGCTATCTTTTTAAAAATGGAAACTATAAATTACTTATTAGTTCCAAATAATATTTCATTGATGTTTTGGTAAAAAGGGCATAAAACATTCATATATATGTTGAACACTTACTGAATGTGCAGAGCACAATAAAACTTGCTAGGGAATGGGGAAACATTGTGGAACTGGAGTCTAGGTTGAACAGGTTTGAAGGAAGAATCTTTACTTTCATACTCTTTGATAATTTTAATTTATGAAATAGCATTTTCATATGGTAGTCACTTATTTAAAATGAGTCATTTAACTCCTGTTGGTACTCATTAAATACTTGAGAATAAACTGTTAGCTAGATGCAAAGTTTGCTTTGGTACCCCTTTGTTAATCTTAGGAAATAACTTTTTTAACCAAAAGGTGTATGACAATCAAGTTAATTTCTGCAGTGTTTGATTGTGTTTATTTTGTTGTTTGTGTTAATTTTGGGGGAGAACATTGTTCCAGAATCATTATTAAAATCATGTTTATTTCTTAAAGTAGTTTTGTGTGTATGTAGTATTCTAATTTTAGTCACAATGCTGTGTTACACTGCTGAAGAGTAAAAATGAAGAGGCAAAGGGAGTTAGCTCTGGGTTTGTAATGTTCCAGAGAATTATGTTCCCTAGATTCACCCTCAGAAAGGGTGTTTTCCGTGTTTCTCAAGACAACCTATTTTGTTAGCATTTGCAAAATAATTACTCCAGTTTCAATTTAGTTTTTTAAAATTTATTTGTTTGTTTGTTTGTTTGTTATGTAGACAGTGTTCTGCCTCCATGTATGTGAGTATGCCAGAAGAAGGCACCAGATTCCATTATAGATGGTAGTGAGCCACCATGTGGTTGCTGTGAATTCAGCTCAGAACCTCTGAAAGAATAGCCAGTGCTTTTAACCTCTGAGCCATCTTTCTAGCCCCAGTTTTTTCTAAAAAGTTTACAATAAACTCTCTCTCTTTAAATTTCAGGCCTTGCTGGTTCTTCATCAGTTAGATAGCATCGATTTATGGAACCCTGATGCTCCTGTAGAGACATTTTGGGAAATTAGGTATATGTAATTTTAAATTTTAATTCAGTTTAAAATTTGAATTTTGTATTTTGTCTTTGAATATTAGATTTGTAGTACTTAGTCCATTGTGATATTTATTTAGTTATACCTATAGATATTTTATGATTGTGTGTTTTAAATTGGATTGAAAATATTAGAATATTTAACTGTCAGAGAAATATCACATATATGCAAAACAAAGGTTTTAAAATGATGCTACATTTTATCACCCTGCTGCAAGTTCGGCTATATCATGTTTTATCCTCTATCATGTATTTCTACACAGTTAAAATTGTATTTGTTGTTTCGAGATAGGGTCTGTTTATGTAACCTTGGCAAGTCTGGAACTCTCTATGTTGACCAGGCTGGCCTTGAAGTCACAGAGATCCACCTGCCTCTGCCTCTAAAGTGTTGGGTCTTAAGGTGTGTTCTACCGTTCCTGACTATAATTGTGTTTTTTCTAATTAAGTAAGTAATTATATTACTAACTTTTATTTTATGAACATTGGTATTTTGCCTGCAGCTATGTCTGTGTGAGGGTGTCAGGTCTTGAAGTTACAGACAGTTGTTAGCTGTCATGTGGGTGCTGGGAATTGAACCCAGGTCCTCTGGAAGATCAGTCAGTGCTCTTAACCGCTGAGCCATCTCTCCAGCCCCTTGCAATTGTGTTTTCAATAAATTTTTACATTATAATACTGAAGTTGATGTTTTATAAGTTTGGTTTTAGTTTTTTTTAAAGCTCTTATTTTTAAAACTAGGCACATAGCTCAGTAGTACAACACATGAAGAGCAGACATGAGGCTATGGGTGCAGTCCCCATCATTGAAAGGTGGGGGAACTATGGTGTTTTTTTGGTAAATCTTCTATAAATACTGGTATTTTGGGTAAATAAGTTAAAAACAGGCATATAAGTAACATATATATGTATGTGTTTGTATGTATATATATATATTTCAGAATTTCACTGTATATTTCTGAACTGAATAGATAGCTGCCTTTTAATGAGAATGAAGGCACCACATTAGGAAGATGTAGGTGTATAACTCTCAGGTTTTGCTGTATCATCGTAGACTTAGGTGTGCTAAGTCGCTTGGAAGTGGAGTTAAAACCTAAACTGTCTAATAATGATATAATCATTGGAGCCATGTGTAATTAACTTTTAATTTAACACATTATAAATGAAAAAACTTAAATTTAATGCATTTTATTTAACTTGATATGCATATTTCAACATAATTAGTTTGAATTTTAATGTGACATTTTATATTTTTGTTTTCATTAAGTCATCAAAATTTGTAGTGAATCTCACAAAGTACATCTTAATTTGGACGAGCTTTATTTAAAGTGCTTAAATAGTCATGTGGGTGACTAAACTATTAGACAGTCCAATTACTTGTTCTCTAAAGGGTGGGAAATAGACTAGGCTTCTTGGCTCATGCATTCTGTCATAACTATGCACTGTTACTTTTGGAACAAGAAAACAGTTATAGACTGCATGACAATGAAGGGGTGTGGCTGTGTTCCACTGAAACTTCCTTTATAGAAGTTGGTGGGATGGCTTTGTACTGCAGATAGCAGTTTTCCAACCTTGACTCTCAACTACTATATTTCTTTGCAGTCTTTGCTGTGTATGTGAATTATGATTTCTTCTTAACCCCCACTGCAAGGATGGAATTTTTTAAAATTTGTTATTAAAATTTGATAAAACACATGAATAAGGGAAAAACAAGCCTCTAAAGTTACACCTATAATAAAATAATGACTTTCTACATATGATTATGTCTATATTAGATTCTTGATGATTCTTTAACAATGAACTTTATGTTACTGCAGTTCACAAATGCTTTTTTACATCTGCAAGAAATTAACTAGCCATCAAATGCTTAGTAGCACAGAAATTCTCAAGTGGTTACGAGAAATTCTGATCTGCAGGAATAAATTTCTTCTTAAAAATAAGGTAAGCTCAGTGACATTTGTTTATATTGGAGATATTTGAATAGTAAGGAGATATGTTAATTTTCTTTTGTTGCTATGATAAACACCATGACCAAAACTTGGGAAAGGGGATTTGGCTTACATGTCTTGATGACAGTCATCATTGGAGGAAGCCAAGGCAGAAACTAAAGCAGAGGCTATGGAGGAATGCTGTTTATTTGCTTGCTCTCTGTGGCTTGCTCATTATACAACCCAGGACCACTGTGTAGCAACTGTCTGTGGAGGGCTGGACCCTCATATCAATTATTAACCAATAAAATGCCCCACGGACTTGTCCACAGGCCAGCCTAATGGAAGCATCTTCTTAATTAAGGGTCCCTTTTCTAAGATCACTCTAGCTTGTGCCAAGGTAACAAAAAGCTAACCAGCACAGGACCAATTAAAAGGTTTTAGTAGCTAGATTATATCCTACTTCAGCTTCTTCCTCAGTAAAGTTCTTAAGAGAAATTTAAGTGCAGAGGACATTGCCTGGCAGTTCAACATTTAAATATGCTAGACTTTGACCTGACAATCTGCATGTTAATGAATTCTGGTTGGTTTAAGTAGACTCTGGGTTAGGCCTATGAAAACTAGAGTTTACTATAATCACAGAAGGTTCAAAAGAATGTGTTTTCACGTTATTCTTAAATTCAGACATATCATATTACTTGGCTCTCAGGGCTAAGCTAGTCTTTCAAAGAGCTAAAGGGCAAAGGTTCTTAATCTATGCTTAATTTGTATGCTCACTCTAAAGTTTTTGTCTTTTAGCTGAGTATGATGGTAAATGCCTATAATTCCAGTACTGTTGAGGCCTGTATGTGTTTATGGCCAGCCTAAACTGCATAGTGGATTCTAGGCCAGCCTGAACTACACATTGAGATCGTGTTTTGTTTTGTTTTTATGATTTATTTATTTATACAACATTCTGCCTCCACTATGCCTGTGTGCCAGAAGAGGGCACTAGATCTCAAGATAGATGGTTATGAGCCACCATGTGGTTGCTGGGAATTGAACTCAGGACCTCTGAAAAAACAGTCGGTGGCCGAAGAGATCGTGTTTCTAACAAGGCTGGGAGATGTAGCTTAGTGGTAGAGAACTCTAGAACTGATAGGGTCAGTGGATGATTTCATTTTTTGAAAAGATCAGGAATCTTCTTTTAGAATTTTTGATCCTGAACTGTTGAAATAAGTTGGAATTCTGGTGAACAGGAAAGAACCTTACATTTAAGAGTTTTTCTATTATGATATAGTTTAAGGAATATTTGATTTAATGAATTTTTATCCAGGCTTAGAATCATAGCTATGAGAAATCTTACCAAGCATCTCGATAAATTTATTAAAGGTGTGTTGATGGAGAGGTATGATTATTTGTATCTGACTTATCTTGTTGTATTAATATAACAGAACTTAAGTTTATCTTAAAGATAAGATATTAGAAGTAAGAATTTTGTGTGGGGGCTGGAGAAATGGCTCAGTGGTTGAGAACACTTGCTGCTCTTCCAGAGGACCTGATTTGATATTCCCAGCACCCACATGGCTGCTTACAACTGTCTATAACTTCAGTTCCAGGGTGTGTGACAACCTGCCTGACACATAACAAACAAAAAAAAAATGCAGGCAAAATACCCATGTATGTGCGTGCACAAACACACCCCTCAAAAAAGAAAAGAATTTTGTATGCTGGCTTTGGTATAATGTCTAACAGTCAATAATCTAGAAGTAAATCAAAAGTTCTCTGTTGAGGACTTAAATGGTTCAGCAGTTAAGAACAGCCATAAGAGCCATGTTCAGAGCCTGACTCCCAAGCAACAAACCAGGGAGGTATTCATGCATGATAGGACTTCAGCTCCTAGAACCTGGATACTTGAGAATCTTTGGGGCTTTCTGGCTTCCCACCTAGTTGAGAAGTAACCCCCCCCCCAAGTTCAGGGACAAAACCTGGCTTAGAGGAATAGATGGAAAGTGATAGAAAAGGTCACCTGATATCCTTTACATATATGTATATACTCATATATATACACACACATAAAAATATAAACAATATTTACTAAAAAAAATTGAACATAGAATTACCATGTAATCCTAATACTGGGTGCATAGAGAAAGGGAGAAGGAGAAGGAGAGAAAGAGGGTAGGGGTGTGTGTCAAGGGCGGTGGCTAGTCAGATCAGTGCTGTGCTGTACCCAGCATATAACTTTATCGCAAAAAGCAAAATTCTAATTATCCTGACAAGGCAAAATTGTTATCTATAACTCATATAATATGGTTTTCTTGTAGTAGACTTTATTTCACTAAGCATCTATGTTGGAGAGTAGACAACTGAGAAGCATTTGAAAGAAAGACATTGCACAAACCTTACTTGTCACAGTGTGTAAATGAATAGTTCTTAAGAACTGGGGTTGAGAGGAAGGTTCTCTAGGGCTGCCTTAAAGAGTAAGTTAGCCCACACTGAGCCTTGTTCTTTCCCGTATGTTTGTGCTTCAGTGGGACTTACTTCTTTTTTCTAGCAGGCGGATAGAAGTTCCTGTCACTTTCTCTTCCTTTGTGGAGTAGGATGTGATGTTCCTGCTAGTGGAAATAGCACTCAGATGTCAATGGATCATGATGAGTTACTACGGACCTGTGCTCCTGGAGCATCTCTGCGGAAGGGGAAAGGGAATTCCTCCATGGTAAGTAATTTCCTTTGTAACTCCTCCACCATCATCTCTGTTCTAGTTTTCTTAGTGGACTTTGGCAAATTTCAGTTAAATAATTTCTCATACTAGTTATAGATTGCTTAGAGCAGTTTTATTGCTGCTCACTGTGGAACCCTGGGAAAATTCTTCACAACTCTGTGCCTCAGTTTCTCAGATTTAAAGTGTAGATAACAGGACATGGTGAAGCACACCAATAATCTCAAAGTTCAAGTGGCTGAGGCAGGAGGATTACAAATTGACCTTTTGTTTGCTTTTTTTAAAGATAAGATACCATTATATAGCCCTGGCTTTTTTGGAACTTTCTCTGTACACTAGACTGGCCTCAGATTCAGAGATCTGCCTATACTACTACACCTGGCCTTTAAAATGTATATGAGTGTTTTACCTACCTGTATATCTGTGTACTCATATGTGCCTAGTGTCTGGGAAGTGAACTCAGGTCTTCTGGAAGGACAGAGCAGGCCATGTATATAGTGCCCTTAACTGTTAGATTTATTGTTCTCTCTCAGAGGAGACAAGTTTGAAGCTGCCTTGGTCTGTATAGTAAGCCTGTGGGCTAACATAATGAATATGCACAATGTGATTAATAATAATTAAAAATAAATAAAACATATAATCTTGCTCCAGAGTTGTTGGGAGGATTAAACTAGGTGAAATGTCAATAGCACTTGATTATTTGACACTGTGGTTGATAGCTATAATCGTTCTGATGTGAATCCTTTCAGAAAGTCTCTATTCATATGCAGAAGTTAAACTAAAGAAGGTTCAAATTGACTGAAATCAAAACAAAATACTTATTTATTTGTTTTTTATGCCACAAAATATTTATTTTGCTAAATATTATGGATAAGTGTTGTTAAGCTTTTATTTCTGGACTGGAGAGATGGCTCAGAGATTAAAAACAGTGCCTGTTCTTCCAAAGGACCTGAGTTCAATTCCCAGCATCCACATGGCAGCTCACAACTGTCTGTAACTTCACTTCCACAGGATCTGACACCATCATACAGGCATACATGCAGGCAAAGCCCAATGTACATTGATTAAATAACTAACTAAATAAATAAATGATTTTGTTTCTTTCTCTTTTTTGCTTATTTATGTGTATGTACACATGTATTTATGTATTCATATTGGCTTGCTTCATAGCCCGGGCTAGCATGGAGTCCACTGTAGCCCTCCTGTGATTATTGTAGGCATTGGCAGTTATGCTTAGAAGTTTTAAGTTTTTAGACTGGGTCTCATATAGACTATGCTGGACTTGATCCTCTTGGCCCTTCCACAGAAGTACTGAGACTATAGGTCTGTATGGCTGTACTCAGCAGGACATTTATTTCTATAAGTGTATGTCCTTTAAATATAAATCATATGAGCAGTTACAAAAATTATTATGGAAGAATTTGTTTTCAGACAAAGCCTTTTTATTGTCAAGTTTTATTGCAGCCTCTTGAGGGGGAGCCCTCATTAAGCCAGCCCTGTTAGCAGCTCAGTATGTGCTTTGCCTGTGTACATTGTTTTTGCTTTATGTGTTTCTGCAGTTAGTTTTTGGGGAATGTCAGATCAGATCAGTATGTCTTGTGCTGTGGTGTTTAGTTTGTGTGTCATTGTCTCAGCCCCTGCTACCTCGTCTTTATTCTTTCCTCTAGGGAGTAGTGCTTCCTATTCCTTTGTCATTTATAGCTGACTCAGAGTGGATCACAGTTTTGCTGCAGCAGACTCCCTGTTTTAGTGTCTTACTTGTATGTTTATTATAGACTTTATTTATATTTATGGAATCTAAGATAATGCCTATTTGAATTAAAAACAAAATACCATTATGCATCATCTCACTTAGTATAAAGTACATTGAGAAAAGATCTTATGATTAAATAGAAATTTTTTTAGTTTTATGTGCAGGGATAGATGGTACATTGTTGAGTTTGCAAATAAAGTCACCTAAGTTGCAGATATATCCCTCGCTCCCCACCAGGATAGCACAGCAGGCTGCAGTGGAACCCCACCAATATGCCGACAAGCCCAGACCAAGCTAGAAGTGGCATTGTACATGTTTCTGTGGAGTCCTGACACTGAAGCTGTTCTGGTTGCTATGTCCTGTTTCCGCCACCTCTGTGAGGAAGCAGATATCCGGTGTGGGGTGGATGAAGTGTCAGTACACAACTTCCTGCCCAACTATAATACGTTCATGGAATTTGCCTCTGTCAGCAATATGATGTCAACAGGTAAATGTGGGTAATTTTTTTTCTTTCTTTTTAGCTCAGTTACTTTGACATCTAATTAATTTTTATACTGGAGTGTATTTAAGATAACAGTTTGAAAGTTTCCAGGGTTAATTCAAATTGCTTACTTGAAATCCTTTTTTAACAAGGACAAAATTCAGTGACATTTGAAATAGATTTTTTACTGAATTTTTTTATTGTGCACTTTTGTTAATAACTAGTACTATAAATTGCTTTTAGTTGTAGACCGTAGAAATTACTCAGCTTGAATTTTGAATAAGTTTTTAAAACATAGGTGTGGAGATGGCTGTTCTATGTTCTAGACTTCGTGGAGTTGGAAAGAGTACTCTTGTAGAGGCAGCTTGGCCGTCAGAGTTTTTTGTTGTATTCCTTCACTCGGCTCTGTCATGGGGCTTAGCACACTTATAGTTGTGAGGAAGGCTCTAAGCACTGACTGATTGGGCTTGCTGTTGTCTTGCTTAGGAAGAGCAGCGCTTCAGAAGAGAGTGATGGCTCTGCTAAGGCGTATTGAACACCCTACTGCAGGAAACACTGAGGTATGGCCTCAGCAGCAGCAGCAACCCTCCTAGACCCCCACCCTCACATTAGAAGCCTCCTTTTAGCTATGTGATCAGGAACAACTTCAGAAGCAAATCTGAGCTATGTACACATCACAAGTAGGATATTCTACTCAAAACCTGACGGTTACATGTTGATTTTGAGTTCACTCTCAAACTTGGTTTCTACTGACAATTAACTTCATTTTAGGCTTGGGAAGATACACATGCAAAATGGGAACAAGCTACAAAACTAATCCTTAACTATCCCAAAGCCAAAATGGAAGATGGCCAGGTGAGTTTGTTAAGTGACTATTTGTATATTAATTGATCTGTTGCTTCACTTAAGTAATCTTTTGTGAGTTATTCAGAATAGTATATTATGTAGAGTTGTTTAAGATTACTTATGTTTACCTGGGTCTGTACTGCCTAATCTTGTAGCTGTTAGCCACAAGTTTTAACTCATTTAAGGTAAATAAATTAAACTTATTTTTCTCAGTTTTCTAGTAGCCAAACTGGACATTTTGAACTGGACAAACTGGACAAATTGAACATTTATTTGCTGTATTGGACAGTAGAGATGTAAAATGTTACATCACCACACAAATCCTAAACTCCTCTGCTAGAAACCACTTAGCTGGGGATCATTCATTTACTCTTTCTTGTTCTTCCTTCAGCCAAGTATTTCAGAGAACTTCTAGAATAAATGTAATAAATGTAGATAGGAAAAAATAAAATCTCTAACAATTCTCATTTTGTTTGTTTTGAGACAAGATCTGATTATTTATTCCTGCTGGTCTAGGACTCATTTTGTTGAACAGGCTGTCCTTGAGTTTGCAGTGACCCTCTTGCCTTAACTTCACAAATGCTGGGATTACAGATATACCGCCCTGTCTGGCTCGTTATACTGTATTGTTAGATACTTTAAGAAGTATCTGTGGGCAGACAATTGAGCCCATTTTAAGGTTAAATGCAATTTTAAAATTTGGGCATTTTATGTAACTTATTACCAAGCACATTATTTTGTTCATCAACTATCACCAATTATCTGTTATCCTAGCAATAATTAATTGGTATTTGTGTATAATTGATTTGTATTACCCATACTACTCTTATTATTAGGTTTTTGAGGGAACCTGTTTAGGTCAGGTGGTGGAAGTGCACATCTTTAATCTTAACACAGAGACACTCTTGACTCAAAAAGAAGAAAGAAGGAAGGAAAGAAGGGAATTGTTTACACCAGGAAAGGGGTTAGGTTGGGACGGGAGGCATTAGCTATTTCAATTGGCATGTAATTCATATACTGCAAATTTTTTCATAAAGTGTCCAATCCAGTGATTGTTTTTAGTTAGAATTACAAAATCAAGTAACTGTCTATAGATACCCAGGCAATTTTAATACATTTTTACCCTCTCAAAGAATACCCTCTCATCCAAACCTATACCCATTAGCTATTTCTAGCTCTTACTTGAGGCCGTTTTGTACAATTGAAATCATAGAATATGTGGGCCTTTGTGACCAACTGTCTTTCCTCTTCTTGTTTTAAGGTTCATCCTTGTATACCAGAGGTTTGTAAAAGAAATTTGACACCTCAGGTTGATCTTATTAGTCAAGATATGACAATAAATATATTAAATGGCTCTCTAATAGCATATATAGTAAGGATTAGAGAGATGGCTTAGTGGTTAAGAGCATTGGTTGCTCTTCTAGAAGACCTTGGTTTGATTCCCAGCACTTGCTTGATGGTTTAGGTAACACTAGTTTCAGGGATCCAACATCCTCCTCTGGTCTTTTTGGGTACCAGGCACACACATAGTACACAGATATACATGCAGGGAAAACATTTATATACATAAAATAAAACTGAAATTTAAAAACAATAATATATATGTTAACTTAAAGCTTTGTTTTTAAAATGTAGAGTGTGCTTTTTCTATTGGAAGAAATGGGAAAGAGTAATTTGTAAGATTTTATCCAATCTATGTTGAATTATGCTTTTCACAAAAATGTTATGCTTAGGCTGCAGAAAGCCTTCATAAGACCATTGTTAAGAGACGGATGTCCCATGTCAGTGGAGGTGGATCCATAGACTTGTCTGACACAGACTCCCTGCAGGAATGGATCAACATGACTGGCTTCCTTTGTGCCCTTGGTGGGGTGTGCCTGCAACAGAGAAACAGCTCTGGCTTAGCGACCTACAGCCCACCTATGGGCCCTGTCAGTGAGCGCAAAGGGTCTATGATTTCCGTAATGTCTTCAGAAGGGAATGTTGATACACCTGTCAGCAGATTTATGGACCGACTTCTATCCTTAATGGTGTGTAACCATGAGAAAGTTGGGCTTCAGATACGGACCAATGTTAAGGATCTGGTGGGTCTGGAGTTGAGTCCTGCTCTGTATCCAATGTTGTTTAACAAACTGAAGAATACCATCAGCAAGTTTTTTGACTCTCAAGGACAGGTGAAGTCTTCTCCACTTTGCTTTTTACCCTTTCCTATGAGTGTAATAATATGTTTGAAATAAATGATTGGTTCTTTCAAATCATTTAAATTAGGTACCAACATGATAATTACAATTTTTAAAAACTATCATAATTAAAGAAAAAAAAAAGAATCATGTAATCTAGGGATTGGCCTGCTTCCGAAGAATTCAGGCCTGTGGGTGTGACAGTAGTTACAGATCTTGATGTAGGCATTAGTACCTATATGTATGTGTTTGTTTATTTGCCTATGGGCTTCAATGCAATAGTTATGTCAGTTTGATTGTCCTATGGTCTGTTTTCTGTGATGTAATATCACTAATGTATTTTGTGTTTTTGTGTAGGTATTATTGACTGATAGCAATACTCAGTTTGTAGAGCAAACCATAGCCATAATGAAGAATCTTCTGGATAATCATACTGAAGGCAGTTCTGAGCATCTGGGACAAGCTAGCATTGAAACAATGATGTTAAATCTGGTCAGGTAAGCATTTTGCTACTGAAACAGCTGAGACATATTTTAAGAGGTAAAATCTATTATGCACCAATAATGGGAATGATGAAATAATTAATCACAGTATAGTTTGTAACAATAAGATATTAGAAGTTGTATATGTTCCTACCTAAACAAAATTTAAATATTATGTTTAAAGTTACACTTAATTAAAGGTTAAAGAATTTAGAATACCCTAATTTTTGTCCATATCTGATCATTTTTTTACTCTGTACTTAATTAGATATGTTCGTGTGCTTGGGAATATGGTCCATGCAATTCAGATAAAAACAAAACTGTGTCAGTTAGTTGAAGTAATGATGGCAAGAAGAGATGACCTCTCATTTTGTCAGGAGATGAAATTTAGGTGAGTTCTCATAAGAGCAAAGTAGGATCTTATAAATATTATGTGAAGTTATGTGTAGAAAAGTAGTAGAGCTTGGTTAATGGGGAAAGGGAGGTTGGTAAACAAGTGTTGTGCATATCTGTCTTTCTGAATATCTTTCCTTTTTTTTTTTAATAAAACTTATTTATTTATTTGCCTTGGTGTTTGCCTGGAACTGGAACTACAGACAGTTGTGAGCTGCCATGTGGGTGCTGGGAATTGAACCCTGGTCCTCTGGAAGAGCAGCCAGTGCCCTTAACCACTGAGTCATCTCTCCAGCCCCCCTGAATATCTTTCCAAGTTTTTCAATGCTCTGTGCCCATGGGAATCTGTTTTTCTGGTTTTTTTTTTTCTTTCTCTTTTTTTTGTCTCCCTACTTTTTTTCTTTCTTTCTTCTCCCCCTTTATAAAACTAACTCATGGACACTAAAACTTTAATTCTGTTTCCACATTGGCAATATAGGAAAGTGCCAGTGCAAAAGACCAGCGTTCAAGTTATATCTCTTTGTCCTCTTTGGACTTTTATTTCATTACACCTGATAGCAGTTTCTCTTCTGTAAAGTCATATTGAATTCATTGACTATTTGCTCTTTTGGTGTATTGGCACACTCCTACGGTCCGAACAGTCAGAGGTTAGGGCCAGCCTGCGCTATGCATATATACAATAAAATTCTTGTCTAAATAATTAAACAGTAGGGATGGATGTGTGTGTTAAAAAATTGTTCTTTTCATCATTCTACAGAAATAAGATGGTAGAATACCTAACAGACTGGGTTATGGGAACGTCAAACCAAGCAGCAGATGATGATGTAAAGTGTCTTACAAGGTAAGGAGGGAGTGCTTTAAGTATTATAGTTTATCTTATTTATGAAAAACACTACAGGTACAGCCATTAATCATACATAACATACTATATTTAACTTGTTTTATAGGTGGTAAGCTTTTGCATTTGAAATACATAAAATTCTTTTTATTTTAATGGAAAAACTTAGTTGAAACAAATGTGAGAGAGGGCTTGGGAAGTGGTGTTGGCTTAGGAAGAATGGTTAACAGTCACTGAGAAAGAAGATGCATAAACAATCTTTATGTTTGTTACTTTATGGTTAGATAAAGGTATTGACTGAGGAATATAATTATGCTGAGTCTTTCTAAGGCATAATTGCTTAGGTTTGCTTTAATGACAGATGATTGATAACATATCAGAAATGACGACGATGTACAGTATGACAGCTTCATCTTTTTCTCTGGCCAGGTATAACTATTTTTTTGGTTGCTTGATTAATTGAATTTTTTTATATTTATACTGTGATGGTGGAGCTTGAATCCAAGATTTGGTAAATGCTAAATTGGACTACATCTTTAGCCCCATACTTTTGATTTAACATAGATACTATGTTAAAAGTTACTTGAGGGGCTGGAGAGATGGCTCAGCGGTTAAGAGCACCGTCTGCTCTTCCAGAGGACCCGGGTTCGATTCCCAGCACCCACATGGCAGCTAACAACTGTCTGTAGTTCCAGTTCCAGGCAAAACACCAAGGCAAATAAATAAATAAATAAAGTTTAAAAAAAAAAAAAAAAAAAAAAAAAAAAAAAA